>VZTN01024822.1:0-12953 GCA_013400515.1 Erpornis zantholeuca | reverse complement strand
CAGGACTATCTCTCTTATCAGTTCAACCTGCTGATGCCTCCATATCAAGTGCTGGCAATTCCCATCTTCCCAACATGCTTCCCAAGAACCAACACCTGGATTTTTCAATTGTTTGACCTCTTTTCTGCTCCTTGATAGATGGTTTTACTAATTATCATCTTTACATCTTGGACAGCACCAACCATGCAGTTGAACTTGATNAGCACTTAATAAGCTACAGGAAACTTCAGAGTTACACTGGGCAGAACAGGATTTGAAAAATATAAAAGTTAAAACCTAAGGCATCAAACTTAAACAGGGTTAACAACTGTGGAATAATATCATGAGTTAGTTCAAGATACTATTTGTATTCTACTGCAGTACTTTGAGTATCCTGCCAGTCTCCTTGAGTTGTTAAAAATAAATGCTGAGATACTCTTCATTAATATAACCCAGAAGAGGAATCTGTTCCTTCACAACCTGTGTCTGTTGCCCTGGAAGCAGCTCCTGCATAATAGTGGGGCTCAGTACAACTCATTCCCAAGAAGCTGGGGAGATTGTCTCTACAGAGGGGGCTGAATCAAGAGTGGATTTTTCAACACTGTCACTGCCGATGAAATGGGGTTTTCAATTACAATGCTTAGCACAGAGCAGCTGCCCAGGGAAACCTATGTTCCAATGCCGCTAAGCAATATATGCTCAGCACTGCATTTATCAAACCATTTCCTCTGCTAAGAGTTCTTGTGTCATTCTTGAACATGGCTTGCTCTTCTACTACCTTTCTGGACGGAAATGTAAAATGTGCAACTTACTTCCTTTCATGGAATATCTTGTTGAGCCTCTTGACTCCAAATTGACTGCCTCGTGGGAAAAATCTGCTTTCTAGAGACTTAAAAATGGTGTGACTGTTTTATCATAATTCTGCCTCACTGGAATATGGAGGTCAAACAGGGAAACAACAATCATTAGATAATATGTTAAAAGGTGATTGCTGGGTTTAAGGGCAGCTTAAAAATGCACTCAGGACCCAGCAATTTCTTTTGTATTAGCTGGGATTACACTACCAGGTGTTGATGTTTGCAATAGACTCTGCTGTGATAAAATCAAAATCACTATTCTTTTTGTTATAGAAACAAACAAACATGCAAAGAACAAGTTCCACATGAAGATGGATAAAGAGCACATGAATAATATCAGAAATGTAGCCAAAGAGCAGCTTTCTGGACTAACTGCTGCAAATGCCAGCAAACAAACCCACCCACTGGTACCCATTGCACATCTCAGTTTTATCTCATCTTATTCAAATAACTAATTATCTTACAGAAATACTAAGAAACAACATAGAATTTTCTTCTTCATAGGAGCTTAATTCATTGTTTTCTTTCAAACATTTATGTCTGTCTGTACTTATCGAAGTATATTGTGACCACTAAATCACACAATACATCATCTCTTTGTCAGTATCCTAGACAGAGAAGATCCTCTGAGAATATGCTTACAACATAAAGGTCACTCTGAAAGTTGACTAAAGGCATGAATAAAAAATAAAACATTTAGTTAAGCCCTTTGAGAAAACAAGGTTGTCATTATCCTTCACTGTTTAAGCAAGTTCTTCAACTGCTTTTCAACACTACCATGACATCACAGGGAGAGTTTAATGGTAGCTCCTGAGTATATATAGAATCAAAGCCAAAATTCAGCTTACTAAAGTTTCAGGAAGTTTCCAAGCAGTGAGAAATTAGGAATCATTATATACTTGGCAAACTGACCTATTTCCAGATGATGCTGTCACAGGATGATCTGTGCAGTGGGCGTATTTTAGCCAACAAATGCTAGAGAAGTGCCAAGAGCTGCTGAATTTCCTGTTAAGAATTAAGAGCCCCTCCACACACATTTTCCACCACAATATATGGCCCATCTTTTTGTCAGCACAAGTCTTCCTTGAAAAATTAGGGTTGAAAGAAATCACCAGGTACCATTTCTCATGAAACGTAAGGAAATTAAAGGAAATGAAAGAAGCTACAACGTAAGAAGAGCTGATCTGAAGGTCTCACTGGTTAACATGCTTTTGAAGTAAAGTGCAATTCCAGTTTTATACTTGGTGCGTGAGTACCATATAAAACAGGAGTGTCAAAATGTAGAAGTATGCAAGACAAATGACATTTTATCTTTAGACATAACCATCCCTCATGGGTGTCATCCCTACTTATCAATTAATCACTACAGCATGAATATCCCAAGACAAGGCTAAAAATGGGATGTAATTTTTCACTAAATATGCTTGAAACAGCCAGTACATTTCACAAAAAACAGAAGAGGTTTGTGATCTATTTGGTAGCTGCTTCCCAAGTGCAACCTCACAGAATCTGAATGGAGATCCCTGACACCGACTGCAGTGATGACTTGTGCCAGTCACCAGCAGAAACCTCACGTTTTATTGACATGACTGCAAGTGAGTGCATTGCCAGGACTTACTGAGTTACTGCTTTCTGGCTAAGTTAACAGCAACCGAGCAAACATGAAGTTCTAGCCATCGCAAAGACAAAATAAAATGTATTAGCATAACCCCCTTAGTGAGAATGTCACTTGGTGGGCCCCTGAAACTTGGCACTCCTGCCTTTATGAGCCTACCCCTACTGTCTTAGCTGGTCTAGACAATGTTAAACTTGGAAACAAAGAGAAGTCAGCTTCCAATCAACTAGCAAAAGCAATGGGCATAGGGAAACAAATCTCTGTCTCTGGAGCTCAAAATTCATCTGCCATACCAATGCATAGTTCTGGTTTATGAGAGTTTACATCTTTCAGTACCTGAAAGCTAACTTACTGGTCTGATGGTCAGCTGCTGATGTATGTTCTATCTGCTCTGTGTTCCAAGTGAGGTTAGCTAAGCAGCATCCAATCGTTGAGCTTTACTGCTTTGCCTCACAGTATAAGTTAAGCTGTCTGGATCTATCAAATTTTGGAATTTTTTTTTGTTTCAGCAGAATGAGCAATAAAACACACAAAACCTCAAGAACTTGACTTTCCTTACTCAGATACCCACAGGGAAAAATACTTAATTCACATATCAACCTCGCAATTTGCTTAATAGGAAAAAAGACACACTACCTGTTCAAAGGCTCTGAAAGAAAAATGCAGTTGAAGAAGCTGTATAGTCATTAGCAAATTCCACCACAAAAAGCAGTTTTAATTTCTTCTGAGTATACACCTTATCTGCTTTTGTGCACAATAATACAACTAGATCTGTTACCTAGACCATGCCACTGCTTTTGAGTTTTAACTCCTAAATCCAAATGCAAACAGAGGAACATCTTTAGGACATGGCATGCCAGTAATTCTCAGATCACATACTTAGAGGAAACTGGAAATAAAAAGGACACTATTTTTTCTTTATAGCAGGGGGGGAAACAAAGAAAATCAAGACTCAAAAAAAGTTACTACTGGGTTTCTAAAAAAATTATACTGATACTTTTAATTTATTATTTAAATATAAAATGGTCATTTGCTGAAAATCTAAAATTGACACCTAATTATTAACATCTCCACGCATTTGGTTTTCATCACTAAACTTTGAAAATTATGACACGTTAATGTAATAAGCTTCTAGGATCAAAGTAGAAATCATGAATGAGCCACAGGAAGATTACTTGGTTTTGGTTTTCTTCCCTATTAGACTAGAGTCTGATTCTACTTGCACTGCTAACTATACAGGTTTCAAATATTTACTGAGGACAAAACTGAAACTGGCCTATTAGCCAACAAGACACTGCTACTTGCTCAGCAAAGAGCAAGACAGCAAACACAATATGGCTAACTTAGAACAAAGAACAACAGCTCAGGGAACTGATGAATTACAGGACCTTCTTGTCAATTTTGATTACACAAGGAAAGTTGCCAGAGAAGTTTAATATACTCAGAGTTACTTTTTAAAAAAAAATAATAGATACATAACAACAGCTTCCCCCCCATCCCCTTCCCCACAAACCAAATATGGGTCAAATTCTCAAAACTGCTCTCCAGACCTTAAAATTTTGCTGTCTTCATGATGACCAGAGTGATCCCTCTGAGAAGTGCATGAAGATCCCTAACCTACACTGCTCAGCAAACAGAAATATAATTGACAATACAAAGCAAAATTGCAAAACATTATCAAGAAACTAAGCTGCAACTGCACAATGAACAGTGGGGAAGGGATGGTCCAAGGAGATAGGCAGCTGTTTCCCTATACCATGTCTGTAGTACAGAGTACTACTGCAAGAAGGGTGTTGCAGCCTACTTAAATCTATTAATAAATCTGCCTTGAGAACACGCATTACAGCATAAATATCAGCACCCTTCTGAGACACACAATTCTTGCAACCACTCTCCCATCTGTGATTCTTTTAATTTAAAATTCTGTAAATGAAGAGCCAACAAAAGCCATTGTTAGGTCATTTAGTTTCATATAGAAATTTACATATCAGTTATTTAACTGGAATCCCACAATTGTCACTTGTGAATACTCTTCTCTAGTAATTTTGTTCAGAGAGCAAACATATAAAAGACTGTCAGAAATGCTTCTGAATTATTAAAATCTATGTTTTAAATAAAGGTGAAATGCAAAAACTAACTTTCCAATCCAGAGGCTGTACTGTTGTTGTACTGCCTACTGCTCCTAGGGAGACAACATCAAGATTGCTGCTAGAAACTGAAAAACAGCTTCCCATCTAAAGAATAACATGGAGATTTTTACTTAAAATAAGTATTACAATTCAGGGAATGATTAAAGACATTATTTCCTAAATCAGCAGTCAGCATTTGTACATGCAATCTTGCATTACAGCACACACATTCACACTGCTGAAGAAAGCATTAGTACCTGTATTTGAATTACTAAGGTTGTAGACTTTTGCAAATTAGTTCAGATCAAAACAGGTTTGAAGTCTGAGTATCTCTCAAAACATAACAACCTGTATCCAAAAACATTAACAAATTTCTATTTCAATCTATAAAGCCATACTGAACATACTTAAAATCAGTACTTCTCAAAAGGCTTGTAATGCTTGTTCTTTCACATCTCTGATGTTATGTAACAGTTCTTAGAAATAAACAAAAAATGCAGGACACTATCAAACAGTCTTTGTGCTTTCCTAACTTGTCTACATGACAGTTACATTCTCTTAGCAAAATTCCTTAATATAAATGTACAGGCTTGCATATTTGTCCTGAATACCAAATTACTGCATATATTAGGAAAGATGTGTGTAGCGGGTAACACTTTGCCCAAAACACTGCAAGGAAAAAACCAAACAACACAGTTACAGTATATAACGTAATACTTACTATTTATATGTTTCTGAACGAATGTATTCAAAAACATGAGATACTCCCAGCTGGAACTGATCAGCAATAGGGGTAACCCAAGGATTGTTCTCTGCTTTGAAGACTTGTTTTTGACCAGTCAAATCCAAATTACCTGAAAGAGATTAAACGAAACAGTGTATGAAAAATATTTGAAACATGAAAAATTTGAAAGAAATACCTTGCTGTGAATATAAAAACTTGTTGTTCGTTTCAGAGAGTACAACCACAATAAAAGCAAGTATTTCAGTCTTGGCAAAGAGGAACAAGGACATAGTAGTTTCCACCATGAAGGATGCAGTTCCACTCTATTTGTTTCAGTGCTGCTAAACACTGCAAAGCAGGGTAGAACTCTGTCCACTTATTTATTAAATTAGTTTTAAGTATCACTTGATAATGCACCTGTTCACTATCTCCACAATGAACTGCAGGAATGAATGAATGGTTCTCTGGTAGAAGTCTGCTCTGCTGAAGCTTGGCATTGCAAAGCATTCCTCAATCCCTGCTCCAGGGGCTTTTCGCCTTCCCAGTGCCCAGCCTGTTGTCTGCACCAAGATTCCATACTGATCTGTGGTTAGGGTAACACACACTCACAAAAACAAACAAACAGCGTTGTTCTTGTAATATGGCAGTTTTACAAATTCTATTGACAGAAGACATAAGAGATCTCCCATGGGCTTGCTTGGGTTTTTTTGTTTATTCACTTCGTAAAAGTTTATCATCTAACCCCAAAACAGTACATGCTCCACTGAAACTCCTCATGACTATGGATATGAAGAACTGAATTCCAGGACAGTCTAGCCATTGAAATATTTACTTATGTTCTTTAGAAATCTGTGGCACAGTTTCACTTTATTTTTGTGAATTTTACAATGAAGTGAGGCCTACCCCTCCCCCAGAAATCAACAATAACTAAACCACAATAAGGTAAAATAATCTTTTAAGCATCCAGAATTAAACAAAAAATATTTACAGGGTTTTGAAGACTGACTGAGCCAAGCTGCTGGTGAAATCTGAAATCAACCTGACACCACAGCTTTCCAAAATAAAAGGGGCTGTGCAAGTGTGGGCAAGGGGAGCTGCTGCAAGCCCTGCGCTCACTGCCCACTTTGGCTACACATTCTGCATGACAGTTAATCCTTGGCGTATTCCTCTCTATAAAAGGGGTTAACACAATTAAAGACAGGCCATTATATGGTGTGAAAAGATGCCAAGCAACTCATATCAGCCTATCACGGTGTCACCATTACCTTAACAAGCTCATCTGCCTGCTCCCTGTGGCAGGAGCACCCCCCACAGCCATCAGTCAGGTGGCAGCCGCCCGCTGCCACACGCTTCAGTGCACCTCGTCTGCTTTATTAAGGGACTCGGCAGCCCTGTTCTAACAAGGATCAGGAAAAAGGATTAAGTACTGTGACAAAGAGGACCTAATAAGCTAGAAAGCAGTGTGTCTAAATCTGTGCTGGCTGAAGGTGCAGGCTGGCGCTCTCTCCATGCAGCTCTCACGTGAAGGCCACTGGGGAAGCTGGCCAGCACGGCGATTAGCCCTAACCCTCTGACTGCGGCTGCTGGAAAGATCCTGTATCACTCAGGGGCTTGCTTTGCAATTGCAAATTGGATTTCCCATTTTATTACCTGCAAAAAATCCTGTATGCTGCTCTCTGAAACCAGCAATGCTGCAAGGACTCTGTAGGTGCTGCATCAAGGTAAAATGATCAATCTGTGTACAACTAATAAAAGCAGTTAAATTTGGGGAGGCAAGCTTGGGTCCATCACAAGTCAAGTTCAACGCTGCTTGTAGGAGTAAGTTACATGTCCCCAAAATCTCAATATCTGGGGTCTCAGCTGAATCCTCTCGTCCCAAGCTGTGTCAGAAATTTACCATCCAGGGAAGGCTGCTGCATGTTTCCATTCCCACAGCACAGTGTGTCCACTTACATTTCATTTACATGGGCCATATAAACATAATTAATTGTAATAATTACTACTCTACTATAGCCAAAGGAACCTTACAGCAAAACCAAGACTGCACAAGCAGAATAACCTGCAGGTCCCCCATGCCAATTAATAGCTTTATTTTCCTCTATCTTTTCTTTTTTCCCCAAATACATTGGAGGCAAGTACAAATATTTCTTTCCACCTTCACAGGGAAGAGGGAGGCAGAGGCCCTAATTAATCTGATTACAGAGGAAACTGGAGTGCACAAAAATTCAGGGTCTGCACCAAAATCCACCTCTCCCGGCCCAGGACGTCCTTCTGGGAGCCTTGCCAGCAGCAGCTGGCCTGGCAACCCATCCCACTGGCCACCTAGAGTTGGAGTGAGAGCCTAGGGATTTTAAGTGAAAAATTTAATCAAGTCTGGTAGTGAGAAAAGGAACAACTTGTCCGTCCTCATGGCAAGCACCAGGTTCTCTGCAGGTGAGTAAAGGAGGGCTGCCCTACAGAAGACAGGAAGGACAGGGCAACCAATGCTTTAAAATCCTCCCTATTTGATATCAAAATTTCCATCTGGAAATGAAGGCAGAAAAACAAGTAGGACAAGAAGTTACACAGAGAATGCCCCACCTCATAAGAACTAAGGAAGAAATGGCGTCTAACCCTCCTGACACAAGTCAAGTCATTTGAGCACCAAGAAGCCACACAATGAAAAATCAGACAGAAGGGAAATGTCCATACTGCATCACTGTACATTGCTTGGGGCCACATCCTGGTGTCCTTTTTGTGCTTACAGCCAAAAAATCCATGAATCAAGGCCATACCTAATTCTACTCTGGCTGCAGGACATCCAGGAGTTCCAAGCACAAGGCCAATGTCTCTGTAACATCTCAGGAATAGTATGTGCTGGGGCAGCCAAACACACAGGAGCACTAGACGGACCCTTCTGCTGTAGTGCAGAGACAAACAGCAGTGTGGAAGAGATGATCACATTCACCTGAAGCAATGGCTCTGGTACCAGGCTCACCTCAGGAATGCCGTGCAACTGGACACCTCACACATGTCCCTATCCCCCCACCCCAAAAGTCTCCTTGCCTAGGTGATTTTTTTATGGCAGCACCATGTTAGAAAATGCTGTTATTCCACCTCTGCAGCACTAGAGCCAGGGAAAAAGCCATGGCAGATGTGCCTTCATGCATATTGTCTAACAGCAGCATCAGCAGAACACCATCCCCAGGGCTTTTGGAAATTTATATAGTGTTCTGCTACACAGATCTCATCAAATCCCTCAGACACTTTTAGTAAGCAAAATACAGAATTACCTCTAGTAAAACTCCTGAAGCACTGAAGATTCAATCACAAAATATATTAGGATTGGAGACTGCACTGGTCATTGCTGTTTTGCTCTTTCCAAGCATATCTGCCTATTAAAGGATATTTATAATTTCTGTAATTTGGGGTAATTGTTTCACTAAAATTGTGTTTCTTCATTATGGACTTAAAGTTCTTGCTATTTTGTCATACTGAAAGAGATCAGCTCCACTGAAAGGCATCACAGTCAGGCGCCTCTGGTAGGTGAGGAGGAACACAGCTCCTTTCCTAGGGCACAGAAATGTTTTTCAAATAATTTTTGAGTGCTTCTAAAATTATTCTAATAAATCATAAAAACTATACATTCCAGAATCCAGGTTTAACATGCTTAAAGAACCTACTAAGTCTGATGGGTACTTTTTTTACTCTATCTTCAGTAAATATAGATTTCCAAGTAAGAAAGCTGCAGAGTGGACACTGCTGCTACCAGCAAATGGACACTGAAAAGAGAACAGAACCTGGAAAAGGGAGGAACAGAGATCTAACAGCTGACTGCTGTGGATGACCTGCACAGAACGATCAAAAGCCTTCTAAAAGGAACAATCTGTGTGGTCTTAAAAATGCCTGATTCTGTCTCAGCACTCATTGTATCTAAAGATGATGCTGAACCCTTAACTTTGATTGGATCCCTGTGATTTAACGTCTTTGTTTACCCCACCTCAAAACCAAATTGCTCCTAATGCCCAACTACTAAGCTGTGCAGACCTGAAAACTGTCTACTGCCCAAATTGCTCGTTAGCTGCCACCTGGAAGCTGCAATAAACAGATCTACACCAAAATCTACACCAATTCAAGTGCAAAATCAAAGTATGCATATTTTTATTTTAATGTGGTCTAACTTAAGCGATCCATTAACAAAAAGTACCATTTATCACTTCTTAAATTCAAGAGTTTCTACAACCATGGGTGGGCAGAAGGGCCACCTTGCATGACAGTGGGCACACCTCATTCTGAGAGGCATTTAAAGGATAAGAAGACAGCTACACTTTCCTGTCTCAGTGGAACTACCCTGCACTTGAGCTACAACACAATCATTAATGTTTCTTTGTTATTTTCCTGCAGTGCTGTTGAAATAAAAAGTGGTTTGTGTGAACATTAATGTTTTGCTCAAATGCCTCCAAAGGTCAGAAAAGAGCTCATAATAGAAAATTAAATGCTGCCTCCCACAGTTGTGTTTGCAGAAAGTGTCAAAGCCAGGAATAATACTACCCATCGCTTTGGCCACGGGTGCCTTCAGACCTCCCAGGCTACTTCTGTCCCTTACATCTAGTCTGCAAGCACCCCTTATACACACCTACAATCCCCTCATCCTCTCATGATGTATGATCTACAGAGTGTGTAATATTTACCCAAGGGATGTATACTGGAGGTACAGTAAGGTATGACTAGTGTACACAGGCATTACTTCAACACATACAAAAGGAAGAAGAATGAGCACAAACCTGGCTTGTCCTTTCTACTTAAGTGCCCCCTGGCAACTCTTTAAATACTTTCAAAAATTAAAAGGTGAAATTAAGTAATTAAACAACTCTGACATTTGAGAACTGAACATTGGCATTCAGCATAAGAAACATGATTCTAGCTGTAAAATGCCAGATCAACGCTTCTTTGTAATGGTTTAAATTCATCCCCAGTGGAGCTTCATTAAAATCAATGGATATGATTTTTAGCCTGTATACTCTTGAGCTTCACATCAGTGTCCTGTTGATACTCTGACTCCCCTCCCAGCCTACACTCTGCTTCACTGACCTCAAGGAGAGTCCTCAAGCTGTAACACATCCCCTTTAGCGATTCCTCTTAAGACTGCAATTTAAATGTTCTTTCCCTTTACAACACAAAGGTCTTACTCTCTGTCGCACACGACATGAGGAACAAAATTAGTTTTAGTAATTTATTTAGATATAAATACCTTTGAATCCTGTTTTATTAAATGCTAAGTAAGGGATCAATCCACTGTGCTAAATTTAAACTTAGGTTGTATGTAAAAATATGTCTGTCGTGGCTTGTTTTAGATTTGCTTTACGCTACAGGGCTTATAATTTTTATTACTTTTGTGACATTTGCTTTGTCTCAATAGAGAGAGAGATTGTTTTAAGTGAGGGGGTAGAAGAAATATCATGACTATTATGTTATAAAAAGGATACCAAAGCAATTAATTGTGAATGATGTGTTAATACCTATGAAAAAAAAAGAAAATATATACTCATTTCTATGCCACAAAGTATTATCGAAAGCCAATGATTTCTACCCCAATCTTAAGCACCTGTAAGGCCATGCACCAGTAACTCATGCCATTCCTACAAACAAGTAAGATCATCTATGCTTTGAAAACACAACACTTTTGAAGGATTAGTAACAGAATACAGTAGATTTAAACAGTATTTATAAAGGAGCAGTAAGACAACAAAGAGCAAAGTCTTCTTGTACCTAAGTGAAGTGTGATTCAATCCCTTTGCAACCGACAAATATTCACGGAAATATTCAGTATGATAAACAAATGTACATCTCCATAGCATATGCCAAAAATATGTATTTGCTTTCTGATGAGCTTCTATGCACTAAGAGAGAACAACTAAGTTTAGTAAACCTAAACCTAGACTGAAATGCCTCCGAAAGATCAATCCCAGAAATGTTTCTGCCCTCTCACCCCTACATCCTTATACTGAAGAAGATCTAACAGTATCACTTCAAGCCACCAGCACTTCAGAGAACCCTGAAATAGCATTTGTGGTGGTTCTACATAATGTGGGAAAAGGTTCAAGTCTCAGATAACAAGAAATCAGATTCAGTACATCCAAATAAACAAGAGACTCCAGAGCATCCATCATCCAGAAGCAGGCTGGAAGTCTTCCTATGGCTCCTTTCCTAACCACACAGACGGGAATGCCTGCAACCTCCCCTGTGAGTGTTAGAAAGGAAGCCCCAGGGTAAAAGAAGGCTGAAGGAGCAATCTGAAAGCCAAACACTAAAGCCTTAGCCCATCCTCACTTTTACAATTGCTTTCAGGGAGTTAAAACAGGTTTTGCAACATCACATGTTATTTTTACAACTTCTTAGATGTACATGATGATTTCCAATAATGAGTTCAGAGATGAGACCCCCAACTTCAGCATTCACCTGAATACATTTAACAGTAGATATGTGTGTCAGTTTGATAATTGAAGAGCTTACAAACACACTTCAAACAGAAAAACATCTGGTCTGAAAAACATCAGGAGATGGAGACTCTGCCAGTTGTGTCTTGTTCTGATGTTCATCACTGTCAAAACACATTCTTTATTTCACTGCTGAACTATAGCTGACTTAGTTCTAAAACACTGCTGCTCCCTCTCCTACAAGCTTTCTTCTCATGGAGTGAGTGAGGATCAGCAGCCAAGTGTCCTCTCACTCTTCACTTTGATAGGTTAAATAGCCTGATTATACTGTGATACCATAATACCTACTCAATTTGCTTCGACTCCTAGTAAAAGGAACATAGCTGAAATAAATCAAGTAAAAGCAGACCACCTAAATCTTGAATTCTTTACCCTTGATGTAAATGTGAAGTGATACAGGGAAAACTGGTATAGCCTCAGCTACAGCTATTACAATTGTATTGGAAGAGAATTTTACCCTCCAGCATGTTTCATAGGAGAGAGTTTAAAACAAAGTGAATGTAGTCCTGAGATATTTATACAAAATTCCAGCAGCAAAGCAAAGGTCAGCCAGAATCTTTAAACCAAAGTGTAATGGGAACTTTGACACTTTAGATGTGTCAGGACTGAAGATGAAGCCTGGGAAGGAGAAGAGGGTGGATGAAATGCTGAATTACTACCTTAAACCACACTTCAGGTATTAAATACAGGCAGGTTATTGACTTAACCTGGCTGTGCAAACTCACATTTCCATATTCGGGTGACAGGAGGAGTGGTTAACTCTCTGGGAACAAGGGGAGAGCCCCAGAAGCTTCTACCATCACAGTACACAACAAACCAGACATTACCAGGACAACTATGAGATAGAATAAATAATAATAACATTCATGGATCAAAGCCATAAACCAGGAACTTACTCAATGCAGCACACAAGGTACTCCTCACCTAACAACACTCTGCTAATGGCTTGTACTGCCACATGACAAATCAGGCTGTTTGAACAGCTGAACTCCACCACACACAGCTTTCAGGGCAACCAGTGCAAGTGGTGCTGTTGCCTTGGAAGCTATGAGGAAAGGCAGAAGAAAGAGCACTTTAACAAAAATTCAAGAAATTACTTCAAAATGTACTTTCAAAATGTATTTTTTAAAATATCTTCTAAAATTATTTATTTATTACTTACAACTTGATTAT
>VZTN01024817.1:0-21400 GCA_013400515.1 Erpornis zantholeuca | reverse complement strand
AGCTTTTCCTAACCTGTCTTTAAGAGGAAGAAACGAAAATAAGAAAAAAGGGAAAATACAAACTACTGCCAATTTTAAAGATAGTAAATCCAATAGCTCCAGCAGTGGGAGGAATCAATTTGTATCCAGCCTTAGTGCTGTAACAGACAAACTGTCTTGTTGAGGCAGGAGAAATTTTGATATTTCTGCTTTCAAGTGCAAGTGGATAGAGCTACCCAGCAGTCCTCAGAGTTAGTAAAGGCTATTTTGAACAAACTCTTCTTCTTAGATGGTTTGTGGAGGGGAGGGGGGTTTATGAAGATATTCTGCATTCACTCTCCCATGGAAACAAAGCCGGTTTTATTCTTTTATGAGCCCCTAATATTTCAAAGTATAGCTCTTCACTTTAACCTATATACTTTTGTACATCTGGGATAATTTCTGGTGGCTTTTATAAATTCTGAAAAGTAATTTATTTATGCACGCTGATAAAAATTCATATTTACTGGAAAGCCATGAAAGAAATTCAGTTCAATCTGCATGGCTTATAGCCTGACAACTCTCTTTATGCTGTCTTAGTATTTTCGTATGTTTAATATTTTAGCTCAGTGTTTTGCTTAAAGCCAAATTCCCATTTCTCAGAGTTTTCAATATATAGTAAAATGATTGCTAAAATATAAAGAGATGGAATGGCAAACTAAGACCACACAGCTCTATCAAAGACACTACTACAGCTAAGCACTGTTTGAATTTTAACATAGTCAGAAATTCATGACAAACAGACACCTATATTTTCTAAGGAAGAAAATAATTTTCAGAAGAAATGCTTACCATGTTCACTGAATAGTAGCTGTTTCCACTTCTGTCTTTCAATTTCTGAAGCTTTAAATCCCAGTACAGATTTCAATTCTTGTAACACCCTCTTAGATTCCTGTCTCTCTCGCTCTTGTCTCTCTCTTTCTTCTTGGGAAAAGCAGTAAAAATCTTCCCTTTTATATTCATTATCTGTGTCTGAATAATCAACATATGCTTCCAGTTCCTAAAAAAACAAAGAAAGAAAGAAACTCTTGATCTTCCTTGTCAGGGTGGACTCAATCCTACAGTCTGATTCATGATCGAGTGATGTCAAGACAAGGCAACCACAGTAATAGGATGGAGCCCTGTTTGAGCAGAGCCAGTGGATCTGACTGCTCTTGGTGATATCTGTATGATTTCGGAGCAAGTCCACTCACTGAAAGTTAAGGAGATTTACCTTCATACACAAGTAAGATCAAGTGATACACCTTGAAAATAGGAGTCCATTCCTCCATAATTACAGGAAATAAGCAATGCTGATGTGTGTTTATTTTTTTTTAATTTACACCATAACCAATTCTTGGTAGTCAGGCATCTTGCTAATCTAACTTATGGTAAATCCTTATTAAGATATAGAGAATAGCAAACCTCTCCTCCAGTTTTAAATATATTGGATCACAAGCATAAAAAAAACATAGCAGCATTTATATTATAACAAATAACCAGTAAAGTAATGAGCCCCATCTTTTTGATATGGAAAAACATCTAGAGAGAATACATGTGGGGGAGAAGCAAGGTGGGGACAGAGCAGAGCATGGGTGTTCAGTGTGCTTTCAGAATGCATCTGCTGCTCAGTTCTGGGATGGAGGAGGCCCACCTCTCTTCAAGACAGCCCAACCATCGTCCAGGAGTTCCTCAAACTATACAAAATTGTTTAGTGTTACAGTAAAAAGGTATCCAAAAATGCGGAGACTAAGCAAAATGAAGGCAGAATGGTTTGTGCTCGAGCTTGTCACTTTTGTAGCTTCATCAGCTTATCCAGCAATATGCAAAAAGGACTCTAATTCATATACTACCTTTTAGCAATTCCCACTTTTTTATTTATTACTCTGACTTGCATTGCTGCTCTCCTCTAGTCACTCACTTTCTAATGATATTTATGAGAAATTAATACTAGTGCTCTTTTTTCCAGGATGGGGAATACCTCCCCATGGAACAGCAAAAGGAATATACCAAATTTTTTTCTACAAGTCCAATTTTGAAGTGGCACTGGCCACTTACTGGTCTGTCTTGGCAAGATAACAAGGTCACTGCACAAGCAACTGAAAAAAAGAATGGATACAGCAAATAATCCCCAATTATCATTTTTAATTATCCTTTTTTTTTACCTGCTCTTCAGGGATTGGATCTTTGTTTTCTATGTATATGGCAGGCTGTGTTAAAGGTACTGTAGTATGCTGTAGGTTGTCACAGGAAACTTCAATTTTGCCTTTAGGGGAAGAAGAAAAGGGTTTTAAAAAAATAAATTTGATAATTGAATGATGTTTCTGACTCACTCAGGAAGGGTCCAAGTATTTTTGTAAGAGGGATTTGCATACATGAAAAAAACTGTGAGAAGGCTGGTTAGGTTACACTGAAACACTGTCAGAGAGCACTTAAATAACTTGGCTGTTTTGATAGAAGCTGGGTCCAATGGAACTTGTGCTGAAACACTTCCACTAACAAATCTCAGAAATTTTATAGGCTTTGAAAACATTCAGATAGCAGGCAAAATCAGTAAAAGCAGAGAAGAGACTTGGTTTGCAAGTTAAAAAAAAATTAAAATTACAATTGAAACAGCTTCAAATAACTGGAAAATATTGAAAGAAATAATTAAGGAAAGTTTACAGGAAGGCATTTGTGAGGTAGCAGGGAGAAAAGTAACAGCCAGTGTGGATTTGTTGAAAATAGAAGATGTTAGTTTTCAAAGCAGTAACAGGTCTTATGTTCAGAAAGAACCAAAGATGTTCTGCATTTTGTTTTCAGTAGGACGTTTGACATGGTGTCATGACATTCTCATAAGCAAAATGCATAGGCCAGGAAAAGCTGCTATTAGGGACACAGAACAGTCTCTGTGTCATCACAGATATACCATTTTCACACCGGAATACATTGAGTGAGGATTTGTCTCAACTCCAATACTCTCTAATATTTCCAAAGGGTGAAAGAAAAGTGTTGCATCTCAATAAATCTGCTGATATGGGGATAATCTGCAAGAACACTGAAGGGTACCATTAGAATAAAAAATAACACTGGAAAATGAGAGAGACAACCCAGGTAGAAATGGATTTCAGATCCAGCAGTTTGGTGACAGTGGCTGCAAATTTTTGTGCTTTGGAATAGCCAAGTCCACAAATACATCACAACTGACTAGGGAGCACCACTGAGAAAGAGGTGAGGAGCCTCACCATCAACTCTACTCTGCTGCAAGCAAAAAGCTACACTACAAACCATGACATACAAGCAACAGCAAGGGCTGTTAGACACATGAAATAACATTTCTACTCCGGCAGTGATCAGGCTGTGGATGGAACACAGTGCTCAGTCTGGGGCCCCTTCATTCAATAATACAGTGGGCCAACTAGAGGGAGTATAGAGGAAAACTGGAAATGTTTAGAGGACTAAATAAAGCATAGTGATCAGGGAAGAGCTGAGAGCTGAAAGCATAGAGAGTCATGTAGAGAAGACAAAAAGAAACATAATAATAATCTTCAAGAATGTAAGAGCCATCAAGAGGAAATGGATTTCCATTGTGGGTGGATCAGAAGTACTGCTTTTAAATTACACATTCAGCAATAGCATTCTATGGTAATGGAGTTAAGTGCTGGAATAGATGCCTGGAAATACTGTAAAATATCTCTAAAGAGAGTTTTTTAGGACAGGTAAACAACATTCACTCACAAGTAGTAATTTACCTGTGAGAAGGGAAATGGCTTAAATGACCTGGCCAAGCCCCACCTAACCCTATTTTCCATTTCTGATCTATACACTGAACACTTAGGGATGATGAGATTGCAGAAGAGTACCACAGCTTAGTCTTATAAGTATCTTAAAAAGTTGTGTACATTTGCAAAGATAGAGACAGTTTAAAAGGAAAAAAGATGGAATTTAAACAGTTTGAGGGCCACTGTTTTTCTATGATCATTAATACAATGCTGTAACTAGCCATAAAGGGTATTCCATTGTGTAATACTAGCAGGAGATTACTACATGCTTAAATTGTTGAGGGTCTAAGTGGTAAATTAGTTTTATCAGCAGTGAAAAAATGTGAAAGAATAAAGAGAAGAAGCTGAAAGTTCTAGGGAATGAGCAAAGATGTACATGTAGATGAATGACAGATAGGTCCATCATTGCCCAAGGAATTTAAAGAGAGGTGAATTCTCTTTAATGTGCTAAAGCCCCACCTGCTCTGAGGCTCTGCTCCGCACCTGACAGGATCAGTGAGTACAGGCACTGATTCTAGAAATACACCAACTCCTGTAAAAGAAGAAGCCAAACTGCAATCCCTGAAGGAACCATATGCTAAAATACATGATACATGCTGGTGTCACCACCAACGACAGGCTGACAGGAGGGTGTGAATGCTCAATCTGTTACCCTGAAAGGCTTTGCTTTGGCTGTTTAAGGTACCTGTAACAAACCAGCTCTGACACATAATGATTCAGGGCAAGAAGCATGCAGTGCTTGCTGAAGGAGACTCACCTCTTTATACAGATACTCTACTGGCTGAACTAGTTAGTTGAACTAAACATCTATTGCAGCAAAAGTGCTTGGCATCCACTTAGACACAATGTTCTAAGCCCATGGGGTTCTTGAAACAGGTCTTGCCAAAAGATTGATTTAGTTTTGGATAATAATGCATAAACATAAAAGATGTACTGAGCTGCTATATTATTTCAGCAGGAAGGTATCCTCTCCCAAAGAGCTTTCAGAAAGTATTGAAAATAATGAGACGATTTATTGAAGTAATTTACATAACATGACTGACAGACCAGCTGTTAAAATCTGTACAAAGACAGCAAAAGAATTGAACTTGATTTAATGTACAGCTTGAAAAGGTCAGCTCACAGAAGCTGGATGGCTTAGAAATATATCAGGAAAGTCAAATGTCGTCAGATAAACATAGTTTTCAATGACCAACATAATTTAAAGCAGCTCCTGTGGAGTAGTTCAGTAAACTTGTTGCAAAATAGAGGTTCAATCCCAGCACATTTCCAGGAAAGCCAGTGGGCAAAAGTGAAGGATCATTTTATTTTTTATTTCCCACGCAATCCCTTCCTTCTAGATCACACACAAGGTTATTTTTGAACTGAACTTTAAAAGGAAGCAAGTTATAATAAAAATGCCTGCTGTGAAATTTATACACAAAGTAAAAATAAAACTAAAATAACTAAAAATACTATGGTGTGTAGTCTAGAAAGAAGTTTTAAGGAAAGGGGAAAAAAGATCAGTGGAACTGCAGGTTGTGGAGGGCATCAACAAAACACAACAGGTCGGCACATGCAGATCTATCAGGCTACATCTAACATCCTCACAGGCTGTTTTGAGCAGCACTGAGGGGGAAGCTGCAAGGCTGCACTATCAGGCAAAGTACAGGAGTTTGTTTATACCATGCCTGGACCTGCACAGAGCCTGCAAGAAGTCTCCCAGTGCTCCCAGTTCTGATGTAAGCATGAACAAGGTAGGCCTGCCTGCCTCTAGGCCCACAGCAATATTTATCCATCTACTGGATATTCCACCCATATATCATTAAGATCATAGTGCACTTCAGATTTGGATTTCTGTAGGTAACTTGCTGATATACCAAGTTCCCTCCAATTTTCCTAGTGCAGTCTCCATTACCAGCATTTTTCAGATGCTGGGCTGTGCCTTCCTAGGACAGTAAAAATGCTCCTGGAAAAAAGATTGATTAGAAATTACAGGTTCAATTCCATGTCAGGAGAGCCCAAGTTCACTTCAATTATTTAAGCTGGTTATGCTTCACAAAAACAGCATGGGCAGTACAGGGACAGGAACAGCAAACAAGACATTGGAATATACTGCTCACTGAGACTTCAAGAACACCAAAGATTCACTCACTCTCTCTGAGAGAGGAGGTAAAGGGGTATCATATGCTCAACATGTCCTCCACAATTTAAAATGTTCCAGGAAATGTGATTGTCGAAAAAGGTTCAGGACAATGCCATTATCATTTCAATTAATGGCATAATTTTAATGCAGTAAATAAATTAAGATCTTGGGGGTGATTCATTAAAATCCTACCCCTTTACAGGTGATTCATCAATCAAAGGCAAAAAGCCATGATCAGTCTACACCTGAAAACGTAACAATCTGAATCCACAGGTCTAACAGCCTGAGTTAGCGTGTTTGCATTTTTTGCTGAAATGAAAGCTTCAAGGCCATCACAGTGAAAAAGTCTGACATAAGGACATAGTTTTTCAAAGTGTATGGTTCTTCAGCTAAAATCCTGATACACAGGCTGAACACTGTCTTTAAACCATTTGACCATTTCATCTCTGAAGTGTATCCCATTAGTTGCTAAATTAATCTCTCACATTTACCTTTTTTATTAGGGTTTCTTCCACTCATTTTTTCCACCTGAGAAATGGCTTCTTCCCAGCAGCTGTTGCTTGCCTGGATATGAGGCTGAATATACTTTAGCTTTTGTTCCAGAACCTGATGGGCTTCTGTTGTCAACTCGGGTGTCTCCTTAGTGCTAACAAGCTTTTCAAGTTCATCCTCAAGAATTATTACCCTAAGTGATGAGGAGATGAACAGCAGTAAGTAATAATAAATATTTGATTTTACAGTTCTTTCAAGTATTTAATGTAATATACGGTTATTTTCCTCAAGTTTAAAAGATTTAACTCAGTCAATTCCTCAAAGATGCCCCAAAATTTTAAAATTAAAGTAATTTTTTCTACATCAAGATGCATTGTTAACCTCCATTTGTTATAGTAATTCTTTTATGTAAGATTAAAGGAGTAGGAGAGTCTCAACTGTTTCTCCAAGGCAGTGACAAATCTTTAAGGATATTTACTAGGTAGTTACTATGAGCTGAATGACCTTATAAAGCATTTGGTATGTTGCAAAATCAATGGAAGATAATGATGTTTTCATATTTTTTATAAGGGAATGACAAATGCAAGGCAAAGTCTTAGTGCACTGCTTATCTTCACCAGATACTCAGAAAATAGCCAGGAAAAATATCAGATTCCATAGTAAACCAAGGATCTTTGAGCCCAAACTGTGTAAAGACATGGCTATGATTGCAAAGACTACGTATCTGCCTTTTTTGCTTTTAATTGGGGATACAAGCTGACAACCCACAGAACTTCAAGCCCAAAGCCTTCTGCACATTCTGTTAATTCACGTGTAAACTTACTCATTGAGCAGTGCCTTGAGATGAAGCTGCAGGCTGCGTACTGCTGTCTGGAGGCTGTTCAGCTCTCTGGACTTGGGCTTGGTCCTGGCTGCCCATTCCAAGCCCGACTGATGCTGAGTTTCGAAGTAGCGATAGAACTCGTAGCTCCTCTTGAGCTCCTCCAAGCAGGCCGCGAGGGTGTGAGGTAGGCCCTGGGTGACATCGCACAGGATGTGGTGGGGCAGCCGCTCGGGGGACACCAAGGGCTTGGGGGATGCATTGGCTGGGGAGAGCAGCAACACCAGTCTCCTGAAGAATTCTGAACTCTGCCCTACCCAGAGCTGAAAGAGGACCTGCAAAACAGGGTAGGGTTAGCTCTGTGCACCTGGGAAGACGGTGGGCCTCTCAAGTAAATGTACAGATACACCATGGGAAAACATTCCTTGGCCAGCAACAGGAACTTTGAAAACTGCAAAAGTCTGCTGAGTGTTTTTGAAGGATATTCCAGAGCACGTGAGGTTCAGATCTTGTGAACCTTAGGTGATTGTTAATTCCTTCATTAAGGATATTAAATGCAATTATGCTCAGAAAGTTGTCAGAATCCAAAACCTCATATTCTCATCAGCCAGTTTCATTATTTGCTATAATCTCCACATACCTTACATCTCATAAAGGGCTGCCAAAATTCCAGTGGCAGCAAAGACATTTTTCCCTTTATAAGGCCAAGCTGTCATTTCTACAATCTAGTAACTACTGCATTGCCCCACACCCAACCTTGAAACATGAACCTAATTGCACTGTGCTTCAACAAAAAAATATTCTGCATTTGAAGAAACCTGAGCTGCTAACTTATTTATTTTTTCAGCCAAAGTAAGAAATTCCACTAAGGAAGAAAAGGCTTTTAAGAAATGAATTGATTCACAATGTTATATATGATACTAAAGTGGCCAGTCCATCTGGGAGCAAGGCAGCCCACAATTTCAGTTTCTCGAGAACTTCCAATGAAATGAAAAGGACTGTTTTCTTAGTTTAGAGAAGTTTGCTCAGTAGACCATGACAGAACAGCAGCACCTTTTGTGTCTAAAATGAAAAAGAAAGGTTATAATACTTTCCTCTGCAATAATGGCCCTTATTAAAAGGGATTAGTTGTAGGTGATTACGAGGTGCAGACTGACACTTGTTCGCAAGCATTCCCGACAACGGAAGACAGAATATTTACTCACCATGTCAAAAATACTTGGATGCAAACTGATAAAGTATTCCAAAAGAAAGAAAAAAAATCTCAAAATACAATAGATGCTCACGAGAGAAAAGAATTCATGAATGACATGAAATTAATTTGGGGCACACATGCAAGACTGATTTGGCTGGGTGCAAAAATACAAAGCAAACAAACGGGCAGCTGTGGTGTTCTCGCCCCCCAGCTCTTACCCCCTTCCCCGCTAAACCCTGGCCACTCCCTCGAGCTCCTCCTATTGGTCTCTGAGGGACCCCAACTCCTCCCCTCCCCGGACCCAATAAAACCCCAGACCCTCCGCCTGCCTTTGTCCCCGGAGAGCTGCACAGCGTTATGTGAATAAAGGCTTTCCTTGCTCTCCTTGTGGAGGCCTCTTCTCACCCCTTTGCCGCCGCGTGGTTGCGGAGAGCAAGGTGACTGAGCCACCCATGAGGCTCGGTGGCCAGTGAGGGCCCCATGCTCCCTACTTTCAGAAGGAAGGCTTGGAGCACGTGGACCTGCCTGGGCTGGGTAGAGATGCTTTCTGGCACTGGTTGCTCTTTGCTGCTTGAAACAAAAGCCTGCAAACGCAACAGGCAGCAGTCTCTCAAGTCTCCCTGAATGTGTGGTGCTTTGGATAAAAAGTCAAAAGCTCATGCTCGTGTAATAAGCACAAAAGAACACCAATCCCTTCCATCAGACCTAAATCACAGGCAGTGAAAAAGTAGCACACAGAAATAGTGGACTTCAGGAACTGGTAATAATAATCATCAAAAACCTACCTGAAAAAAAGGCACAAAGATAAGAGAAAAGGAAATTCTAGATGTATTTATGGTTGCTCTGCCAATGACTACTGATGATTTTTGCTGACACTTACACAAAATATCCAACTGGCTCTCCTCAGGTTAAACTGGTATATTTTTCTTAAGTGAAAAATTTTCACTCTTTAAATTGTTTAACTTCAAGGACAAAGTAGCCAAAAGACACATGCTACATTTGTCATAAGGCTTAGCATGACCTGCATTTTAGTATAAAGACAAGTTCTCTCAAAGTAAAAAAACTGAAAAGGATTGCACATACATCCATGGCTCACCACACAAATATGTACCCAGGCTATCAAAGTATTTTATTACCTACAGAGGAATCTGCTTAGGACTGATTTATGTTAATTTAGCTTGGTTCAGCTATACTACACCCAGCCTACATTGCTGTCTGTTATGAGTTACCATAAATTGAGATTTACTAGTTGTGAGCTTAACTGTATCCAGAAAGCATCCTAACCAGTTTAACTAAAACAGATTTCAGTTAAATTACTGCAAATTGCAGGTAAACAAAGACTTAGCTTACAAGCTTGGGCACCTCTGAGTGGCTTCTTGTGCTTAAAAAGAAGTGGGTAAATTAGCAGGCTTACGTGGTTGCAATTAGAACTTCAGCTAATGAAATGGAAGAAAAAAAAATCCCAAAAGCTCCTCTTTATTGTAGCTCTTAGCTTACAACTGATTAGACAAAGCCTCAAAGCTTAGTAATGGCTATTACTAGTAGCATTTACTGTCAGAACAAAAGAAGTCAAGGTCTATAAATTAAGAGAAAAAATGCAACAAAAGCCAACCCCATAGAAACATAAAAGTCATATAATAATGGAATTTTCCATTAACAAAACAATGTCAAAAGGGAACTGCCTTGGCAGAGGACCATTAGAGTACAGAAGGCTTGCATTCAAATTAGATCTTCCTTCCAATTGACTCATGCAAATAAAAAATACCTAACATCTCAAAACAAAACAGATAAAAAGGCCATGATATGGTTGTCACTCTGCTCAGTTAAATCTTTTTCCAAGATTAAAGAACCACTCTGGCTCATGGCAGCAGGGGTCCAAGCTTATGATTTCTACTCCTCAGTGTGCTAAATGCAGCTACTCCCTTTGGCAATTACAACTAATTGGTGTCTTCTGATGTCTCTCTTTTTATTCATGTCAAGAGATTAGATAAAAAAAGAAGTAAGTACAAATCTGGAAATTATTTTATTCAGCTGGGATCAGGTGAAATCAGAGAGCAAAAAATCAAGTTTAAGGGGATTGATCAAGCTGATTACAGAACACTGACTTGAACTCCAATGATTTTCAGAAAAAAATCCTAATGTTGTATTGAGTAACTTCTCTTTCTCTACATGCAGAAAGAAATCACCTGAATGCTGATAAATATAGAAACACACGATGAGAGGCTGATTGATTACACCTTACCCTCAATTCAGCGCATTGCTGCAGGCTAGGACGTACAAACCACAGGACTTCATGACAACAGAAAGATTTTCACTGGGAGCCTGCATGCATTAAGTCCTTCTAGGAGAGCTTACCTTGAGTGCAGGCAAGCTGAAGCCATCAGTCAGATTGTGTGCCTCCTCTTCAGAGACCTGCTCTTCACTCAGTCCCAAACCCAGCTCCTTAAAGGGGACCACACAGATGTAGCTGGTCACGTTGTCACTCTCCGAGTTCAGAGGGTAGGTTTAGCTGGAGTTAAGGTGGTAAACAAAGCCACTTTTGCATTAAACACACAGGAAAGGAAAGAAAAGTTTAATAAGGTTTCTTATTCCAGGCAATTTTTATGAAAGCACATACATTCATCCCAAATCCACCCGAATCCTGTTTTATTGGAAGTTTTGCAATCCTTATTTGAAGCACAAGTTTTAAAGGATCTTAGAAGGATGAGAGATAAAACACTGACAAAACACCTATGCCTAAATACAAACACATAAAAAGAAACAAAGCAGATTGATGAAAAATCCCCGCACCCCTTTTGAATGAAACAGCTTACTTTTAAAATACTGAGTTTCCAAGAGATAGTTCATGTCAATCTTAAACCAGAAATCATATATTTAACAGAGGAAAGAACAACTGTGCAATTTTAAAGGTAGCCTGTGTTATAGACTAAACTCAGGATGTGAATTTGCTGAGAGTTCTGCCTGTGGATGGTCTGCTCAGAGATCTTTACAGTAAAAGGTCTTTGACATTTCAGAGAGCTCTGTGAAGAACTCCTTCAGGAGCTCCCTGCCTGTCATACCATTAACTTCATTGATTACATCACTATAAAGACATTATGATCTCGGCAGGATGAGTGACAAACTGGTATCTATCAACACCATTCAGCACATTTAAAATCTCAGTAGGAAAATGTACATTTCCAGTCCTCAAAATGCTTAAAAAGTAGGAAGCAAGCACAACATAACTGGTATCAGAAGACATAAAACAATTCATAGACTAGGCAGCATTTATTTTAAAATAGCACTAATTTTAGGCTAACCTCAGGCTGGGGAGGAACAGTTCAAGATTTTTCCATTTTCTGATAGTAACCCAGTCACAAAATAGTAACCCTGCAATGTAAATTAATCAGGATCAGAATATTTCTGTTGCCACCAGCAGCTGGCTCACAGAAATGGTGTCTATTCTAAATTAACCTGACAGCATGCCCAGCAGAGGGAGCGCATAGGATGAGCATAGTAACTCCATCAGAAATTGAAAAGTCAGGTCAAAAGCCTTCAGGACGACTTATCTTAGAAACTACTTGTACTCCTTGTTAGCCTTTTCCCGCAGCATGGCATTTCCAACAGCATCAATGCCACAAAAAGCAGTGTGGACACACGTGGATTTCCAAGTCATGCTAAAAATAAACTCCAGGCAACATCTCAAATGAGAGATTTGACCAAAGAGCCACTTACCCACACTGTGTCTCAGACAGGGATTCCCAGTGGCCTCCTGCACCTCCTGCCTCACCCTCCGCTATTGCAACCCTTCCCCTCCCATTTCTATCTGATAGATGAAAGCAGAGAACTGATCCCATGCCCCCATTAGCTTCCTAAACATNAATATATATACAATATATATATATTAACGCACTTCCTTCGTGCACGTTAATCTAGTAGTATTTTTAGCCCTAATGTCTTCTATTAAAGCCAAAATACATTAAAATATCTTAGATAAGTTAAATTTTTCTACGTCTCTGTGAAATTATTACCTGCATGCCTTATTAGCTTGAAAGAAGACAAGGCAAAGCTACTTAATAGTGAACTATCAAATCCAGAATAAAATACCTGTACAGTGAATGTCTAACCTCTATCAGGTTAGATGCTCTTATTTACCTATAGAAAAACAAGAATGCTAATGTATTCCTGTATGTAACAATTAAATTTTCATACTTGAGTCTTCAAAAGCACATTCCCATCTAAAGACCTAACACAAGGGCCTCACAGGATTCCTGGGAAATCCAAGCTGCTCTTCTACAAAATTCACACCTGCTCACCAGGGGTGAGCTAAGCATGTGATGAACTGACTGGTCAAGGAAGAAATACGGCACTGAGAAATGTCCAAGTGTCTCTCCTCAGACCTTTCAGCATGGGATATCTGATATAGGCTTTTATAATCCCAAGAGGGTACTACTTTTTGTTTAACTTACTTACTTTCTTGTGTGAACTTTCTCTCTCCCTAGATAAAAGTTATGTGTTTTTTTAACAGTTCATGATGCAGTAACTAAACCTTTACAGAGGAGAAGGAACAAGTTTTGCTAGATTTACTACAGGAAATCTGCAAATTCCCTGTGCTCAGTGCATCTCAAAGACCTAGAATGCATTTTATATGCATTCCATCCTAATGGGGTAAGATATCACTCAGTTTAAAATACTGCTATCCAATGCCTGGTTTTATCACTAATAAAAAAATACCACTATTTATGCCTTGACAGCAAAGAACATCGCCTTACAACAAAATCCAGGCTTTTAAAGTTTACATGGTCCAATGCCCAGGTCCTACCTATCAAAATAGTTCAATGGAAATGGAGTATCGAACCATTCTGCATCAGCTGAGGATGAGATTATTAACATCAGCCAGTAACATAAACTACAAAATTTCTTCCATCCAGCTTGTATATAATTGCATCAGGTTCCCATGATGCAGAACCCACAAGACTCTTAAGGCTAGCATGCCGTGTGAAGCGTGAGTGGCTTTCAGCTACTGCATCCTGCTATAACCTTAGATTCTGAATTAAGAAGAGAAATACTCTTTTCTATGGCATTTTGTTTTGTTATTTTGAGCAATGCACTCTTGCTGATGTAAACAAATCAGGCAAGAATAGTGTAGGAAAATGCTCAGTTGTTTCTGCTAGTACCCAACTGTCCCTCCACACAAAATGTAAGCAATATGACATTCCATCTCATTAAATTACTGGTCCATCAAGTTTGACACAAAATGCCTGGTATAAGGCTAAAATATGACAGCGTATTTTCTCTTCTACATGGGAACAAATTTTAATTAGGGAAAAAATTATTTAACTGTACTCACTGAAGGCAGCTATCTAATTAAAAGAGCGTACACTAGCCACAAGCAAATATTGCTGAACTTTCTAGTCCGACTGAAGTGAGAATGATATCATATCAAGTTTATGCAATTTTTTTCACCATGAATAAAGCTGTGACCTAAAATCTTTAATTCTCTGTCATGGGTTCATCAGACAGGTCTTCTTCTAACACATTTGAGATATACATTAACATAAAAGCTTAATTTGCTGCACATAATTTTGGTAGAAGAAAACCAACTTACCTTTGAACAAGAATGTTGAGTGAAAGGCCACATGTTGTTCAGAGAAGATATTTTGGTGCAAGGGAGAAATATGGCTAAGAGGAATTTTAAACAAAATCCTGAAGGCCTCTTAAACACATCATCAGCATTTACACCAAAAGCATGGGTGTCGATAATGGGGCAATGTTTTCAGTGCACTAAATCTTATCCCACACTGCACAGTACACAAAAAGGCAACATTTTTAAGCATGTTCCAAATCAAAGACAAGCCCCAATTTACTAAGCTACCTTTCCTTTACCTTGTTTAGATATGTAATTAGACACTGTATGTTCCTAGACATCCTGACTCTAAACATTGGCACAACTGCAGGTAGGCAACGTGGACGACCTGAACTGGTGGGTTTTTGAAGAAAGGATATTTTTTCAGCATGTACAGAGTAGCCAGTCTTGCAGCTCGGAAGTTGGCTCTGACGGATCGATACACGGCTTTGCGGAGGCCAATCAGGTGCTGACTAGGATGCTGTCCAGCTTTATTAAATGGGCAAGCGGCACTGACCCTGTCAAGCAAACTTGAAAAGTAAAATGTGATACAACTGTACAGATGTCCTAAAGTACTTTTTAAAAAACAGTACATCAGTTTTCCTATTTCATTATTTAGAAAGCTTTTTCATATCACTAGCTATGAGGTTAAAGAAAAATTGGTCATATCTATGATGAATTTAATCAAAATTTCAGACATCAGCCAGGATTCCTCAGTAGATAGCCTGACTCTATTCTCATCTGAGCTGGGGCAAAACTCCTGAGCACATTTATTTTCTCTAAAATTTTTCAAATGGTACAGTAATGGTAGATAATGATAGACATACCATAACATTATCTCAGTCAGGATACAAAACTATTACAAGCCCACCATCAGCTTTGGAAGTTTTAATAAACAGATATTTAATATATACCTCCTTATATCCAAATGTATTTTTTCAACAATTTTTGCAGAAAAAATGTGCCAATACATAGCTTTTCATGCAAAATGTTATATTCTTTTAACCTTCCTGATGCAGAAAGTTTACTAGGTGAAGAGAAGTATTATTTGAGTGGTGACAAAGATGTAATCATCATGCAATGAATGACAGCTGTGTTTGTGAGAGTCTTGACAGGTAAACACATGAAATGTATACACCACACAAGCATATTTGAAAATGTATTTGGTGTCCAGCTATTCAGGTGAATATACCATTTAAAAGAAACAATGCCATTTGCCTATTAGAATATACCTCAGAATGATTTTAGCACTATAAGAAATCACCTTATCTGGAAAGAAAATGAATTGTGAACTGGGTGAACATTAAACAGGTCCGTGGAACTTTAAGCTCCAGTTGTATCTATTCATATGCAATCTGATGTCAAACCTGTGACTGAGACCCTGGAAACAACCTAGGTGCACTCTGCTTGCTGGGACTGTTTTTATTAGAATCAACTCAGGAATGAACATAATCTGACAACAGGACAATCAGTTGTGATTAATTAATTGGGGACTGGAAGCCTGCTTCTGCTCTCACCTTTCCCAGGGCACAGTGGTGATTTCATGTTCAGTCACTTAAAAGGGAAAAGCATACAGGGTTCCTGCTAAGTCTGAGGTGGGTTGCTGCATTGGTAACTATTTCTGTAGTCCATCTGACTAAAAAGCCGATCAAGTCAGCAGACTTGACACTGCTGGGAAAATGTCAGTCCTACTCCATGTGCTTAGCTGGACCGTGCTGCACATTGACTGAAAGGGACTGTGGCCTTCACTATCAAATACGAAAACCAGAGCAGCCCACCCAGTGAGCAAGGCTGGAACCATATATCAGTATGTTTAACACCATTAACACAAGCAGAATCATGCCAAAGATTGCTGTATATTGAATATGCTAGCAGAAATACAATATAAAATATCTGCATACCATTTATAATTATGTGTTATTAAAATGGTTTATATAACATCTCATAAACCACTTTAAAATCTAGAAAAAATAAAAACAAACTGTGATCATTTCCATTTCTAAATGTAAATTTAAAATGCTAGCCTTGCCATATCTTTCACTAGGGAACACAGCATGTAATGCAGTACAATCTCTAGCCTTTCCCTAGTTTCTGAAAGTAACAACTGGAAGTATTTGTGTATAACTGCTCACATCAGTTTGTAGGCTGAAGCCCCATGTGAATTGTCAGAAGCAAGCTCAAAGAAAAGGAGAAAAAACCTTCTACCATAAAAAAGAGACAGAGATCTATGTTCTACTACAGTAATGCAGGCTTTTCCAACTCCTATAGAGAACAAATATAGCTAACTCATGCACAGCATGTACTGCCAGTATTCAGCAAAACAATCTGCTTTCCTTCTGGATTGAGTCAATGCTTTTTATAAAATAATTCTTCCTTATTCTATTAATTTAAATTAGTAGAATCTATTATGTATGTCTATCTGTCAGGCATGTCATAACCCTAAATTCCTAGTGTTTCATNATATTTTACTTGGACTTGCAAAATGTTATTAGCTTTGCATATCAGCCCCAAGTAGCAAGAAACAAAAAAAGGTTAAGGGTGAATTTTCCCTTTACTACAGCTACAAACCCATTTTACTGTATAGAACAACAACATATTTCTTCATTAATTTTACAAGCTGAATCTTAAATTGGCTTTCAACTTTTAACAAGTTTATATAAAATTAATAAAAATGAATTAACATTAATAAAACCCCATTACTGCATTCTGGCATGAAAGCAGTTCTATTAAGATGCTAATATACATCTATATGTGTTAAGATCATAGAGCTTAATTCTAGTTTAAAATACAGAGAAGAAAGAGAGCATTTTGAAAAAGAAGTTTATTTTTCTGGTGAAAGGCAAAGGAATAAACGCTGCTTTTTGTTGCAGCCTTTCATTAGGTATTCCTTCATTTCTGGTTTTATGATGTGCAAGACAATGGACATACTTTCATTACCCTGCAGAAATTCCAGGCTGCGACCTGTAAACGGGCTTCATTTGGCTAATTGCAAATGAAGCAATTAGACAGAAATACTGCCCTTCTGCCTGAGTAGAGCACTGCTCTACCTTTGCTACACAATTCCTGTAATCCAAGCTACCCAGCTGAGGTCTTGGCCATCTCTGTATCAAAGAGCTGGTACCACACAGACACACCTGAAATTCCAACAGAGCACTAAACACTTCCAAAGGCCATCCTGGAATCAGAATATCCAGTTGTCTTTAGAGCAATGACTATAAGAGAAGCCTGACAGGATTACAGAATCACAGAATAGTTAAGATTGGAAGGGATGACTGGAGGCCACCTAGTCCAAGCTCCCTGCTCAAGTTCTTAGTTCCTGATCTATGTGGCTGCAGTCAGTTTTACTGGGTGGGAGGGGAATGAAGGCAAAAGGATGTTTTAATATTTGAGTATAGCAGTCACTACCACACAGTAGTAAGCCACTTAACCTATAGACAACTGACCAAAACCTCATTAGTAATAATCTACCATTTACAGTCCAGTATCAACTAATAAAGGGCAAATAGGGTAGAATAAAGAAAAGCCATAGGATATGTAAATTAGCCTATGAGAACAGCGATGGATGATGTAATGTGAAGGAAAACCAGCAGTGGGGCTGGAACTTCAGGCCAAAGCTGCAGACCTGGACTTGCCCTGTCAGTCGAAGTCTGAACTTGGTACTATTTAAATGACAGTTTCAGTTTCAGTGTCTTTCCAGTCACCAAATGGTTACTGCATAGGCCAAACTACACTGAGTTAGCAGTACCTTAAAAACAGCTGCATATGTAGCACTCACCAGGATGCTGTACCTGATTGAAATCTCATTCCTTCAAGGATGTAAAATAACACAAGAGGAGACTCAGTATCTTTTCAAATGCTACCATTTCTATTGCCATGAGACTCTTTCTAAACAAGCACTATGACTTCGACAACCTTACTACAGGAGAACATTCTAAACTTTGTTCTGCTGAGGTTTACTGTAGAAAATGCTAGGAAAAAAAAAGGGAAAGCTAGTCTTTTGGATCATACACAAAGAGCTAGCCAAAGCGAAGATTTTCACATTGTCCTGTGTGGCAGCATCTCTTGCATACGTGGATGCAGAAAAAGACACTCTGGAGTCGGAACTTCCTCTGGGCTAAACCAACCCAAAACTTGTATGGCACCGACTTCTTTATACGGTACAGTTGTTCCAGTGAGGATGCTGGCACAGTCAGGCTTCTCCCACTCCATCCATATGTCAAAGTCTTTTGAAAAGCTTGCCAAAGTTTCAAGTAAAGAAGCTATTAGATCAAGCATCAGCCTGAAGAGCAGTCTGTTTTTTGTTAATCTGTTATCTAAGATATGTAGCAAAAGAACAAGGCAGCAACAATTTAGACATTGACCACAAGTTCATTTGCTTAAACTTAGGCAAAAATCCAAATGTTTTTCTCATCTGTAATTTGGACAAGCCTGAACAATAATTTCTTTTAAGAACCCGTTTGCAAAGATAAGACTGCCTATTGCTCAAGTATATGCTTCTTCAGCAAAAAAACAGACCAAAACAAAAACCACATAGCTAGGCAGACTGAAGACACGCTTATGCATTCCAAAGGGAGAATGAAACATTTCTTCAATGAAATACACTGAAGGTATCTCAAGCTAGAAAATTAATCCAAAATTTTAAGTCTAAAGTTGCAAACTTGCATGTAAGAACATGTGTCTGAATGTAGAATAGTTGGTCTGGCACAGATAAACATCTTCTTGGTGCCCACAAGGGAATATTTGATTTTTTTTTTAGAAAGAAGTTGACTGTATTTTAGGTGTTGGTATTTCCCACCTTCTTTAGCCTTAAGCAGAACTGGCACTGATATGGATTCATCATAGGTGGTTACAATGCACAAGCATCCACAGCAGTGAGAGTACACAGAAACAGGCCTGTTGGCTTTGGAATCACTGCATACACGGAACACTTTCCGATGTCCCTTCACATAGCAAATAAGCAAAACTTACCAAATAACTACAACAGCTAAATAATCAGAAACACTTTTGCATCCCTTAAGAGAAAGAGAGGGTAATTCAATGACAAATAATTTAAGAATCTAAATGTTTCACAATTGTATGCAACAAAAAAAGACTAATGTTAACTTTACTTGAGGTGGGAAATGATGTTTGATGGTCTTTGCTGATTACTGTGTCCTCACTACTTCAGACTGTTATTTGTTTAATAAAAATAGAATGGTTTTCATGTCTTCCTGTTTTCTAAAATATGAGTAATTACTTGCAGATCAGTTTATTTACATCAAATTGGTAATGTAAGATAAAAAAACTCTCTAAATGACTCCCCGAAATGGTCAACTAACTTAGTTCCAAGTCCATTTGTTCATATATTTCATTGCTAGCAACACAGGAGATTTCAAAGGCATATGNTTCCTCACGAGATTAGTGAAAGCTCGGCTATTCGCCACTGTTTCTTCCAGCTGGATGCAGCATTTTCGCAGGGACATTTGCAGCTTGGCTGTCCTCCATGTGCCCCACACTCTAAAAACTGCATAGAGAAGCAGCACTGGTCCGCACAGCAGCCACGATGATTCCTTCCACCATGAAGGAAACATAAGCAGTGCACTTACAAAGGCAAGGAACAGCGAGACATCCCTGCAGACAGAGACAGTATCACCAACCACACATTACTGAGGGCAAACAAGTGGGAAAATCACAAAGTTTTCAGTTACAGTTGAAATTACAACATCTTATCATGGGGCTTTTATGTAGGTCCTGAAGGGAGCTGTAAACACTGAAAACTACTCCTAGTGACAGGTTTAGATGATATTAGTACATGATATTACTTGCTGGTATACTCTAAAGAAACCTTTCTTCAGCTTTTTTACAGCATGCGTAGGAGAGTAATGTACCACTTTGAAAGTTCAGTTTCTCTTACACATATGACTTAAAAAAATAGAAAAGAGAATAAAAAAAGAAAAAAACTGACTACTCAGCATTATAAGCCAGGGCGTGTAGGAACGGTAATATCTGTACTTCCAGGTTCAAGAGTACAGTAGGGAAGGGCATGTTTCTTTTGGTAGCAAATCCCTCAAGTAGTGCCAGCTGTATTTTTTCTAGAGTCTGACTCATTTAACTTGGACACAAGTGCACCACTAGTTTCTAACACAATTTTATAAAGATGGCTTGAATAATCATTTTACATAATTTGGCACCTTTTGAAAATCCTTAAAGAACAGAGCTCCTAGTACCTCAGTTATTTTTCAGAGACATTTAAAAAGCTTATAAAGTTGTTACTTTCCTCTATAGAAATTCAACATAAATAAGTAACTGCTAGAAAATACACTGTGTTTCATATCTGTTATTACACAGTTTTGTAAAATAATCACAATCTTCGGAGAGATGGATGGGATACCAGCTTCAAGGTGCATTACAACTATAATTTTCCAGAATGTTTTCAATGAAGAACATTTTTTTTCCTTCATCCCTTAAAGCTGTGTATCTTGCATTTAGATTCAGAAGTATTCAAAAGGAGTATTTTTCCATTTCTAAAATAAGACATGATCTCTGGGTTTCTGTTTCCTGGAGAGTTTTGTGGTCAAATTTCAATTAGCTTTACAAGTGCTAACTCTTTAGGGTTACTGGCTACAGGTAGGTTTCAGTAAAGGTCCAGGGTTAAAATACACCTTTAAAAGGGACAGACACACAGTCTCTAACTTCCTTGGTACATATTAAAAATGAAGTCGCACAAATAAAATAAATCACAACGATGAAAGACTAGAAGGGATTCAAGAGCTCAATTTGTTCATTTTCAGATTCTGGTTGGTTAACCCAGATCATCACAACCACACCAAAGGTGAAAATGGAGACTCCAGAACCCATGCCGTAGCTATTCCAACTCCTAAGTACCCTTAGAGTTCAAAGGTTTTCCCCAAGTCCCAGTTTGAATCACTGGCAGATTATTTGCATTAATCTTCCTCATATCCTTCCCTTTTCTGAGCAAAACAAATGATGACTGACCACCACCTTGTGCATATTGTAACACTATACATCCCAGCAATATGCAGATCCTTTTCTGGAGTAGTACTCCATACCCAATTATTCATCACTTGGTGTATATTAATTTGACTTTTCCTTCCCAAGTGTAGCATTAAACTTTTGTCTTTATTGAATATTTTATTGTTTTCAAGGTATTTCTCCAAGCTAACGTTGACCTCTAGTCTATGAAAACACAAACTTGGTGTCATCTGGAAGGTGAACAACATTCACAAATTTTGTAAGAGTATTTTATCAGCTGAAAGTTAAAGAAACTGAATAATGCTAGGACCAGAAAAATTCGGTTCAAAAGTTCTCTTGTTTGACAGAGAGCATCAATAATGACATAACTTAAACAGTTGAGGTGTGACTATAACAATTTCATCTACTTTTTAGTATATGTATGAGAAAATAG
>VZTN01024806.1:1041-52591 GCA_013400515.1 Erpornis zantholeuca | reverse complement strand
CTGTTTTTAAATTCATATTTTTGATTTCAAATACAAATGCATATTTCATAAAAAGAGCTTTCTGCTGATAATAAATATTCTCATGCTGGAGGACACAGCAGTGCAGAAATTATATTCGAGGCAACTGAAACTCAAGTTGTTTTTTCTGAGAAGAAACTTCAAGTTTGTGCTCAAAAAGAAAAAAAGGGAAAAAGAAAAAATGAATCAGGAAAACAATAAAACCCTATAAATCAGGTGATGGTGATTCTGATCTATCTTTATTTTAGAAGTATAGCCCAAGGGATTAAAAACATGATAATACCATGATAACAGAAATGGTATAAGCATTTCAAATAAGAAGGATTGTGTCATCTAGATAATATGACCTCTGAAGAAAGACTGAAAGAATCTGTAGTTATTTAAGCTTAACAAAGTAAGAAGAGAGACTGAGATATCTGATCTCAAATAGAGGGAACATAATTCTGCAAGGAGGATTGGAAAGCAAGGATCTGCCTTGTACATGATGGGTGCAATGCATAAACAAAAAGTTAAACTTCATTGGGAAAGAATAAAATAATTTTCATAAAATAGGAAAAATTTCCTGTCAGGGTGATGAAGTACTAGACTAGATTATTTAACCTCTTCTGAAAACGTCTTAGAGGAAAACAGGAGTTAAAGTGACACAGTGTAGCTAATGCCATTAAGGGGCAGATGGCTGGATGAACTCAATATATTTTGGCCTCTCACAGCCTGTTTTCCTCTGATAAGAAAACATTTTCCTTTTGCAAATATCATCTAGAGAAACTGCCTTTGTTGAAAGGGAAATGTTTTGCTGGAATGTGGTATACTTTGGGTAGAGATCTGTCAGGATTTTGACTTACATGATTTTGAACTGTTTTTTCAGGTGTTATTCTGAAATGATAACTTCAATAGGTAAACCAAATATTTAAAACAAAAGAAAATGGTTTGAAATTATTTCTGGGCTTTTTGGTGGGGTTTTTTGTTTGGTTGGTTGGTTGGCTTTTTGTTTTATTTTAATAAATCTACAGATCATTCAAAAGCAATATTTAGTTCAGTTTCGGAAAGAAGTCAAGGTCTGTAATGTCCGTATTTCCTGGATATTTTTGTTTTAAATTCTATCAGTCTAGCACAAACATTTCTCAGTACTTCACTTTGCCAAAGGATTAAATTTGGGGCTGTCAAATTTTTAGTAAAACTATAGTTAAATGACCTGTGAATTTTGTAGCTTTTAGGGAATATTATCTATGTACAATCACTGAGTTCCGCTGAACCTTATGGAAGTGCCTTATTACGTCACGGAACTATAAAAGTTTCACTCTTTCCTGAAGTAAGTGCATTTAAGTGATATTGCATTAAAAAACCTGACTTCATCTTTTTCTGTGAGAGACTGCACTAAAAATATCTGTACTTTGACTGGCAGTGATTTTTTTTTTTCTGTAGTGCATCACTTTCTGTGTTATCTGTGGAGGAAATAAGTTCTGTGTCAGAGTTTCTTCAGAGAGGAAAAATTTTTATTTGTTTCTTCTGAGGCTTCTTGCAATATAGTTTTTAAAAAATTACCACCTTCTTTATTTTACTGCATAAAGGAAAAAAAACCCACTTAAAAAAACCAAACTGCATAGTACTAATAAAAGAAGCTTTTCTGTTGTTGATAACATCTATACTCACAGATTTACCTCAGTGTCCTGATTCTGCTCTTGTTCAGAAGAATGCATATAACATGCAGTGCCATAAAACTGCCTTTTATGAAACAAAAAAGTCTGTGTATGTGCTTTTTTTTCCCCCCAAACACACAAGGAAGGGAATAGCTGACTGTGAATCAAATTTCCTATGCCTAGGTGAATTCAGCAGCACTCCTAAAAGTTTCTATTGAAGTTGAGATTGAAAATTAAAAACAAATATTCTGAATTGTATTCTTAAGGAGATAATTCAAGATGAAAATTTCAGTGATACATATGTCAACTTTCCAACATAAAGCCTCATTACTCAGTATCTCATCCAGAAAAGGAAGGGGGAAAAAGGAAAAAAAAGGATGTGAAGAGAACAAGAAAAGCTGAACAAGAAAAGCTGAGCACAAAAAGAAGTGTCTACACAGCACTCTAACATCTCCCTTTCCTCCAAACTGTCATTATTGATGCCTTAGGTTTTAACTTTTATAATTTTCAAATCCTGCCCTGCCCAGTGTCACTCTGCAGTTCCCTGGAGCTCATTCAGTGCTGTTCTCTCATGCTCACACACACACAACAAAGCCTCTCCAGCTCTCCAAGGACACCCAGACCCTCCTAGGCCCAACAACTGCAAACCACAATCTTGGGGACAGGGGGGCAAGCTTGGGCAAATTCCATCATTGGCTAAAGTTTTAATTGGTGAATTCATGCTGATATACAAATGGACCAAACCTATAAAACGTGAAGAACTCATGACCTATTGTCCACATTGGGATCTACTGAGGCAGAAGCCTCTGGACCCCCAGGGTGTACCTTTCAAATAAATCCCTGCTTTATTCCCTTATTCCTATCTAGACTCTGTTTTTAGGTAGCCAGATAAGGCATCATTATAGTCACATAATTCATAACAGGGGAAGAGGAGAATGCAGTCAGGTATCCTATGTGCCTTCAAATCTATTTTAGCATGGCAAGTGGAAGAACTTCGGCAATTCAGGTTTGGTTTCCAGGTTTGCTTTCAACTGAACCTTAGCCTGTGTTTCCCACCTGTTTATCTCTGTGTTTGTCTTGACTGAACACTAGCAGAATAAGACTAAGATTTGGTGAAAATAGATGTTTTGATGTTTCTGGTAGGTGGTGTTTACAACAATTTTCCCTTGTTCTTGTCTCAAGGAGGGACAGACTCTGTATAACAAAACCCTCTGAAGGTTAATAATGCAACAAAAGTTTAAAAAAAATCGAGCAAAATGTATTTTGCAAAATTGTTGCTATGAATAAAGAGAAAAAAGGCAAGAATGTAAACTAAGTTCAGACTTAAATCACATTGCTTGCCCAGATGTGTTCAGCTGTAGTTTAGAAACTATTCAGAGATTGGCATCCCACCACCCCTCAGGGACTGTGTTCCAACTTTCCCTCCTTGCAAAATCATTTGCCTTTATATGGTACAAATTTCCATTCTGACATACAGTAACTGCTTCCTTTAGATTTTTTTTGTGGTGCACATCCATGAAAAGCTTGACTCCATCCCCTCTGTGTTCTACATTTGTGTCCACTTAAGATAAAGACTCACTTCATACTGTAACCTTTTAAATATTTTTCTTCACAAGTAGGTGTTTGGACTTTTTTTTTTTTTTTTTGTAATTTCAAGTTATACATAATGTATTCATGTGGAGAAAGGGACAATTCAAGTTATTGTGAATTTTGTCATGTGCCCTTCTGCATTTTCTGCTGTGAAATAAAGGCTATCACGGTATCTTCCAAATAGAAATCTGAGGTCTAGCCCCAAGTTTCATTATTAACAATCATAATGAGATCCAAGGTAATTATGTAATAATGTTGAAGGTAATATTTAAGAGTAACAGCATGCACTCTAAAGGTAATTTTCAACTCAGTGATATAAGACTGTGTTATATATTACACAGATTTGTATGATTTATGTTCAGGACATGACTTTACTCCAGCCTAAATCCAAGTAAACTGAATCTCAGCTGCCCACCCTCCTTCCCACATGGGCTCCTGTAATGAGCTGGTGAGCTTGTTAAAGGATCAAACCTAACAAAAATCATATCCTGCAAAAGACAGATGTTTAACTGGGAACTGGTGAGGAGAAACTGATAACTGAGGCCATCAATGGCTCTTTTCCTAACTGTGGGCTGAATTTCCAGCAACTTGTGTGCTCCTAAATAAGTACCAGTGTTTGGTACTCACAAATGATTCTATTTTACATAACATGCAGTGTTGTTAAGTAAATTCAGCTGTTGCTAATGATGAGAGGAAACTTTAATGCTCAGAATCCCAAGCTAGTAGAAAAAGATTAAACACACTTTCCAGGGTCATTACTTTCATTCATTTCTTTTTTATGGGGTGGAAAGAAAGTATTAGATCAGTCATAATTACTGTACCAAGAAAGACCTCCATAAAATAGAAAGTGAAATGGTTAATGCGATGCCATTACATGGAATTTACAAGCTTAGCATGATGAATGTTTCACTCATGTTGAAGGTGTTTTTGTTGCTATCCATGGAGTAAGGCTGACTTAATTTTCCAGTGATGAGGCTTTACTTTCATGATTAATGAACAAATTGCTATTTTCATAAGGCCTCATAAGATATTTAGTTTTTCCTCCCTGATTGTTTAGGAGACCCTTAAGGCTTTCACTGGGGACCTCATGGTTTTCTATATGGTTGGAGAATGAAATAAAGAGAGCTTTAAAGGGCATTTATATATACATAAAGCAGAACAGAGCAACTTATCCATCTAAGGGGAGCCAGGATGAAACAAGAGTCATGCCATTACCACCCTCCTACTCTCAAAAATATGAAGGACCTAGATGCCATCTTCAATCTTACTTTCTTCATCAGGATTTAAAATTTCTTCATTATCAATAAAGCACTCAGGGTTAAAACAGAGTAAAGAGCAATTTGTTTTGATATAAGTGAAGGGAAAAAGCCTAACAGTGAAATGATTTGCAGATTATGAAACTGAACAGAGCTAATTACAGTAATATTGATTTATTCCAGCTGAGCATCTGAACTCCAAAAACTTCATAAAGCCCTTGACTTTGTTCCATCCTGTGCTTAACTAAATGCATGACAATATTTCATTACTGTTTGCTAATGTGCCTAGCTTCACACACCAATATTCCCTTCCCTGACTTCAGGCAGAGAGAACTACATGAATGTACAAGTGATGCAAGGATTTTTATTGTAGGAGTTTGTGATGTCATTTCTCAACACATGTAAATCAGTAAAGTCATGCTGACTCACAATACACACACAATGACGTGTATAAAATAACCATTTTCTATCCTAGCTTCCAGTGGAAAAAGAGACTAATTTGATAAAGCAAAGCAGAGTCTAACTCTTTGTACATCTCGTATTTTTGTGGGTTTGTTAATTTTGATTGCATTTTATCATGTAATAAAGGCATTAAAAAAAGCAGTTGGATAATTGGATGAAGAAGTGTAGCGATTGAAACACAGACCCAGAGGGGCAGGGAACCTGAATGGTTTATTCAAAGACTCGAGCTGGTTTTATACACTTCCTCAAGGCACAGCATTTCCTCACGTGGTAATTCTCACTGACCAACCTACCCCATGTTGCCACGTCAGAAACACATGTCATCAACACATCAGTGTCCATCTGTGGGGTGATGGTGCCCTGCTCACCCACCCTGCAGCTTCCAGCAGCTCCTCTCTGTTGGGCTCTGCGGCGTTGGAGCCTCTGTGCTGCCATGTGTTGCTGAGAGCTGCCCTGGTTCTCAGGGCCTCACCAACAAAAACTCAGAGTCCGTTGATTGAGAGATAAGAAATCAGAAGGCTTTATTATGAATAGATAATTAGATTAGATATTGATATAAAAAGAAGATGGAAAGAAGGAGAGGGAGATCCGCTCAACCTCCTCGGCTGCTGGAATCCCCTGTGTCTGTCTGTGTGAACAGAACAAGTGTAAATGTACAATACAAAATATGAAAACAAATCCCAAAATAGAAGTTCCTCTCTTTGGCCAAAGAGATAAGAGGAAAAACAACCTGAGATATTTACATTCCTGTCAGCCTGAAAACAACTGCGACAAACCCAGTGCTGTGAGAATCAGTGCGGCATAAAAATGCCCAGAAAAATCCTTTCAGGGTTAGTAACAGCCATGTGCTTCTTATCTCCCCCCACAAAGAGGAGCCCAGCCCTGCCTTCAAGGGGACAGCTGCTCTGAATGGTCAGTGACAAGCTGGGACCCTCCTAAACGCTTTACGTGATCCAGAGGGAAATCCATGGAAAGGCAGAAAATAGGGACAGTCTTTAATCTCACCCTTCCACCTCTTGTCCACCAGCAGCCAAGATGAATGCATGTGTAGGAGTAGGAGTATTCAACAAAGTAGGAGTATTCCTGTGCCAAGGGGAACCCCATGACATAGGTGGGAATAAGAAACTGTTGTACAAAGGCATAAATCCTGATCATCTCTAAGACAGAGCTTTCAGTCTAAATCTTTGTTTAATGTAATTTCCTCTCCAAAATTAGTTCAGAAGAACAAACAAACAAACAAACAAACAAAACCCAAAAGCCAAGCGAAGAGCATTATCCACTTCTACTGACATAAATATTATCATATAATCACCTGCATACATCTTGTTGCTGAAATATAATGCAAGATTTTTGATAAATATTGTTACATAGTCAACAGAGCCATCTTTTTGTTAAAGGAAGAACCTGTCTCTTTAATTGTGTGATTCATGGCAGGTCAAGTGTGCCAGGCACAGTGCTCTCACACATGTTTTTTGGGCTCAAAATGAGTCACAAACACTTTAGGTTTTGTTTCAAGAGGTAGCCCTGTTAGTCAAGTACAGTGCTCTTAAAAGGTGATAGGATGTGTGTGGATTTCAAAAAGAAAACATTCTGGAGAGTTCCAGCAGCTCTGAAGGAAATGAAATGCGCTTTTTTCCTTTTTGTTTGTTTGTTTTCATTGTAAAGAGAGAATGTTTTAATCACCTGTGACTACATGTGAAAATACAGTTTGCTGGAGGTGACACTAACATGAAACCAGGTAAGACTGGTGCCATCTGCTCAGCCTGATTATATAGAACAATGAAAAGAAAACATAATATAGTTTTGTTATAATTTATCCTTCATTTGTTCAGAAGGATTTCATGGAGATTCAATCCCACAGAACTTGTGGCAAAATTTTATTAAAGTTAGGTATAAGATAGTTTCCTTGCACCATGAAAATCTGAAAGTCTTTTTCTTTTAGGACCTGCATTGGACTTAATTAACAATTTAGGAAGCTTTCTTTATCAAAACAGATAGAGAGGCAAAGCACAGTTTGGTGACTGAGGAGTTAATAGCAGATTTGTGTGAATGATACAAATCTCAGATTTTATTTTAGGCAGAATTAGGACTTTACCTCAATTTACCATGGCCTAAGCAGACTTTTCAGTAAAACTTTTGGTCATTCTAGAGCTGGGAAGGAACTATTTTTATGCTGTTGGCAAAGCTGACATGTTTTCTCTAAATATTTTTGTTATTGAATCAGGGGTTTCTGACAGAAACATGTGTTGCTGAAACATGAGAACACCCAGTGTGAGAGAGGAAAGGCTGCAAGGATGCTTAGTGAAGGACACAGGCTCAATATTTAGCAGAGATTTTTAAAAAGTGTGACTGTAAGATAAATTAAAATTGAATGAAGAATCTCTTACCAAATATTAGGGCTATTATAGGAATAACTTGCATTCACTTGCCATGAGTACTGCATTTCAGTTTGATCACTTTGATCTAAAAACTAAGGGAAATAAATAAAAAAGTCCTGAAAAGGACAACATAAAATGTAAGAAGAAAAGTCATATAATATAAAAAATATAATAGCAGAGAGATAAACCTGAGGCTTCTCTATGTGTTTTCTTTCTTGCTCCATTCCAGAAATCCAAAACGGCAGGTGGTGTAGGCAGAGAGAGGTCAGAGTTGTATTTAGGCATACAAGTTTGTACCATGATATTTTTTGAGACATACACATTTGAATGTTAAAGGAAAAATAATGAAGATCTGTAAAAGTCATTCATTTTGACACACAAGGCACATCTTTCCCTGAAAAATTTCATTCAAAGAAATGAATAAACTTTCCCTTATTCCATTTTGAAAACTAAGAGAGCTTCTTAATATACAAAGATGCACTTTTTCTTTTTTTTTTTTAATTTCTTTTTTCTTTTTTTAAGAAAACTCTGTGGTTTTTATGATCTCAGTAAGTTAATTCAAAATCCTCTCTTGTCTCAGGTGACATTCCCCAGAGTTTATGTGCACTTTCAGAGGCATCTCAGTGACCTCTGTGTGTTAGACAGCACTTAAAACAGGTTCCTTGAAAAAATCAAAACCAGTTGGTATCGTAGATCCCTGAAACTGCTGTAATTTTATATTGCAGCTACCATGGGCAGCTCTAGGGATAAGCAACAGAATTGCTGAGGTAGCAGCAAATCTTGCTGGACTCTTCTCTGTCCTTGCAAGAGGGTAGGAAAATCAGGTTAGGTGTTGTGACTGATGGTACTGGAGAATACCATCACACCAGGATAATAATTGGTTTTGTGGTGAGTGGGATGAATCTGTACCAGGAAATGTTGCTGTTTCCACCCTTCCCATGCTCTGGTAACAGGAGGAAAAATCTAAATCCCAGTTTTTTGTTTAATCTATACCTGCTTTAGTTTACCTCTTTCTTCAGCTTCTCCATTTCTGGTGTTTTAGCTCTGTCCTGAGCCTTGAGCTGGTCCAGTTCAGTGTTCCCCACCCTGCTGAGAAGTGTCAAACCAGGCTGCCACATGTGTCTTCCACATGTCTGACTGCTATTGGCATAGTGGGAATGTAATTTTAGGAGAAAACTCATGCAATCTCATCAGGTGAGCACTCTTGAAATTGCCCTCTCCTTTACATCACAGCCAATTTATTTTTGCTTGGTTCTTTTTAGTGAGGAATAACTTGAACTTAAAGTAGGAGCATTTGTTCTTTGCTAGCCTAGAACAACAACCAGTAAAATAAATAGAAGGACTTCCATCAACTTTGTGAACTTAGGCTTGAACCCTCTGTGTGTAAAAACTCCATCAGCCAAATTAACTTGGTCTCAGGAATGTCAAACAAGTGAGAAGTCAGTTGGTCAGTGGGTGGAGGACTGGTGCTACATCTCAGTAAAAGAATCTGGTGTGGGTGTAGGATGAGAAAGTGGATTTTAGTGTCAAGAGCAGGACTTTTTTTAGAGTACATAGACATGTAAACTGTTGAACAGTGACAGCAATCCTTTATTCCCTTTTAACGGCTGGTACATTCTCAAGGTTAATGATGAAAACCCAGAGGTCAGTAACATCAGCTATTTTCCTGCAGTCATGCTCCCACCTCCAAAAATGAATGTAGTGTATGTCAGGTTTTGCTGCTATTACTTTTGAACTCAGATAATTGTACCAGCTTTGGTACAGATCCACCCTGAAAAGAGAAAATGTCAAATGCAACCTTTTCCTTGCTGTAAATGGAATCTGCCTGCCTTCAGAAGGTGATATCACAACAGGCTTCAATTACAAGTTCTCTTTGTAGTTGTGACAGTGAAAATTATTTTAAAAAAAGTAAAAGTTTCAGTTCATTTTTTTTAAAATAAACCTTCGTAACTTCTGAGCTGTTTTGGGAGACACAGCTCACTCCACCTCCACCATAGATGAAATTAAAAGCAACAAAGTTTAAATGGGTGTGGATACTTACACTGTGCATGATTAACTCTCCAGGAAGGAGCCTGCTGCTGCAGGAAGTGACTGAGGAGGCATTTAGTAAGATTTGAAAAAAGTTAGCTAAGTATGAACAAGTATAGCAGTTCTTCATTTTTGTTCTCTTAGTTAGGCAGAGATTACAAAGCCTGACCCTTTTTTTGCTTTAAAACATAAACTGAGCACCATCTTGGTTTGAGAATTGATGTCTTGTCCTATGGGACATGATACTGAGTATTTTCTGTGGGCTGATTTTCCAGACAAGACCAAAGTCTTGTTACCATGGTTTACCATGGGTTGCCTCTGGTTGAACACCAGGTGCCCACCAAAACCTCTCTCTGTTTCCCCCAACAGCACAGGGGGAGAGGAAATGGTGACCTGGATCAGTTCATCACACCTTGTCTCTTCTGCTCCTTCCTCCTCGGGGCTGAGCCAGACACAGAGCTGCTGAATTGAAGTCTAACTCAGGATTTACCTCACTGAAGTGGGTTCCATGTGGACGTGGCCAATGTGGGATCCATGCACATATGAGGTGTTTCTCGCCCAAATAAAATATAGTGTGTTCCATCATGATGAAATATGGTCATTTTCTAGAATAAAAAATCATAGAATTATTAAGGTTGGAAAAGACCTCCAAGATCATCAAGTCCAACCTTGCACCAAACATCACCATGTCCACTAAACCAAAACCATGAAGTTCCACGTTCACCCATATTTTGAACACTACCAGGGGTGGTGACTCCAGCACTTCCCTGGGGAACATCTGCTCATCTCCTTCTCTCATGTCCCACATATATAAATTTAGATAAGACTTTTGGACATTTCCAATAACTGATAATCTTTCTAAATTAGAAATTTTACTTGATTTTAGAAATTAAATGATTTTAAAGTAATTTGAAAAACAAAAATGTTATGCTGGCCATCTTTAGCAATGCTGAAAATTTAGCTATACATTTGTATTTAAGAAGTTATCACCTCTGAGAGCACAGAATATTGGCAGAAACTATCTACAAGTCTCTTGTGGTGCTTTAAAAAAAAACAACTTTTCTATACTTTTAAACGTTGAACAGCAGCTGGGAGTGATTCAAACCTGCCAGAAGGGTTCATGACAAATATAGAGAAGAGAAGAGAAGAGAAGAGAAGAGAAGAGAAGAGAAGAGAAGAGAAGAGAAGAGAAGAGAAGATATGGAAAATGACACTGGCAGTTTGTGACCAACCTGGGAAAGAGAACCAGGAGATATTTGGCATGTTTAGGACTATTGAATCATTAACACTCAGAAATCAGATTGCAGTGGACTCACTGCTTGTCTGTCCTGAAGAAAAGCAAGCCACAGATCCCTGCTCACAGAACCAAATATCTGGGACATGTCTTAGCTTCTCATTTGCATGTCACAAGAAAGCTTGTGACATTTCTTACACCAAGCCTTGGCGAATAGAAAGTAAAGCAAAGAGGACTTTGATGCACAAAACAAGCCATGGTAGAAACTGGAAAATTGTGATTATGTACTGTCTTTGAGAAGACAGCACTTATCTGTAATATGAGTTTGTATTAGGACTAATGTGAAACAAAGGGTTTGTTCCAGATTACAGTATGTGCTGACTGATTATCTGCTCTGTGAACCTGCAGTCACAGATAATGTGTCTAACAGCTCACTGACCTGCATTCTCCATGAGTTCCCTCTCCCTCTGTTAGGATCCAGTTAGAAGAGTTCCTAGAAATGCCTCTGCCCAAATTAAGGTGCAAACAAGACCAGTCAATAGTAAGTGTTTTATTTGAGGATAAATATGAGAGAGAGAGAGAGAGAGAGAGAAAGAAGTAGAAAATAGGTGAGTGGGACAGAAAGAGTGGCAGGGATAGAATAAGGAAAATATCACCACTCTGTGGATACCAACGATGTTCTGTTGATCCTCTCCAGCTGGTCTTGGTGATGAAGGTCCCCCTGAGAGGAGTAGAATCCCCTGGGTTTATACCCCCTCCAGCCAGGTGCCAATGTCCAGCCATGTCCCCTGGGGAGGGGACAGTCCCTTACAGCAGACTCAGGGTCTGTCCCATCATCTGCAGTNTGAGCTCTGCCCCCACCCCAAACCTGGCTCCTGTGAGCTCTGCCCCCACCCCAAACCTGGCTCCTGTGAGCTGTGCTCTGCCCCCACCCCAAACCTGGCTTCTCTGAGCTGTGCTCTGCCCCCACCCCAAACTCAGCCAGGGATGCTCCTCAGCACAGGTGGCATCTTTTGGTGGATGCAAACCTTTCCCTTGGCCTGAGATGATTAACAATTGGGTTTCTCATTATCTAATCAGCAGTTTGACTTTCCAGTAAGTCCCAGTCCTCAGGGAGGCTTCTTTGGCTTTAGCTTCTTTGTAATGAGCAAAACTTTATATCAATGTTTGTGGCATGAACTGCTTTCAGTCTCTGACACCCTCGCATTCAATGACTGTTTTCCCCTCAAACAGCTCATCATTTTTTGGCTGCTGAGGTATCTCAGTGCTATTTTATAAAAAGTACAAAGTAAAGTATAAAAAGTAGGTGAAAGACTGAACATGTTCTTCAAATTTTTGCTTGTTTTTTTTTGACAGAGGCCATGCTAACAGCAGCAAATGCCAGCTACCAGAAATGGCACTAAATGCTGAAAGAAATCCAGTTCTCTTAATTTCATTTTTATTACTCGGCCATAGATTCTTCAGTCTCAAAAGGATCTCAAAAGACTTTCTAGAGAATTATTTTTCCTGGGATGAAATGAACCATATTTATCTCATGTCTCACAGTTCCTTTTCTGGCCTGTTTTAAAAACCTCTTACAGAGGGAGGTGAAGACTCTGTAATCAACTGAGAAAACATAATTTGTGCTTCACTAACCTTTTTACGAAAAACTCTCCTTAATAATAAATTTCCTTTATTTCAATCTTTGTTGTAGCAATTAAGCATCCATTTCACATGTCCTGACTGCCATGGGTGAAAAGAACTGGTTTTTAATTTTAACTTTGTAGCATTTTCCCATCTTGTTAGTTTTATCAAGTACCCAGCTCGTGCTCTTCTCTTTGACCCTTTTAAATCAGCCTTTCCTTCTTTTATGTGTGACTTTAGCCTTCTGATCATTGCCATGGCTTTTCTTTGAAATTTATCTAATTGAATCCAATGATTTAATGGTTTTTGGGATCTGAAACATGGTGCATGTTGGCTAATCCTATTCTGTGATGTTTTTTTATCTTTTGGGTGATACATATTCCTAGAGGTTATTTATTAAAAAATATATTTTTTTTAATTCCTACCTGAAATTTCAGCCCTTACTTACATGCTGAAATAATAACAGCTGAAATTATAGTCCTGCATGAGTGTGTGTGATTATTATCATCCATCAGTCAGGCAGTAAAAGACTTTATTTCTTTTGGAGGTTTGAGGTTTATTCCTTCAGGTCACCTCCAAAGCTACTCATGAACCCTGTCCTCAGTTAGCAATAAGTCATAGTAGCCAGCCAGCTTGCACAGACTGGAAAAAATGAGATTTCTCAGGAAAGCTCTTCATAAATGATGGACTGTGCTGAAGTGACTCCTCTCAGAGCAGTCACCAGATGTAGGAATCAAATAGAAAACTCCCAAATATAAATTAAGATTGAAATATTAAAATCTATTTGTGAGAAAAAAATAGCTGCCTATAGAAATCCATACAGTTGCTACTCGAAATCCTAAATTAACAATTTAACACTAAATTCTTTTTTAAAAAGTTTACTTTGGGCAAAAGGATGCATAAGAATTTGCCAGGCCCATTGATTCTGATTTAACATCCCTGCTATACACACTTAGTGCTTTTGAAAATGATGCTACAGCTGCCAGAGACAGGTACTAATAACAGAGTGTTAATTACTGCAGCCAGGGTGGAATGAAGCAGAAAATTCCCTGCCATTCCTTTTTTTTTTCCCTGTTAACTAAATAATTTAACTGAAAACTATATGTGTCATTAAGGTAGTGTTTTTTAGATTTATGTATCACATTTCAAATCAAATCAACCACTCTTCAGCATATCTCAGCCTACCTTGAATGACATAAAATTATATCCCTCATATGCCTAAGAGGGCATCAATGCAACTCAGTGCAATCAAAAATTATCAAAACAAGTTGCCCTTTTACCCACACAAGCAGAGATATCTTCCATATGGTTCCCTGTTTTAACATCTTTACAGTTATCATGAATTTATTGCTACTACCTCTCTGAGAAGGAAAAAAAAAAAAGGATGTGTTCTTTTAACCCTAGTTTAAGATGTACCACTAGATATAGACACTCCGTGCAAGTTGTTTAGGAGAATGGATGGAATTTATGGTAGGACAGGCTATTGATTTTATGTTTAAGATTGCTACTGTTGGAACTACAGTGTAACACTGAAAAATGGTCTTAGCTGTTCCTTGAATTCCAACAGTCTCCATGGCCTCAGCTGTAATCCTGGGCATCTGTTTCCCAAAAGCTTATGTGCAGACTGAGCTGAGGGCTGACCGTGAATTCCAATGCCACAAATTATATCAGTGTTCTTTTGGGAAGAACTACAGTCCTCTCTGCAAGGAAGAACCCAAGTTATCTTCTCCCTGACACGAGAGCAAGGAGAGATGTCTAAAGATCCCAGGCCCATTTAGGCTGTGGTGTGAAGAGTTTCCTGTAGCTAATTCTTCCTTAGGAAAAGATATAGAGGTGCCCCAGAACAGAAAGTTTGCTCTTTTAGTCTTGAAGCTACTGGAGGAAAAGACACATTCTGCACAATAATTCAGAATTCACAAAGATTATCACAAAGATTCACAAAGATCACCCTCTTCTCTCCCACATCCAAATCAATGATATCTGAGGCCAAATGAATTTTTATCCAGAAGTTAGACATTTGAGGGAGGCCAAGATTTCCAGAATTTGATTTTTAATGCAGGAAGCAAAATGCCCATACAGCTTAATACATAGAATTTGTATATCAGAAATGTCTTCCTTTTATTGACTGAGTCAGAAACAAGACTCTACTTCTTACACCTGCCTGGTAAAACTACAAATCTATATTACATCCTTCTTTTTTCTCTACCCCCTGAATAGTACTGGCTCAGTCATCATGCTGTCCAGTTATGAAGAATACTTTTATTCTTATTCAGAAGGGGGAAAAAGCATATGCAGCACTAAAGTAAGATGGATTTAGCTGATATAGTCCTTATTTGGAGGTCACTTCTCAAATCAACATTTGACTTTATGAGGAAGTAAGGGATAATATTAGCCAGTATTACTCAAAGTATATTTAATGAAACACTATTTATAGGCATGACTGTATTTGATGTTAATGATTTTGGCTTAACAATCATTCTATACTCCACTTTTGTGTCTTAATCCTCTGATTTACAGGAATTTGAAGCACAAACTGTATGTTCTTCAGAAAAAAGGATGCCAAAGACAAGGTTAAAGCAACAGAATTAAAGCACAGTTTCATGTTTAAAAGCTATCAGCTCTGCTTAATTCCAATTCCCCTCTTACAACCTTCCCATATTATTTTCCTCTCTTTTCTCCTAGGTTGTTATTGCCTTACTGCTTCGGTGTACTCTCATTTACAATGCATCTTGCTTCAAGAAAATGAAGGATCTTGCCTTTAAATATGGCTTTAAAGAATCTGTGAAGATTCTGCAGCTGGTTGAACAGCCCTTGATGGGACTGGGAGGGAAGGGAAGCCTCGTTACAGAATCTGGAAGGCAAATACCTAGGACTTGGCTTGCCACACACTGCCTTCCGCTGGAGCTCACACAGCTGCGGAGTCCCCAGAAGCAGGGAAGTTTGTCTGAGGCAAGACGAAGAAAAGATAATATAAGCCTTGTGAGAGTTATTTGGCACTTCAACATAGAAGTGCTTGTACTTCCATCTGGGTTGTATGCGAAATTAGAGAAGCCAGAGCTATATCCTTCTCCTTGGGCTGTTGACAGGAGTTTGGCTCGCACTTTAATGGGTTTTTTATATGTTTGCCAGAAGGTTAGAACCACAAAACCTGTGCTGGAAATGGCAACCTATATTGTACATAGGAGTTCATCCTGGCAGATGGAGGACAGAAAGTCAAAGCAGTTCTTTTGTGTCCTGAGTCTTGCAGTTGTACCTCACTATGTTCCTACTTCTGAGCACCTCCTAAACGTTTCCCCACATTGTTTGCGTTAGCTCTTTCCGCTGTTAACCACGGGGTTTTTTCCAATGCAATTCATGCCTGGCCAAAGAGCTGCCCAAGTTTCTTGAGCAACCAGCTGCTTCATTTACTTCAGCCTTTCATTTGACGCGATTAGAACAAAAAGCACATCCAATCAATCCACTGTGGTTTTTTTCAGTATTTTTTCAATGTCAATGGGAGTTGTTTCTCAAGCTAAAATCATGCTCTGATAATCCTGCTGACAGAATTAATGAGGGTGCTGTAAGACCCCATCATTCCATTCTGATATAATGAAGAGATCCACAAGTGGCATAAATGGATGGAGGTCCATTGACCTCAGTTCTGTGTGTGTGTATGCACAGACTTACCTGTGTATGTACAATTATAGAATCCTAGAGTGGTTTGGTTTGGAAAGGACTTTAGTTCTGACTCCTACCATGGGCAGGGACACCTCCCACTATCCCAGGTTGCTCCAAGCCCCATCCAAGCTGGCCTTGGACAGTTTCAGGGATGGGGCAGCCACAGCTTCTCTGGGGACCCTGTGCCAGGGCCTCACCACCTTCAGAGTAATGAATTTCTTCTCAAGGTCCAGCCTAAATCTACCCTCCTTCAGCTTAGAACAATTTCTCTTGTCCTATCACTACATACCCTTGTCAAAAGTCCTTCTCCATCTCTCTTGTAGCCCCTTTAGGTATTGGAAGTCTTCTATAAAGTCTTTCTGAAGCCTTCTCTTCTCCAATATGTGTCTTCACTGTCCTTAGTGGTATGTAAATTTTAGCGAGAAAAGGACTACTCAGGAATTTTCAGTGGTACCACCCATTTCTCTTCTTCATTTTCAGTTTCTAAATCATTACTCTCTAAGAGTAACTGTTCTGACTACATCTTTTACCCAGAGATTTCCCAAATAACTGAGTCATCTGAGGCATGACAGGAGAGACTGGGGGAAAAGAGACTAAGTTTATTGTACCAAACATCTGAATATTCTGTCTTCTACTAATGTGGGGAAAAAAACCATCTGATTAATATTTAACTGAGAATAACTTCTATTGTGCTCCTTAATATCACATTAAAAAAAGGAAAAAAGAAAGAGTATAAGATTGAAGACCATTAATGCAGAGAACATAAAGGAACTGTAATAAAACCTTGATTTAGACATGAGATTTTAGGATGGATCATTTTGATTGTGTTTTCTCTTCTGCTCAATTCATGCCAAAAATTTTCACCTAATAGTTTCTGTTCTGAGCCACCATGTATGTTTTCTTTCTTCTATTTCCTTCAAATTCCACTTTAGAGATGACAATTGGAGAAGAGCCAATAATGCTGCACATAAAGCATCTTGTTTCTCTGAATTAAAGTGTTCTCAGTGAGACAATGAGACTTTCAGAGTCTTCAGCCAGTTGAGAATTAGTCCCAGAAAAACTGCTCGTCTATTACTGGATATTAAGCTTTGACTCATTCACTGTCACTCTCTCAAACTCCAAGAAGGTCAGGGAAAAGGATTTTAAGTTAAACTGAGTTTATTTTATTGTTATTTTTCACTACCTCTAGAATCAGAGTTTTAGCCAACACATCAAATTCAATATTTTGGAATTCTCTTAGTGTTTGTTTAACCATTTTTATATATTTATAAACTCACAAACAATATTATTTCTACTTTAAAAAAATCCCCTACAAATGCAAGAAAAGTGTTCCTCATGCAACAATTTATTTTTTTTTACTTTAGAAAACAGACAATTTTTTGTCTTAGTTCAAGCCTTGTTTAGTGCCTTCAAAATACAAAGTTAAAAAACTCTGTGGGTTTTAAGACTTGGGATGAAAGTGTTTCAAAATTGATTGAAAGCAATTGTTGATTTTCTTTGGAAATCCACATTCTCTGGAAATTTAACTGGTTGACCTTGGTGGAACAAGGTAGTTCAAAACACTCTGAACCATATCCATGCATTAGTAAGTGTCTGGTTCTCCCTTGCCTTTCATACCTAACTCTGCTGCTCATTATATTTGCAACAGAATTTTATCTGGGGATCTGAGGAATTAAAAACATGAGATGTGAATTTGTAATAATTTAGAGTGATTGGAGACTACAACATTTCGCAAACGTTAAGAGGTAAATAAAAATATTGCAGAAATAAATGTATAATTCTCTATAACCATCAGTTTGCATAGTTCTGCTTATCTTTGCAAAGGTGGATATAAAGTAAAATTTTTTTATGAAGTAATAGCATAGTCCAGTGCCAAAGACGAGATGGTTTACGTAGTAATATCATCTTCACCTCCACTCTGCCCCACAAAGCACTGAGACTCTGTTTGACAAATAATGGTTAAAAAAAATCTTTAGCAGAGATAAATCCACACAGATCAATTGACTCCAGTTCACACCCCCCTCAATATCTGGCTTAGTGCTAAGACCTGGCATTTAGAATTAAGGACAAAAAGGATTTTTGGAGGAAAAGAGATATTATGGCTGCCTCTGGGGAGGGAAGGGAGATGGAGTTGGGGCTGGAAACTTTCCAAACCAGAAAACTCCTAAGGCTGTCAAATTCTTAATCTTTCACTGGAAGCAGAGCTGCATTTCAGAAAAAGATGGAGAAAATGCTATGATTATTCTAACAGATCTCTGGACACTACCATGAGCTCTTTACCAGAGAAAGAAAAAGTGATCTAGCAATTTCTTTTGCCTCTCTCTTCAGAGTTACCTCTTCATTTTAATAGCCAGATTCTCAAAGAGCCCTTTAAAATACCAGTGACGTTATCTGTGATGCCACCTGCGTGCAAGAGGAATTACCTGACAGACCTCCAACTGCTTCTGTGGCAGCAGATTTTAAACAGACCTTTGAACATGTGAACATAAAAGGTTTACTACCAGGAAGCTCCAAGGCAAATAAAACACTTCCTAAGCAGCCCTTCTTATATTCTGAGAAACTTCATTTTATGGATGTACCAATCCACTGTAGTGCAAGGGCTGGAGCTGGGTGATCTTTAAGGTTCCTTACAAGCCAAGCCATTCTGTGATTCTCTTATCCTAGTGGTGGCATCATTTCCAAGGGACTGGCTACTCTTCCTGTCGGGCAGTTAACCTCGTGTCTACCAGCATCACTGTCTTTTCTGCTGCCTTTTACACTGAGACTGCTGCTGAGGGGCATTTGTCAGTTTACACAACAGGAACTGAGCACAGAATTTGGGGGGAGCATTTGAGAATTTAAGCAATAGGACCTTAGGAGGCTACGCAGCTTGATGAAAGGTGCAGAGGTCTGATCACATAAAAAGAGTCAACAGCAGTCCTGCAAGTTCCAGCTGAGAGGCGTTTTTTGCTTTTTTCACATGCTGAAGTAATATTAGATGGATTTCTCACTACTGTGGGAAGATTCGGTCTCACAGTATCTCTGAAGATATGTACAACCAAAATTATTCATTTGGGGATTCCATGCAAGAGATTGTTGACTTCGTCAGAAATTCCATCACCTTCCATTTCCAGAAGTTTTGTCATATTTTGCCATTGATGTTAATTTTACATAAAGCCCCTGGAGAGCAGAACTTGGATAAGAATCTCAGCTAATGCTCCACACAATAGTAAGACCTATATGGATCTTACAGTTGTTCTTCTATCCTTTGCCTACTCTTGTTTATAATGTTCATCTCAGGGTGATTGGATTATTTTAAGATAATAGTATTTATTATGGAGCTCTTCACATCACAATATTTGCAACTGGAAGCAACAGCTAAGAGCTGACAAATTAATGTTGTGAGGGACAAACCAACCTTCTTAAGCCAAGCCCCTTTAGTGATTCATGCTGCACTGGCTCACCCTGGAGAAGGATTAATAACACCCAGTTGTGCCGAGCTGGATCCATCCATTTCTAGAGCCAATTCAATCAAAACCTCTGATTGAATAGTCATTCACATAATAGTCACGTCTGGACTTAAAATTTATACCTTTTCCTGACAATCCCAGTCCTTTAGCTTGTATAGTATTGATTTACACAAGAGCACAGGAGGTTTCCTGTTCCAGCCTTCCAGGCTGTGCTTGATCAGGGTCGCTGCATCCTTGGGTCCGAGCTCGGTGCCTTTGAGAAGCTTTGGATAATACACAGGTCACTAACTGGAACACTGCACATTCATCTGATTTTCTAGCTGAATGCTAATAGGGCTTCAATACTTGTTCATTCAGCATTGTATTTCCAGTTATCACAGTTAATAAAACTTCTTTCCCAGGAATCGTGCTGGCTAAGGGAATCAGAGCAATTTTTATTCCCGTATTTATTCCCCAAGTTTTTCCTTTCAGTCCTGTCCCTCACTGACTCAGAGGTCTGTTTTGTATGAAGAAGACAAAGAAAAGGTTATATGATTATCTACAGAAAGCCAAGAAAACATATTTGGTGGCATGCCTTTTTCATTGTTACTTGGAAACCATTAAAATATTAAAATGTCTACAAAAGCAATAAAATGATCACAGGAGTATGTGGTGATATTTAATTTTCCCACAAGTTAAATATCACTGATAATTAACTGTTAGAAGTTTATTTTGAAATGACATTTCAGTGGAATATCAGACCTTTACAACATAATTAAAGGTTTTCTCATTGTAATGGTGCCCTATTCCTGGTATGAAAGCTGTTTGAAATTATCTGTCTGCTTCATAAATGATTTTTTTTAACCTCTTTTTTTTTCCCCCATTTAATTTGGCCATTTCTTGTTTTGTTTCCTTTTAACTACTGATCATAGCCGTCTCACTAGGTAATTTGGATCTCTAAGACAGGAAAATGGCTCACTTTTTTTTTTTCAATTGTTTGATCTGGCAGTTTTCTCTGATTAGGTGGATTTTTCCTGCCAGTCTGGAAAGAGTTTGCTGTTAGCAGAGTCACTCCAGGACATGTTTTATTTTTTTCAAATTAAGACTTAGGAGATTTAGGCAAATGGAGTCAGATTTTAAAAAGTACCCAGTTCTTCCCTGAAGTAGGCTTTGGTCACTTCTCGGATGTCACCCAAAAGTGTCATCTGTCCTGTAGAGAAAAGAGAAAACTCCTGTCTCTTTCCTGTTAGAAATAGGTGTGACACAGCCAAGTGCAAACACAAAGAATTTGTCTTTTTCAGTCTAACAAGGGAGCATTTGTGGCATAACTTCCTCATTTCATAAGATTCTTCTCTACCAGTGCTCAGTAAAATTGGCTAATGTCTTACAGGATAAAGGTTTTTTAGTCCCTATAAGAAAATTTCTTGCTCTTTTATGATATTCTATCCAGTGTAGTTCTGTCTGCTTGAGACACACATCATGACATGGTTCAGGAGCCTTGGTAGGGCATCTCACAAACCCCAGGCTCTGAGACTAGTCAATCAGTGTCATGGTTTAGCCATGGCAGGAGCTCAGCCCCAAAACAGCTGCTCACTCACTCCCACTCACTTCGATGGGGGAGAGAGTCAGAAGGCTTGGAGTGAGCACACTTGTGGGTTTGAGAGAAAAACAGTTTAATGAGTAAAGCAAAATCTGCATACACAAATGAAACAAATTAAGGAATTAATTCACTGCTTTCCATGGGCAGGCAGGAAACCCAGGAAAGCAGGGTTTCATCATGGATAATAGTGATCTGGATAATAATGGATAATAATGCCATCACTCTGAATGTCCCTCACTTCCTTCTTCTTCCCCCAGCTGTTATTCCTGAGCACAGTGCCACATGTTGTGGAATTTCCCTGGGGTCGATTGGGGTCAGCTGGCCTGGCTGTGTCCCCTGCCAGCTCCCTGTGCATCCCCAGCCTCCTCACTGCTGGCGTGGCAGGAGGAGCAGAAACAGCCTGGACTGTGTGCAAACACTGCCCAGCAAAAAGAAAAACATCCCAGTGTTATTAATGCAGTTTTCAGCACAAATTCAAAACACAGCCCAGAACCAGCTACTGTGAATAAAACTAACACTACCCCAGCCCAAACCACACAGTATATTTCTCCTCTAACCCTCGTTTTAGGTTTTAGTTCAAAATTGAGGTCAATATTTTCCACAACTACCCCCAAAATTTCATGTGTTACACAAACAGGATAGTATAAGTATTATAATCATTTTATGGACCATCTTGAGACACCTTTGTGCATTATTATCCAGTAAGGTGCCCAGAAAAGGATTTCACTGCTATTCAGCAGTGCTGCAATGACAGGCTGGCTCCATCAACACTAAATTAGATTGTACCAGAAAATGTTCCTTGAGCTGCTAGATTGCTAAAGCAATCCCTGGCGATGTTTCCATGAGAGGAAACAAATATCCTCCAAGCATTTCCCAGACACAGCCTGAGATCTAGCACAGACCAGGGACTACATCCAATAGATAACTGGAAGGCAACTGTGCTGCCTTTGAAGGAAAAGGGTTTAAGAGAGTGAATGAGAATCATTGCATAGATGGTGGTCTTGGTGCCTGTCAATATTAATAGAATAGATAAAACCCCTATGTATTCAATGTTTTGACATCCCAAGAGCAGACAGTGAGGAAGGAAGAGCAGTGCAAGTTTACTTCTGGTTGCTCATCACTCTGCTGTAGTGTGGCAGGAAGGAAACTGGCAGCGGAGTTGTAAAAGAGTTCATCATGCACATATTGTCTCTGGGGCATCAGAGGTGATTCAAAACATTGCCAATATGGCTTTATATAAAGGAGAGAGCAGTCAGCACCATAATTGCTGGTGGGTGCTAAATTCATTTCATACAGGTCACAAAAGAACCTTCAAAGGACCATTCCAACCAGCAAATATTGCAATATCAGGCACTGGGATAGGCAGAGGCTACCCTGTGCTTTTGTGGCAAGGATACACCTCTGAAATATCTTCATTTTTCAGATATTACTCACTGGAGTCCCCTAAGCTCCATGACTCTCAGATATATTTCTTATCCTTTGTGTTTTATTGGTAAAAAACTGAAATATAGAAAAAACAACGAAAGAACAGACTATCTCAAGAGGCTTTCCATAATATTTATTTTCGTCATTACTTTTCTTTCTTTTTGGTCTCCTTTTAAGAGATCTTGGCTCAGAGTTTAAGCTCTGACAAGCTGAAAAGTAATGTAAAGGGCATTAACATCCTATAAATCTGTCCTGTGTCAGTAATGGATATCAGACAACTTCTTCAAGACCTAACTGGAAGAAAAAAGACAAAAAGAACAAAAAGTACTTTCATATTTTTTTCAGGAAATTCATTGTATTATTAGGAGGAACAACCTTTTTATTTCAATATCAAACAAAATCCTTGGGTCAAAAGCAAGTTATGAAAGAGTTATCTTCCAAGAATCTGGAAAGATTGGTGCTAAGAGAAGAGTACTAACTCTGCTGTCTGTATTCATATTATATTCCAGACAGGGATCAGCTGGAAACATCCCATAATGACAATCACATGATGCACAACAATGTCAGAATCATCTACTGGAGTAGACACAGATGTTTTTGGAGAAGTTGAAGAGATTTATGTCACCAAATGCGAGAACAGCAGTGCTTTGTGTCTTAGATGCATTAATAAATCTGCTTCATGGAAGGTTTCTTATGTTGACAGAAGTAACACTGGACTGGCCAAAACATGAAATAATCGATCAAGTAAAGAATGAACTCACATTCCTTAAGTATGATTAAGTTGGAAAGGTTTTATTTCAGCAAAGTAACTAGGGTCTTTAAAAACCTACATGCTCAAAAACATCAGGACACCAGGAATCTGGAAGACTTCTTACAAAGCAAGCAGCATCTTTCTCTCCATTTTACAGAAAGACAATAAAAAGAAACTGGGAAGCAGAAATAGAGATAATTTGCAATTAGCAAGTGACAGAAATAAACCCTCCATTTCCTAGATCCCAAGGGACCTATAGTGCAATAAAACACTGAACCCCCATGGTGCTATTGAAAAGATATTGGCAGATAAGTTATGTCATAACTCACTCTCTGTCTATGAAAAAACTAACAAGGAAAATTTCATTCTAGAGGGGAAAAAATAACAAAACCCAAAAACTAAACCATAGTCTAGCTGATCACAAGTATCACTTGGATCTTAACACCTTTAAATAAATGTTAAAACATTTAAATTACATGTTATGACTTTTACTTTTATGCCCTTCATCTCTTCCTGCCCTTTCCTGAGGCAGTCAACCACAGTGTGTGGGACATTCAGTTGAGGAACATCAGCAGAAAAAGATTAGATGTGTTAATCTTGGTTAAAAATGCTGAGACATTTCATGAAACATCTGTACACTAAACTCACTGCAAGCCAGGTTTGACTGAATGGTGATATTGGCCTAAAAGTTTTCAGTTTCTTCTGTTCTGTTTCTTTGCTCATTTTTCTCTGTAAATGCCATGTATCACATTCCTGGAAGTGTGCAAAGCCAGGTTGGATGGGGCTTGGAGCAAATCCCCATGGCAGGGGGGTTGGAACGGGATGATCTTTAAGGTTTCCTCCAACCCAAAATGTTCTGTGGTTCTGTGATTCCAAGATTCCATGACAAAGATTGCAAGGAAATGTGGATTGACAAAGATCCAAGTTCACACTTAGGAAAGTCACAGACACATCAAAGAGGGTCACAAGGGGGCAGAAGTCTCTCGAGGAAATTTTTTAAGTGTTGCTGCGTTTTGCTGGGCTCACCTTTCCAGAACTCCATACAGGCACTATTTAGTAGAGATAAAAAAATAAACAGAGCTGCAAACCTCCTAGGCAATCTCAAAATAGAAATGCAATTGTCCTTAAAATGCTTAGGAGTAGACAGAAGGATTGACTCAGTAGCTGTGCACTTGGGGAAATTTATGTGCACAGATATCCTATTCCAGCTGATAAAGAAGCATTCATAACTCACTGCTAGATACCAATTGGAATTGTCCCTTTGTTAAAGAAAACCAAAATTATCAGATAGCTATGCCAAAAATAGTTGCAATGTTTCTACATCAACGTTGTCACAATAATTTCAGAACTTTAATCTGGAAAGTATTTTTTTCTTTCTTTTTCTTTTCCTTTTCCTTTTTTTTAATCTTAAACACTGAATTCAAACCCTATTTGATTCCAATCTACCACAAGCTCATAAACACATACCTCACTAAGAGGAGATGAGTAAAGACCAGCAAGTAATTAAATATCTTTGCTGAACTGGTGCTTAGGAACTGAGGGATTCATTACTTTTGTTTAATGAATTTCCCCAACCTTTGGTTCTGTAGCTGTGCTCCCTCTTTATTCCCCGGAGGTGCTGGCAAACGGAGACGATCGACAGCAGCAGTTTGTTCTCTGACCCAGGAGTGTGGCCAGGAACAAGGGCTACCCAAAGGGCTCGATAGACACGCAGGTGCCAGGCTGTTATGGTTTGTGTGTGAATAACTATTGCTGAAAAATCAATCTGAGAGTTGCCTGGTGTCAAAGGCAGCCGAGCCCATTTGCAGGTAATGTGGTGATTTTCTTTCAAGCTGGTCAGACACCACACGTAAGAATTTATGATGAAAAGGAAGGAAAAAAAGGAATAAACCTGTGATTATGCAAAGCAGGAGAGGAATTTTGTAACAACTGAGACGGAATCAGGTGTAGGCAGAGACCAGCACAAACTCTTTCAAGAAGTAAAAGAGATTTTTTAACTCAGAGAGGAAAGAAGCAAAAAAAACACCAAACAAACAAACAAACCCAAAACAAAAATATATGTATATATATAGGAAATAACTAGAGGATGCAGAGAACCCATTTGGGTTTTAAATTGCAATGATAACCATGCAATGGGATTACAGGGAACGTGCCAATATCTAATTACCATGACGTCAGTCACCTAAGTGCAGAGTTATGGGCTGTAAACCTGCATCTAATCTCTCTTTTCACTGCTTTAACCCCCTACCCACACAAAGAGAAAGGGACTAAAAGACACGGCCAGTCAATCAGTGGTGATTACATCCCCATACAATCAAGCAGCAGAGTCCAGGGGAGGATTAAGCACGGGAGAATAACAGGGTTATCAACGAGAGAAACAGCAAAACAGCCAAAGAAATTGTAAGGGCATAATAATAGCAAATAGCCTGGGAACAATTCTAAGCAATGAATTCCAGCAAACAAAACCTCACGGTGTATTCAATCAATGTGTTTTAAGAAAATATAATGTGTCCAGTGGGTAGACCCCTGGTGTCAGAGTGAAATGAGTTGGTGGCATAATGAATGTTGTTACTTCTCTTTTCTGTAAATTTGATGCAATCTGTTCTTGTCTAACTTCCTAAACATACTCAAAGGCTGAATTTCAGCAAAGATCAATAATTTTAACTATGTTTTGTACATCCAGTTAAAGTATTTCTCCCAGACAGAGTTAAGAAGTAAGCTGAAATTAAAGACAAGCTTTGTCACCCGCTTTGGTATGCCTATCTTGCTAGCTCTGCTGGTAGCCTTCAGAAAGTTTGTTCTGGTTTTCAGGATAAAATAAATTCTAGAAAATACCCTCTACCTGCAAAAAATAAATATTTCTCAAGGTGGAAATACCTTTATGAATGCAAAAATCTTCAGACAGGCTCCAATTCCTAGAGCTCATTGGTAAGATATTAATTTAAGTGACTGTTCATTAAAGATTTGCTGTGCACAACCCAACTTTGTCCAGAAGTGCTCAAAGAAACACTTTAGATAGGAAATACATCACAGGCCTGTGGTAAACTGGAAAGAGACTTGTTCTGGAGTAGCCACCAAGCACGACCAAGGCAGCTGAAACATGAATAAAGTGCAAGATCTGTCTCTGACTGCATCAAATTATGGATGTAACAGCAGAGCTAAAGTCTGGTGAGTGCCCTGACCTGATCAGTGTGGGACAGATCTCTCTCATGTTTTCATTTCAGTGCAGAGCAGACACACTATTGAGTTCTACAGAATTTTAACAGGACAGAAAAGAATTACTTTCCATGCTGCTCTACTTGTCACCTCAGACTCTGAGCAGTTCTCTCTCTTCAATGTAACTATCTTCATAATTTTTGCAGGTTTTGGGAAAAGCTAATTATCACTGCTTTATAGTTCACAACACCTGACAAATGAAGGGGCAGGTCCAACAAAGCATGCAATCTGTATTGACTGACTTTAAAGGATATAGATTAAAGAACAGAACCCAAGATCAAAATTACATACCTGAGTGCCTTGTTTAGTGCTGAGTAAGAGCCACACACCTTAGACAAAAGATAACAAATAAGGAGCTATGTAGAACAGGTTAATATCACATCTGCATGTTGTTGCTGAACTTCAGCTCTGTGTGAAGCAGAGCATCTCAGTCACATCACCAGAGGAGACTCTCCATGAACCCAGAATTCAATCTGGAATAGGTGCTTTTTCTAACATAACTGGAGGAAAAAAGACACAGTTCTATCATTTATGTAATAATCTGTGTCCTGGGTAATAAACTGTCCCCAGAAGGGCAGGAACTCATATTCCCAACCACTCCTGCATTTGATGGAACACCAGAAGATGGAACAAGCTGAGATCACTTCTTACTCCTCTTAAGTCTGCAAACATCAAGGAAAGGAAGCCAAGACGTGGCAGGGGATGGAGCAGCAGCACAACTTCCAGCTGTGGTCACGGAGCAGTGGGGAGTCCTGGTTTGAACTGTTTGCTTCTGAGCTCTTTCCATTTTCATCCAATGGCTCTACGGATCAGTTATCAAAGGCATGACAAAAATCTGGGACTTTCCATCCAGGTAAATATCTTAAACAGACCTGCTGGATTTTGTGTCTTCTTTGGCTCTTCACTTTTTGCATTCTTTTCTAAGCAGGGGCACATGGTCCTTTCACACTCAGAAAACGCACACATGGAAATTATTGGAACCCAAATCTCCCTTTCTTTCTGTCTGCCTTTAAAAAATGAAGCAGCTGCAATCACTGATGGTTCTTTGCCCGCCCCCCAGCCCTACTAGCCTATATTTGCTATTTTCCTGTCTGTTGTAATGCTGTTGAGGGGCTGGTGAATTTCATGGCCCAGTGTCCAAATGCCATTTAGATACAGTGACAGCAAGGTCTCTCTACAGCCAAGAGACCTTGAAAATAACCAGGTCTAAGGTGCCTGGGTAGTTTTGAACTCTACAGTTTGAATGATAAATGCATCCACCTAAATCATATTGTACATGGTAACATCATCAGTTTTAGACATCTTGTAAGTGTTAGTGCAAGAAATCTTGTGAGAAAGAGGAAATCAAACCCCAGATTTCAGCTTCCTTGGCACAAAAAGGGACTCCAGGTCTCTATTGCCTTTCAGGCACAAACTAATACCACTGTCTAAAATAAACCTCTTCTTAAGAGGGCTTGACAGGAACCAGTGGAAATTCAGAGCAGTGAGACATTGCTAGAGTTGTACAATGATAAAAAGGAAATGGGCATTTTAAATAATTTGCTAAAAATTACTTGTGCAAAGTGGGAAAAGTCTGCTGAGAAGAAAATAAAGAGCCATGCTTAAATGGCTACTACAAAAGTTCTCGTAACTCAAACTTGAACTAAATGTTTTCAACCCATAAAAAGCAACTTCTGTCTGCCTCTTAATTTAAAAACAATATCCATAATTTTTTGATTCCACTAATGAAAATGCAGTTGAGTTCCTCCCTTATTCCTCAGCCACTGGGGACCACAAACACATTGCCTTCATTTCTGTCTCAACAACGTGCTTGATTTCAAATTGTGGACATAGAGAGATTGTATTCCAAGTCATTTCATACTCTCCATAAACAGAATAATGAGTTTTCATTGTAAAAGATCCACAGCACAAAGTCTTCCAGAGAAATGTATGATAGTATACTGCTGTCACCACAAAATAAAACAAAAGTGGATGGCTAAAAGCTAAAGATTTATCTTATTTCCGTAGGTCCATTTGATATATCTTATGACCACTGTAAAAAGTAACTGTCACATTCAGAGGTTTAGGAAGAACCCTATGAGAAACTCAAGTCTCTTCTTGTTAAAACTAGCTTCTTATTAGCATTAGAATGTGAGCAGTCTGACTGAGATTCCTTTCACTCTCCATCCCCAAAAGCTCTTTTTTCATTAATTAATCTATCTGGTGTCTCATCATACCTGGAAGCTTTGATTCACAGTTCTTGGTAATTGTCACATATTACAGTACAGCCACAATACAGGATAGAAGAGAACTGTGAAAGCAGAAAGTGCCCAGCAGAGAACTGAACTTAAGGAGGAGCAATAAGCACTCATGGTAGGAAGAAAAGTATTGCTTCCTTGGAAAAAACCCTACATTTCAGAAGTGTGATGTTGTTCAGATACTGACTGGCCTGAATACTCCTTACTGAAGTCAGTTTTCCCTCCAATACACAACTATTTATCTTCATATTACTTTCTGTTATTTGGGGTTTTTTCCTGGGTGCAAATCACAGACAGCTGCCCAAGGTCACAAACCATGATTATTACACTGAGGTTGATCATGTGTTTAATTAATTAGGATATACTTGCACAGATTTGTGGATCAGGTTCCACGAGTTAGCTATGCATGTCCAGAGTGAAGCTGTATTTGTCAGAGTCACTGTAAAACCACAGGAGGACATCCTTAGCTCCATTTTCTCTTCTCCTGAGATTCCTTCCTCATAGTCATCACCAAAAGTCAGGAAAAACCTCAGTTTCCGATATCCTCCACGGATAGAGTAGAACAGTACATTCCCCCAACCAAACCACCTTACCTTTTCCCCAAAGTCCTTCTCTCAAATTGACCAATACACATCAGAAAGAACTTTTTATTTACTTACTCCTTGATGTTGGCAGTCCTCTTCCAAACTCCACTCTCCCAGTCAGTGATGGGAGAATTATCTAACTAAATGTGGAGAACTGGAGTTACACATCCAGCCCCGAGTGAGGCACTCTGGACTCCTGCCAGGATCAGTGGAAATCAAGATCTGTCTTTAGAACATGGTCCATTTGGTCTACTTTGAGATGCAACTAACCATATCCTGGAAACAAATGTCTCTACCCAGGAACAGGATTAGAAAATTGAGATTGTTCTTCTTGGAGAAGAGAGGGGTTCGAGGTACCCTTATTGAAGTTTTCAGTACTTGAAGGGAGCCTACAAGGAATCTGGAGAGGGATTTTTTACAAGGATATGTGGTGATGGGACAAGGGGAATGGCTTTAAACTGAGAGAGGGTAGGTTTAGATTGGATATTAAGGAGAAATTCTTTACTGAGAGGGTGGTGAGGCTCTGGCACAGGCTGCCCAGATAAATTATGGGTGTCCCATCCCTGGAAATCTTCAAAGCCAGGTTGGACAAGTCTCTGAACAACCTGGCCTAGTGGAAGGTTCCATTCTGGTGAAAAACATCCTGTGACCTTTTCCACATTGCACTGATAATTGTATTGAAACTGATCTCCCAGTTTACAGCAGGCAACTTTCAATACATCCATCCCACAAAGAATATGATTATTCCTTTATGCACCGTAGGTTCAAACAGCTAGATATTGATTCTCAAACAAATTTGAATTTACTTGATTTACAAGTAAATTGTAAATTACAACATATAATAAACTGTTCCACTAAGGAAAAATAATATTGAAAGTTTTCCCAATTTATAAATATACTTACTAAGCAGACTCATCAGTGTAAAATGTGGTGGTGGTATTTCTTCAAGGAGAGGTGACCTTGCCTGTTAGGTTATTTTCTCTGGGTTTCCAGTGTGGCCATGATAATCTTGTTGCTTTCTTCAAAGTTTTCTTCTTCAGGTGTGCATCCTGTTTTGATCTGGACTTACTGATCATTGGAACTATGGACTTAATGACTTAGAAATCTTCTGCAAGACTTGGCAAGGTTTATGAAGTGACTCAGAAGACAAGCAGGAACAAGCTCTCAGTCAGCTCTAGATCATGGTCTTTCTTGGAGGCTCTCTGCCTGGCTTTAAGTACTTACCTGACCATCATCACTCAATCTTTCTTAACAAGAGCATTTTTCATTACTATTATTTTAGAAGTGCTTTGTAATAACTCAGAAGTACCGGGAAAAAAAGTCTGAAATGCCTCTTTTTATTTTTTTCCCCCTTCACCCAAAATATATGTTTCCTTCCACTATGTACAATCTGTTTCTGTGGCAGTGGCTTGAGTTTCCTTGGAAACGGCTGCAGGTCAGACCTTGATTGGTTGTGTTGTCAGCTTGATTGCAGTGTTTCAGGCAGTGGGACCTCTAAGTGCAGCTCTGAGGCAAGTAAATAGGAGGCTATCCAAGGGCTTTGCATTAGTGGTCTGAAAGAAACCACACAGATGGCATTTGGGGGAGTGTGTGACACAAGGGCACTGGTTTGAAGAGAACAGGAGACAGTGAGGAGTGAAAAAGGAGCCAAATGAGAGGTGTTGGCAGGATGGCTGGGATGGAGAAGTTTGGCTGCAATGCAAACTGCTGTAGTCTTGTCTCTCGCAGAAGGGGCAGCTGACAGTAGGGTGCTGTGGCTGTCTGGACCATGTCCTCAGTTACTGGGACTGGAATGCTTTGTTTCCTGTTTCATTTACCAGTTCAACTGCAATTTTTCTCAGGTACATGGATATCTTAATAGAGTTCTAGGAGGGGAAAATTTAAAAAGGATATTTTCTACTGTAGTGTCTAGGAGGCAGTAAATTAAGACAATTATAGATGAGAGTAGCAGCTTTGTATCCTGCAAACTTTGGGGAGGAGAGGAGGGGATTGCCTAGAAAAGGACATCCCTGAAGCTGCTTAGTTTATGAATCCAAGTACAGTAAAGCCACAAAGAAAGAACATACACACTGAGAAGAAAACAGGAAAGGTGGGAGCAGCACTTGAGAAGGGATCCCTGAGCTTTGGCTCATTCCCTTTTCCACCCCTACAAGTACCTGTGTACTGAAAAGCTTCCTGGGCTGGTATGTGAACACAGTCACATACGCACTTTGGTGGTCGAGTCCCTTGTTAATCTTCTAAAACATCATTTCAGAATTACAGAGTATCCAGAATGAGCCCAGTCTTTCAAGGCTTGGCTTTGCTTTGCATTGCTTTGCCTTAGCTTGACTTGCCTTGCTTTCCCTTCCCATAAAGTAAGGTTTAAGTTTAAACTCCAGCAGCACAACTGTGGTGTGCACTTCTGAAGCACTCTGCCTGATAAACTTCCCCATGGCAATTATGTTCTGTTCTGACTCCTTAATGTACTTGATAAATTCTTTGGCAAGCAGACATGTCCAATGCCCAAATAACCTACTGTGAATCTACAGATTAAAAAAACAGACAGAGAAAGAGAGAGAAAGGGTGTTGCTTGTTTTCCACACAGTTTCATTTATTTTTCTCCCTGATTCGAGAGCAGATCACTTTCCTTTAATTAAGTAAAAAGTACTTAGTGGAATCGATCTGAATTCAGGTCTAAGAGCACCCGCTAATTCTGCTGTTAGTTTTAGGAAGCTGGTGGCAAAAAGCATCTATCAAGACAAATTTGCAGAGGCACCACCCATGGTTGGGGTCACAGTCAAATGTCTGCAGTTTAACACCTTGCCCTGTGTGTCATCTGAGCACCAGGGACTGTATGCATCTTTCAGCCTATGGAAAAATGCAAGTTAATGTCACCTGATATAACCTTCTATGAAATAGATGAAAAAAAATCCCATTTTTCAACACTTTTCAGGCCTGTGTAGAGATTATTTCAGCTCACCCGAGACACAGTAGTCAGTTAAATTACATTTAACAAGCACAGCCCATAGTGATGGACACTTTTCAGCCCACAATGAAAGAGCAACCCCACTTTGACACTTCAGGAGTTAAAGAGGAAAGGGGCAGCAAGACAGGGAGAGGGAGGCACCCATCTGCTGCCACGCAGAAAAGCAGCAACAAGTTAAAGGAGGATAAAACCCTCTTGATTTCTTCTCTAGTGCTGTCTGTGGTTAACAGTGCTGCTCTTCTTTTAATAGTGTATCACTCTTTTTCAAGCAGATGTACAGCTCTCATTAGAGATAATCCCCCATGCTCCCTCATCTTCCCTTTCCCAGCTTTAGACAGAAAACATTAGCTACTGTCCTTTTATTGCATTGTTCCATTCTGTGTACTCAAAGAACTATCTGCATTACAATAATCTATGTATGTCAAATGGGATTAGCAAGGAAATGGAATGAATTAGCCAGAGTTATACAGTAAATAATCAAGGAAATTTTAAACAGGAAAATGTGTCTATAATTATGCAGGTAACACAAATTCATGGTTTTTATTGAAACTTTTTTTTATCTTCACTATATTAAATGACACAGAAATTATTCTTTTTCCTTAATAACATCTTTGGAACAGAAATACATATTCTGTGCAATGCATTTGCTAGCATCCTTTATATGGTACATAGAGGGAGCTGTTGGCATAGGTTTATTAGACAAATCACTGCAAAAATTTTCCATTCTTAACAAACCCTTTATAAGATTTCATTATTACTTTAACTGAAAAAATCATACTGTCATCATCAAAATAAGAATAAAAAGAATCTCGCGAGTTTTAGGCACATAAAGAAGATATTAACTGTAATACAATATTCTGCTTTTTGCTGGACATTGCATTCATTAGTATCCCAACTCCAATAAACAAAAAGTTTTTTGCTCTCTATAAATAAAAAATTAGGGAATATTAACTTTACAATTTCTAAAGTATATGAAAACATACGAATGAGACAACTGTACATATTCCAATGTGTATGTATAAGACTCTTTTCTATTATTTTTGGTACTGCAGAGCAGTCTGAAGGCTGGGAGCTGGGATCTTTGTCCTCAGTGAAGTGCAGGGAGACTGCTATTCCTGCCTCTTACTCCCTTAATCTTCAGGGATCTTTTTCAGGCTGATGCTGAAACAAGGGCCAGGCAAATATTTAAAGGGAAGGGTCTTACTCTATGAATAGTTTAGATACTGCTAATTACTCTTGTAAATGCAGCAGGACTCTTTTATTCTACAATTCTTTTCATCCACACACACACATCTAAAATTCTCAGTAGTTTGCCCTCAAGATTAGTATAAACATTTAAAATTTGCAAAAACAGATTAACAAAGGCATGTTATATAAATGGGACAGTGTGAGTATCTTTAAACTAGTTCATGAAATATTGCTTAGGGAAAGACTGTTTTTTAAGAATGAAATATAAAATGGAATCCACTCTCTTTTTCAAAACTTACAAAATATTTTGTTAACTTTTTGTCCATTACATTTCACTGCTAAAATTCTACAGGTTTCCAAATTACTTGTGGCACTTGCAGCACAGAAATCCTGGAATCCTGACTATTCCCTTTGCAGTCCTACTTCCAAAACTCTCAAACGGGAAGCTCTTGATATGATAGAAGAGATGTTATTTCCCAAGAGATGTTTGGCAAAACTGGTGAGACTCACAGCTTCAAAGCACAAAGCAACCTTGGCATTTTCAGCCACATCAGGACTCAGTGTTTTAAAGTTTATGTCAGAGCTGGACACCACAAAGAAATATTACTTCTACATTTTGTTAGATATTCTTAGAGTTTAGGAGCATCTTAAACACTTAATGTGTTTGACATGTCATACATTGGAAAGGCTGAACAATAACAACAGGGTCACTCCACAGCAAGCACGCAGATGTTGCGTTGGTGTACGTGGCCACTTACCCCTTTCCCATTTGACTCGTAAATGCATTCCACTTAGCACTGAACAAAAAGAAATTTATTTACAATGCCTATTCTGTTCCCAATCTCCTCTTCATTTCAATCAGTGAGAGGTTGGACTGCCTTTGGTGTGAGCAAGAAGGAGCCCTGCCTTTCAGCTCACGTGTAAATGCAATTTGTTTGCTGTTGAGTGCGGGGCCGAGCAGGTGCAGGAGGCATCGACCTTCATGGCTGGGATAACGAGGACTGCTGAATGATTCCTGTCCACCTCAAATTTTATATCTATCTATACCTAGAATAAAAAAATTGCATTTCTTAATTGTGGCCTCAGTTCAGCATGATACTTAAGTGGAATTTAACTTGAATACATGCACACTCCCAAAGATTTAAATAAAGCTATCGGTATATTTAAAGATAGCTTCGCACTTTTTGAACAGCAATCAAAGCTGTTGCCAAGATTTCTGCTTTAACAAGCACACAATGTCTGAAGAGCCCATTTATTTATTCAGCAACTTGTTTTTAGACCAAGTGCTTTTAAATCATCCAAATGGGTGTTGCGTTTGTTTTGTATTTTCATTGCTAATGCAATATTTGAAACCATGGTTCCTCTAGAGCAATTTATGAAGGAGGAGAACGGGCTATTTGGTTTAGTATAGGAGTATCAAAAAATAAATAATGAAAATTTTTATAATTGAGCCATTTCATGTTTGGAAAAAAACGAAAAGCTAATCTTAACTAAAGTGCTTTCTTTTCAGTTCATGACACTAACAGCTGCTGTAATTGTAGTGTTGAGGCAGAGAAGTTCTGTATTGTGAAAAATATATACTAAATTGTTTCTAAGTATCTCAGAAGATCTTACCTTCTGCCAGAAGATTTATATAGTCACAGTGCATTTATTTTTCACGGAGCAGTCTTCGGCATAGCAACGGATCACAAAAAAATGCATATGCACATATTGTGGAAAAAGTTCATATACACAGGCAGCACATACAATTCCTTAGTTGTCCATAAAGTGAATCACAGAATCAAAAAACGGTTTGGGTTGGAAGGGACCTTAAAGATCACCCAGTTCTGACACCATCTGTCATGGGCAGAGACACCTTCCACTGGATCAGGTTGCTCCAAGCCCCCTCCAGCCTTGCCTTGGACACTCCCAGGGATGGGGTGGCCACCACTGCACTGACCAAGAGATAAACCTGAGACAGAGAACCTGAAGTGCTTCAAAGCATTTATGATCAATCCACTCCCTCCTGGGCTGGGACAGGAGCAGGTAGTGATTAATGGCAGACCTCACAGGAGAATGAGGCTGGTTGGAATTGTGTTATCTGTGGCTGGGAGATCTATCATGGTAGCTGGAAGACCAATGGATAAGGATTCAGGACACTGGTAGCTGGTAGGTGGTGCTGGAGACTGCTTTCTTTGCCAGCTGTTCCACAGATTTTGTTAAATAAAGGGAAATAAGGTGCTGATGGTGTTTATTTAATCTTTGGACAGAAGTAGAAACCTTGCAAGTTATGGGTACCCCTCACCTGACTGTTTTCTGTCCAATTTACTCAAAGTATTTTATTTCGTCTTCATTTCACAGAATCCCAATTTTTCATCTGTTTTATTTAATCATAAATATAGACTGAAAAATCTATAGATCTAAGGATTATACTCTGGAATTCTGGACACAGTTGAAAATTCTGACTTTATGTTCTTTAGCTTCTATTGAGGAAAAATTTTGGTATGGGAGAGCTCAGTTTCTCAGTTCTGCTTCTTGTCCTTAGTGAACAGGAAAATACTGGTATTAAATATGTATTTCAGCAAAAAGTATAAAAAAATCCAAACCGCTTTATGAATTTTTTAGATGACTTCTAAATTAACCTTGATAATACATTTGTTGAACAGAAATACTACACAGGAAATAATTTACTACTCACAGAGCCTTTTTATTTTTTCTGGTTTTTCCAAGCCAGTACTGCCTCAACACTAACCCCACTTAGATGTAGACCAGGGACTTGAACTCAAAACTCCTCCACTACCTGTGAACTCACCAGACTATTGAGATTATACAGGTAAATCTTACTAATTTTGCCATGTTGGATCTCTTCCACTTTGAATGAATGATACAATCACCTTTCTAGTACTTAGCTAAAGCAGTCATACCAGAAGAAGATCAGAAAATTAATGGTACAGATAGAACATGATTTTTTTTTTTTCCTTTTTACTAAAACCTCTCTCAAAGTTCCATGACTGGTAAGCGAATAAGAGCAGAAATACAGATTTCTACTGAAAAAGTTAATTCTTTTCACATGCTATTTGGAGAGGAAGTTCGAGGATACTGCTTTGCAGAGGGGAAAGCAAAATTAAGACTTTCTTAAGGCACACAGGAAATTCTTAGAATTTATTGACTAGGATGCTTTAGTGTGGAGTCTATAAATTCATGACAATTAACAGCACCAGCTCTTCAAGAAATATAAATCACTACATTTGTGGTTTCTGTGTTGGTGAGCTCTCCTTTTTTAATCTCCCATTTATAATCAGGTATGAATTAATAGAAAACTAATCATTTTTGGATTATCTTTTGAGACATATGCTTCAGAGAGAGCACAGATGGTCCAATAAAGGGTACTTTTGTACTACTCCCATAGCGTAAGGGAACTGATTGCTTAGATAGAATTTAATGAAGACTCACAATAATCTGATACTGTCCCAAAACCAGGACAAATAAATGAGAGTAAAACAAACCAGTCATCTGTTACAGGTGTTGCCCCAGCAATTCTGAATTTCAGTAAAGTTTGAATCCTGCCTTTAAGAAAATAGGACACCATTCAGTTAGAATTCATCACAGAGAAAAGGAGTCTGGAACAGAGTCCACAAATTGAATCTAATTCTTGTGCTCTTGTAGTGACTCTTGCTGGTAGTGATAACAGCTATAATGTGCCTATCATTCATTTTTTTGTCACTCTTTCTCTGTAGCACACTAAAAGTAACCTTAAAAGTTCAAATAATTTCTAGGCAGTTGTTTTCAAGTTATAGTATCTTATCTGAGGGCTGTGTAATCTTTGATCGTGGTGTCACAACATCTTCTGTCCTAGGGAAGTTAGTTTTTCCTCATTTTGCACCTAGAGGAGTAAGAAAAAGACACAGCACTCAAATCTCACCAGCATCGATGGTAAGAATGAGTCCAAGCACATGTAAGTATTGGGATCTTGATATTGCTTTTTCAGTGGGTTATTCAAACTGATAATAAAGACCTTATTCTGACCACTGGGGATTCAAATTTTAAATAATCAGGAGATTTATATGAAACAGTTAGCTAGAAAATTTCGTTGGTTTTGCAGTTATAAAGACCAAAAAGAGTTTATGTTAGGGAAAATAGAGGCATGTTATACACAGACATGTTCTCAATGATGGCTGTGCAGAAAATGGATCTTCACCAGGTGTCAAATTCACTTGCAGGCAAATTCATTAGAAACTAAGATACAGACTGGTAGAATGGGTTTGGTTGGAAGAGACCTTTAAGACCATCCAGTTCCAACTCCCCTGTTATGGGCAGGGACATCTTCCACTATCCCAGGTTACTCAGAGCCCCATCCAACCTGGCCTTGGACAATTCCAGGGATCCAGGGGCAGCCACAGCTTCTCTGGGCAACCTGTGCCAGGGCCTCACCATGCTCACAGTCAAGATTTTTTTTCCTAATATCTAATCTAAACCTATCCTCATTCAGTTTCAAGCTATTTTCTCTTGTCCTGTCACTAATGACATTGTCAAAAGTCCCTTTGTAAGTCTCTTTTAGTACCAAAGGCTGCTCCAGCTCTAAGGTTTCCCAAGAGCTTTCTTTTCTCCAGGCTGAACAACCCCAAGCTTCCTGAACTCTTCACTGAGCTTATAGATGTGAAATCTTTAAAAATCACAACAGTTTGATTGCTGTTTCTCATACCATCCCTCATTTTTAGACAATATCAGCAAAAGAGGGAGGCTACAATAAATCTTAAGGACTCAGAGAACCTCTTAGGTGAGCCCTTCCAACATTTATGTTAGAGCTTGGAAACTTGAACTTGGATGTTTGTTGAACTTCTGAGTACAAAGTTATTTAGCATGACATGTTCAGTTTTGTCCCTCTCAGCAATGTTCTGATAATTTGTTTGGAAGTGCAACCCCCAAAGTACAGGATGTTATAATCCTACAGACTCCTTTCTGACCTGAGTTCTGTTTTCTTCATCTTCTTCCTCTATAATCCCAAAAATTGAGATTTTCCAGGAAGGAGATTCAAGTGATACTTGAACCAATTCCTAAAAACACTCTTCATGCACAGGGCAACGTGGTCCTCATAAGATGTTACTAACTTCTTATAATTTTAGTATTAACACAACATTCTCAAGATATGTCTTATGTAGCACTATGTCCCTGAATATAATCCTGATTGTGTCACAAAATCCTTATCACTCTTGTTTTGTAATTTCTGAGTTAACTTTTACTTCTCTTGTCACAGTGACTTCTATATCTGTGAAGTTATAACAGCTCTTTAAAATCTAGAAATTTCTAAATGTTAGCTCATATAGCAATATATTTGCAGGGAAATACATGAATATATCTATTAATAATTTTTCTTTGAATGTTCTTAAATTTGGAAAGGGAAGTTAACATCCCAGTCTTTGACTTGTGTTAATTTTCCATCATATGAAGACAGCAGAACTTACAATTCTGCTCTTGTTTTTATTTTTTTCAGTACAAGTCCCAGGTGTTTCATTTTTAAAAGATGTTACAGCAATAAAAACGTTATTAAAGTGTCTTTGTTCATGCTGTTATAGTTGAGGTTGTGTCAGCATTTCCATTACAAGCTCATCTTTTTCAGACAAAATGCTCTGGTCCATTGGGTAAATAACACATGTTTTTCAATGACACACACACACAGAAAAGCTAGAAATAATAAAGGATAAAATTGTTTAGGATCCTATCTTAATTTCATACAGTGTATGTTGTGTTGTAATTTTTCCCCATGAATGAATAAATCAAGTATTGCCTGCCAGTGATCACAAATTTCCTTGTACCACAAACTATGTTACCATATTTTTTTATGTAGACTTTTTTTTTTAAAATTAAAATCTGGAGAAAATGTATTTCTCATTATTATCAGGCATACTTATCATTAGGATAATGCTTTGAAATTTCAGTTAAATATTCGAACTGTCGTGGAAATGAAGATGTGGTGGGCCCCTGAAAGACAGGTCAAAACCAAAGTTTTGGGAGATTATTTCTGGTTTTGAGTTCTCACCACAGCTGAAATAAGGTCTTAGGTGTCTCAAAATTTATGTAGCATCATGCAGCTACCCCAAATTATAGGCAAGTTTTGGTATTTCTGTCTGCAGTGACATGACAAGGCTGTAAAAAAGAATCAGAAACCAGGAGAGCCTTCCTCACGGGAAACTTCTGAATAGGACACACCTCAGTATATTAATTTTTAGCTAAATCTGCTTTCTCAAGAGGCATCTCATAAACCTTTTACATTCAGTTTATATGCTTTTAGTCAGTCATTACAATTTCTAGACGCCAGTCCCACTGCTAATAACAGCACATCTGTTAAACTACATCCTGAGCTTTCCCCTGCTCTGGGGCTGTGATCCTCTAGTTTTTCGGTTATTGCCATGAACCTCTCATATTTTTATGCTCCTCCTGCCTCATCTGACCCTGGTCATGTTCTATAACAGCAGCTTGGAAAATAAGTGGTTTGAATTCCACGCCCAAACGCTTCACTGAGTGTTTGTTTTAAAAACAAACACTGTCTTTAATACATGGGATGGGTGATCTCTAAGCTTAATCTCATTTAGTAGGGGAGGCCAAAATCTTCATAGCCTCAGGTTTATTGTTTTGTTGTTCTTGTTTATTAATCTCTGAATCCTTTAAGACCAAGAATCTTCTTTCATCCAGATTTATTGTAGAAATACTGAGAAGCTTCTTCTGGAAACTGGGATTCAGGTGTGCCAGAAGCTGTGCAAGATTTTTCTTATCTACCTCAGATAAGAAAAGAGTTAAGAAAGATTTTCAATAATAGATATTATTGAAATAATAGAAACAAATAGGGAAGAAAAGTGGTGAGGAATATTTCCACCATGTCTTGCACAAAAGGAAGAGGGACATTAGATAATACACCTTAAGCAAAACTGCAAGTGATAGAGCCAAAAAAATCCCCACGTTCTTCCCATAGCCAAATCTCACCTTAATACAAAATTGCTTATATTTAAAGATTAAGAATTCACAAAGAGATGTTTTTGGCTTCTTTAAACTTTTATGTCTACCAGATTGTGATTTCCTAATTTTTACATTATTTGCCCTTGTCCAAGACATGTTTTGCAGGGTCATCATTCATCTGATGTACTGATTAAAAAGCCTTTCCTCTGTCTGTTCATTTCAATATTTAATACCAAGATCTGTGATTAGGTGCAGCTATTTTTTCTTATCTCCTCATAACTTTTGTGAATGTATTACTCCTCAGTTTCAGGACACAGATTGCTGTTTTCTTGCTCCAAATTAAGTCCTGTCCTAAGCACAAGGTCTCATTGTGATAAAAAAAGGGCCAAAGGGGTCAATCTTCTTTTCCCAGAGATTCACAGATGTTGCAAGAAAAGTTCTCCTGTCTCTAGATAACTTAATTTGCAGGTGCTTAAAAATCCAAAGCAAACTATTCATGACTTAACTATGAGTTGTTTTGAGTCCTATTCCTTAAATCCAGTTTTCTGGAATGAAGTATTTTTGGCATTGACAATTCTCATAAAGAAAAAGCTAATGATTTTCTTCTGAGCATAATATGCGGATAATTAAGATAATGTTTTCAGCAATCTGAAGTGTGTAACTGCCTCCATACAATGTAAATGTTGGTGGGTTTTTTTCACCCTTCATATATTTAATTTAGCTGTGGAACAAAAGAGTAGAAAGAAATATGATGGTTTGCATAATTACACAGATACTTCAACTTCATATTCTTGAGTCTCTTTCAATCATTCACTTGGAAATTTTATCCATAACTGAACCTTTTAGGATCTTTCCTTTTCTTACCTTGTATCTGCATTAAGTGTCTGTGTCTAAGAAGGAAGCATTTGCTTTTGGTTTATGAAGGTGTATGGAAGCAGTGAGGCACAGAAAAATATGTCTAGCTGTGCATTTGCTGTGTGTGTTCTCTGTGTAACATGCATATGTATAATATATACATATTATATACATACATGTATAATCCATGTGTATGGATTTGTGTGTGTGAATGCATAGCACATTTGCACATACAAGAAGTATTTAATCAACTTTTTGGCTTCAAAATTATAATCATATTAAAAAGTCACTTATTTTGAAGTTACACTGGAGAGTGGTTACTAATAACTTTGATAAATAGAGGAAAGCTTTGATAGGATAAAGGAAGAGAAGGATTTTTTTCTGATGAGTTTCTAAATACTGTAGAGAATAAACCATCTGGGGGGGCTGTGTGTCACTCCTGATATCATTTAGAAAGAATTGCATGGGACAATGCTCAGTTTAAGACATATTTTATTGGTGGAAGAGACAAAAAATGATGGAAACAACTCCAAGTGAAAATGCTGCTTTTGTCTCTCAAATGTTTTCCTCTGGATCCTGGTGCCCCTCATGTACCTTAATCCACTGTGGTGGCTCAGTGCTGTCTGTGAGAAGCTGATACAGGACACATCTGACTTGGCAGCTGTGCAAGGGCCAGCATGCATCACTCAGCTGCCAGCATTCAGCTACAGAGAAGAAGGATGTTTCTGCACTCAGGTTGTACTCACTGTTTTAGGGAAGGGAGGTTTTGGTCTCAGCCTTTGCATCCTTGCTCAGAGATGTGAGATGGAGAGAGGAAACCTTGAGAAATTGCTACACAAAGCTGTAGTTGTCCCTGCACTTGAAAAAATATTTGAGAACCAACTATTCTGCTTCTGTATCAGACAAGCTGATGTAGTGTATGCAAATCAGAGGTAATATTTCTACCCACATTCTCTAGAAGAATAAGGTTTTGGAGGTTTTATTTTATTTTGTGTAAAGCACCTGTACATTTTTTCCTTGGAAACTCTCTAAATCCTGAGTATCATCAAGGTTTTAAAGTCTTCAGTGGTTCTCTGTTTCATTTTCGAGAGCTAACCAACTCTCTCCATTGAGCAGTTGAAGAGAAATTGTTTCCCACTTGTGAATTCTCTTTAGGGAACTGTTCTGACAGTGACCAAACTCCTGGTGTGAAGCCAGGAGCAGTCAGACTTATACCCTTAATAATGCTCTGGTGAGACCCCACCGGGGGTCCTGGGGGTCCCCAGCACAGGAAGGACAGAGACCTTTTAAAGCAAATCCAGAGAAGCCACCAAGATGATCAGAGGGATGGAACACCTCGGCTCTAAGGAAAGGCTGAGAGAATTGGGATTGGTCAGCCTGGAAAGGAGAAGCTTTGGGGTGACCTATTTGCCATCTTCCAGTGCCTGAAGGGAGCCTAACAGGAAAGTTGAAGATGGACTTTACAAGAGTATAAAGTGACAAGGCAAGGGGAAATGGCTTCAAACTAAAGAGAGTAGGTTTAGATGGGATATTAGGAAGAAATTCCTGACTGTGAGGGTGGTGGGGCCCTGGCACAGGTGCCCAGAGAAGCTGTGGCTGCCCCATCCCTAGAAGTGTCCAAGGCCAGGTTGGATGGGGCTTGGAGCAACCTGGGCTAGTGGGAGGTGGGCTTTAAGATCCCTTCCAACCCAAACCATTCTGATTCTCAATGCCCACACAGCAGCATTCCCATGGATTTCATGGAATGCTGGAAGCACATGAAAGGAACTGCATGCACTCAGAGGAATCTTATGCCTTTAAAGTGAGTAGCTTAAAGTCAAATATTTTTAAGTAAAAATTTTGCATTTCAGAGCAAACAGAAATATTGGTAATCCACACTGTTAGCTATCAACAAGCAGCCTGTCTTGGAAGGGAGCATGTTTTGTACCTGTCAGACACTGGCTTACATAAAGCTTGCTGCAACTCCAGAGAACTTTAGAACTTGTAGATAAAATGGATATAGAAACAGCTGAGAAATAGAAAAGAAATTTTATTGTAATTTTGCCAGGTTTTGTAACATTCTGCTACAAAGAATGATAAAGCTGAACTCAGAGTGATTTATTGAGAATTTAGATCATGTTCAGTATTTCCACTTACAAAAATCAATTTATCCCTAGGTTTCTCTGGGTACCTTTCAGAGAAGGAGTTGTTTTCCAGATTTCACAAACAGATAATGTTTGAAAGGATCCAAACAGGTGATTTCTCCTGCATTTACACAGAATGTCATCAACTTTGTCCCTGCCCACGACAGGGGCATTGAAAAGAGATGATCTTTAAGGTCCCTATCAACCCAAACCATTCTATGGTTCTGTGAACTGAGGCTGAGAACAGAAACTTTGGCCTCTCCATCTGTACAAGCTCCAGACAGACAATTGTATTGGCTATATAAACAGCCAAGACTACTTAGATTTAAAATTATTAACCCTCCTGCCTGCAATTCCTCTACTAACAAAGCATATACACAGTGTTCAACTGGAAAACAGCAGAGCATGACAGTCAATGTATTGCTGTAATACTTGTTGTTATGAATTAATTAGCTGATTTACATTTATATAGCACACTTCATGCAGAAACAACACATGGCATTATACACTTAAACTACATTACAATTAAACAGAAATTCTGCTAGAGAAGTCAAGATGAGGCATCAAAATAAACCACCCAAAAATCTCAAAAAAATTAAGTTTCTCATAGCTCTGATGGGGAGCAGCTTACTTTAAAAAAAAATACCAAATTTTTAAAAAAGGGCAAGTACAAATCTCAGTTACAAGGACAGTGAATAATCAGCTGTTCGGGGAGGTAAGTGGAGATGAAACAAGATGTGAAGAATGTACAAGTACTGTAAAAACAGTGTGCAGCATCCTCCATCTCCAAGGTATGCAAGTGGCCATTCTCAATGCTGAATTTTGTGCAAACCAGGGATTTACACAATGCGTGGTCAAGGAAGGCTGCAAACATAAAGTGGCAGTAATCCAGCTGTGGTGCTACAAAATGTAAGTCAAGAACTGTGCATCCCACTGAGACACAAATGGTCTTAACCCACTAAATTCCTGAGATGACTAAAATGAAGTCTGAACAGCATGGCTCACTTCAGCTGATTAGGAAATTAAAATTCCACTCCCAGCCAAATGCTGAGTGAAGAATCACTGTTGCAAGAGTTATTGCATGTAAGCAAAAAAGAAGGGAGAAAAGGATTGAATTTTCTCTGACTTAGAGAGTCAGGAAAAAGGCATTTAAGAGATCCAAAGTTTGACTTCTAACAAAAGCTATTCAAAATCAAAAGGTACATCATGAGAGGGTAAAATTATTTTTAATGACTTCACTGTGAAAATATTAGGATGCTGTGTCTTCTTTAACTCTCTTAGAAAGAGTGAAATCTATAAGAAACCTGTTACTTGTCTGTAGAACTGAAGGACTGTTCCAGGCAGGAGTTTCAGATGTTAGCACTGACTGAGCCTTTTCTCCAGAAATGTGCTTCTCTGGGTTCTTCTAATATCTTATTTGTTCTTACAAATAATTTTTTGACTGTTTGAAGATTGCTTTTTCAACCAAACTCAGTTGCTTCATTTACCATTTACTCTTAACTTTTCATTAAGTTCTTGTTCCAGTGAGTGCTAATTTTACATACTTAGAAAATAAAGGTATAAAGAATATGATCCTAAACAATGTTACTTTTTCAAAGTACCAAGCTAACTTCAAATTAACCATATTCGGAGTGAAAACTGAGAACATGTTTTTAAGAAAAGAAGTGTTCTTCAAGAGTTGTTTTTCTTTTCAGCCAAGCAGATTTAGATTTACAAAAGATTGTGAAAGTGTACAGAAAAAAAACATTTAAAAACAAACAAAACCGAACAGAGTTCTGAAAAACATATTTAAGCTGTCAACTTGATTAGAAACAGGGCAGGTTTTTGGTAGCCTCGTATGGCAAACTACATCACACAAGAGTTCTTATTTGCTGGCTTTTTTTTTCTTTTATCTTTTCATAATAAAACCCCTGCCATCAGTGGGCAAGAGACTGCAAGCCAAAGCTCAGCCTCAGAAGCTGAAGATCATTCCTGGTGCTGAAGTTCGAATATTAAATGTTTTCCACGTGGATCTCACGGTTCACATGCATTCCACACATCACCTCCACACCTCATGGCCCTCAGTTTACATGAGTTGCCTGTGGGGTTTTGCCAGTGTGGCTTTCACCCTCTGGCATTATAGATTTTGGGGTTGTTGTTACCTGAGACACCTCCTCTTTCCTCAGTTCACACTTAGCTGTGATCTTGTGAGAGAGAAAATGATAATAGGTGGTTCCCAGTGTGTCCAAACTCATTCTATATCTCTGTGCCACAATCCAGGAAAGCTGCACAAATGCTGCAGTGGGGATTTCTTTCCTGGGGCACTGGCATAAGAAATACACTGTGGGAACGGGGGAGAGCTTAAGGTATTTGACCAAAATGAAATTATAGCCGTATCAGTGGTCAGCAATAAATTTGAGCAGCCTAGTGTAAATGTTGACAGCTATAAATTACACAGGAATGGATAAGTCATGCCAGGGGATTGGATGAAACAAAAATTGAAATAAATATATCAAAGAGAAGAAGGGGAAAAAAAAAAAAAGAGTGAGGGGAGAAGGGGGAAGTAGCAATCTTCACACCCAGGAAAAATATGTCATTGTCCCTCCAGCCACGCTGGCAGTTTAGGCATGGAAAAATTACTGAAGGCAGATCATCATTATCAGAGTAAGAAAAAGATGTCTCCAATAACTGTGTTATCTGCCATCAAATCTCCAGAGACAAAAATAGACTCATTTGCTCCAAGGTTTCAAGGGTTAGAGAGTGAGGCAGGGACCACAGAAAAAGAGATTGATACCAGGGATTAAAGATCACAGCTGTACAGAGAGGAGGTGGAAACAAATTGGCACTGTTTCTAAAGCCCTGATGAAAGAAAATGGTGCCTTGCTAGGGAAGGTGACAACTGAAAGATAAAAGTAGAAAGGAAATGTTTTAATATTAGAGCTGAGCAAAATGTTAGTAACGAAACAGAGCTGCAGTTTTGCTTATTTTTGCACTTCCTCACAAAGTGAGAGCTTGGATCGCTTTCTCAAGGTGAGCAATCCCAAGCCAATTTATTATATCTTCTGGTGGAAATGATACAGAGGAAATTGTGATTCCCCTCGCTGAGATACAAGCCCAGCCATATGGTTATCCAGCCTGGTGCACCGGAGTGTTTCACTCTGTTATTGAGTTACCTCAGGCCTGACCACGGCCGGGCAGAGGTTGGTTCTCTCCCGGGCAGGGATGGAGCTGCCAAGCTGTGCAAAGCTCAGGCTGAGCCACAAGGCAACCAACCAAAGAGCTGCTGTAATGGCCATCAAACCCCTGGCAGAGCAGGGATCAAATTACAAGCCATTAAGGATTACCCCACGAGCCTCTGCTGGGAGTGCTAAGGACGGAGATTTCTGCAGGCTCCTGTCTCTCGTGGGCGAGGGAGCTGTACCCAAAGCACACCAGTACCAAGGTGTTCAGCTTGCTCTCACCATGGAAACCTTCTTGTCTGAGCACTGGGCCCCGAGGATTGCTAAGAAGGCAGATCCAGCTCAGACTGGTGGGAGCTGAGAACAGGGGGCAAAAATTAAGGGTCTTCGTTAAATCTGTCTGCTTAGTTGAGGATATCCTATCCTCAGATATAGGAACCTAAATTTAGCTTCTCCAGTTCCAAATTTCAAATGGGAATAGACAAAACTGAAAAAAAAAAAAATCAGAAATTTTCTCCCATTTGTTTTTATTAATTTTATTCCCAAATTGTCAAAATTTCCTGAAGGATTAGCCTCTGCTTCTTTTGACTCCCTGCTGATAGTGATGCAGTGATGCAGGTGCACTAAAAGAATTTGAAAATTTTAAAAAATAAATTAAATATAAAATCTAGTTTGCATTAGAGGAGCACAGTCTAGATGTCTTGATATATTTTGTCTCTGCAAAACTGTTTTTGTTCTTGGAGCTCCACCATGGTTGTACATGTGGCAGGCATACATTGCTGTGCTGGAGGAGGAATTTGGGAGAATTTAACATATTTCTGAGTATTTGACACTAAAAAGACATTCTTCTGTAAGTACCCAAGCAGCTTCAGTGAACTAATTTTTTTTTATATGTGTAGATAAAGACTTTATGTGTATGGATATATAGCCTGTAGTAAAGAAGAAGTGTCCATACAGTGATTTTGAATTAAAACCACAGTCTTACAGTACATTAGCTGTGACATTTTCTTCAGTGAATAATAATGACAGGTTTGGCAGTGGATTAGGCCAAAGAGACAAAAGAAATGTCCCCGGGTTGTAAGGAGCAATTTATCCCTATATTGAGTTGGGCAATCCCAGAGCAGAAGAGGACAATTTGTTATTTTAAGTGAGGTGTTGAAAAGCTCTGGAGCAGAGAAGCATGTTCTGTCTGCTGCCAATAAAGGTTAAAATGGCTAAAATTCTCATGAATTCTTATGAAAGTTCTTATGAACTTTAATTCTTTTCAAGGTTTTGAAAAACACTCACAACAAATCTTTTATGGTGATTAATCAACATCCATTGGACTCCACAGAAATTACTTAAAATATAACAGAGTTTGTAATTTATTGCAACCAAACACTATGGTCCCAAAGAGGTTAACTGAGGACAAAAATATTACTGCTCACTACTTCTCTAGACCAATGTAAAATTAAAGAATAATAGAATAAATATTATAAACATTATATATAAATATGTATATATGTATATACACATATCAGTATCTATATATACTGTTTTGACTGTTTGGACTTCTGTTGTTATATTCTTGTCATAGTGCCTGAAAATCAAGGAAGATGCAAATATTGCCCTCCCAAACCCCAAGAAATGCAAACCAATTAGAAGGGAATTTGAAACTCTTGTTTTATCAACTATTTCTAGTTGATGGGCTCGAGGAAATTGAGTCAAGACAAGTGATGTTTTAGCCTCTTTTGCTGTTAAGATGAGGAGGGGTAACTCTCATTTCCAGTGCCATTTCATCTGCTTTCTCTGCCTGCAGAAACACAAATTCTGATTAAAACATTTCAAGTGTCTTTCCCTTAAAGCTTTCTCCTGCATAAATGAGCTTGTGATGGATTTCTGCTGAACAGTTTTGAAGCATCTCTGCACCTGACTTGCCAGCATCCAGGATCATCCAGACTCACAACTTCACCCTAAGTTATTCTATGAATAATTTTAAATGACGAGTGTCACTCATAGATCATTAGTTTGCTAGAAGTCAGATCTCATGTGAATGTTTTCAGGAAAAACCCTGTTAAAAGAAGAGTTCTGAATAATTATCCAAGCTATATAGCTTCCTGGAGATTACTCACCATTAAACAGATTTAGGTCTTGTTAACTGCAGGAAAGGAATTGCTGAAATTCTTTACGTGTACATAGGGACACACTCGGTCCTTGTAAAGTGCCTCGTGTGTTTGTTAGTACTACTTCTAGCATACAGTAATTAAGATTTATATTGCCTGAGGATATTTGATGTTAACACTGGAAATTATGTTTTTCTGTAATCAGAATGTAAATGGGGGGAGGTGGGGGGGAAGGTACACTTGAGACTTTGGTTATTTGTGAGTATGGAACTGTCATTTATGTTTGGTTTAGCAAGGCAGATCAAAGGTGTTGATCTGAGAGCAGCCAGGGCCATATCCAAATGCTGGACCCACAAAGATTTAGGGTATTTTAAAATAAGATTTATTAACAGCATAAACCTCTCTGTTATCCACAGCGAATATAATCCTTGTTTCTAAATCCTAGAACTTCGTGTGCAATAATGATCTCTATGGGGGAAATACACAGGCTGCTAAAAGATTTTAAAATATTTTAGGAAAATTCTGCTTTGTCAAAATTTTTTGCATGACATTATTGTTTTAGAGTAACAGTCTCTCTGTCATGAAAAATATGCAATAATCATAGGGAAAAAATTAGAAAAAGCAATAAAATCAGCTCCCCACTTTTTTGAGGCAATGCAGTTGTTAACCACAAGGAAAGACAGAGAGAGAGAAGGGAGATCAAAATATATTTTAATTGACATAGTCAGGATACATTCTGCATCACCCCTTCTCTTTCCAGACATCTTAATCTGGGGAGCAAGTGTCTATGCTTTACCAGTGATTGTAACACAGCAATAACAGACTTTTTTTCCCAGTAAATAAATATCCTTGTTCTTAGCAAAGTAAAAAAAAAATTTACGATTAAATTGCAGAAAAATATAGAACTGAAAAATGGAGAACAGAAATCAGATGTGACCTGAGAGTCTTGTGATTGAGGGAGCAGCCAGGAGTGACACAGTTCCACTAAATTCACTTTGGAAAGGGGAGAATGGAATTCATTCAGAAGAGATGTACATCTACAATTATGTAGTTTTGCTTCCCAATTCAAGAGAAATGCTATATTCATTTATTTTCCAGAACTTGAGTTGTGTTTAATTTGAAATATACTTGTGAATAGATATATTGATATAGCTTCCACTTTTTTTTTTCTTCTCTTTTTACTTTTTTACTGTGTTGTGATTTTTTTAACAGAATATCAACCTGCTTCAGATCTTCTCTTGACTATTTAAGGGTCAGAGAGGAAGTGACCAGAAGATCTGAAAACTGGACATCAATATTAGGAAGCAAATTGTGGTGGTGTTTGGTTTTATTTTTCTACTCTGTCGAGATGGTGTTGTTTCATATTGGTCATTTTAAACTAGCTAGACTGAAAGCTGAGTTTAATAAAGCTTTTTTGAGTGCTCAAGTGACATTAATGTTTCAAAAATAAAACCCCAAAATTATAACCTCCAGTGCCACAAATGTACACCTGACACCCTGACATTTATTTTTTAAATGCACATTAGCTTGGAAGAGGTTTAGTTGAAATAATTTCTCTTCACAGTCTACTTTCCAATGCAAGAATTAACTATTCCACTGAATTTATCCATCTGTTATGTCGCCTCACCCAAACAAGCTTTGATCACACTGGTTGCTTTCAACCAAAATTTGGCAGGGACACTATTATTTAAAAGATAATTAAATTTGTGTGAATATCAGCAATCAAGTAGAAGACAAAGGTTCAGATTAGTAAGGAAAAAGCAGAAAGGGTTCAGCTGGTAAATATTCTGTTTGGCCACAGCAATGAGCACATGAAGAGCTCCCAAGCATCCTTAGCCTTCCTCTCAGGTTGATTTTTGCCTGCTGCTCATGGAGCTATCCGAGGGCAGAGCTGGAGGTGGTGTTGGAGTCAAAGAAGAAATAAAGAAAAGGTACAGGGCAGTTCATCAGAAAGAAGGTTTCATTAGCTCCACTGCCCAGAGAACTACTTGGTTTTGATAGCAAGAAGGAATTTCCTGGGCTTCAGAGTGTCGCTTGGCTGGAGGTGTAAATCAGTGCAGCTCATGGGAATGCCAAGGTGTGCTAACTATGTCATCCCTGATCCTCTCTGGCATTAAAATCCCTCCTAGGAAGAATTCACCCTGTGAGGAGATTCTTTGATTTAGAGCCTGGGAAATAATAATAATCATAATGTAGAAATACAACTTGAAAAGTAGTCTGAGTTACTATTTACTAGTAAGCAAATGTTTAAAAAAAAAGACAATAATCCAAGTACTCTTGAAGAGTAAGCCAAAAGGTAGGAGATAAATAGGATTTACCTAAAACCATAATAATTCCTTCTAAATATGAATTCTGGAACAACATAAAATATGCACAGAATAACTATGATTCTCATAATCTTGAAATTTTTAATGCATTATTCAGTATTTTGGATGGAAAGCAAAGGAGCCATTCCTTGTAAAATCACAAGAAAAGGAATATCCTGTCTTAAGAAAATGCCATAAACTCCAAGGAGAAGACCTCTCACTTCCTCCCAGTAGGACTGCTCCATTTTGCCCTAAACAGTGAATTAGTGAATGAGCATCATCTGGAACCCAGATGTGCAGTGACTTGAAGAAGTCATATTCTTGGCTATTATAATCATCAAGTTGCTAAGCATGAATATGTTTTTGCTTTGCCAGCATCTTCTCCACAAAGTTTTATGAATCTAACCTTTCATTTCCCATTTCTTTTGCCTCTTCTTCAAAACCAAAATGTTTCACCTGAAGCTGAACAGAAAGTTTCATATGCCACTGACTTTCCTTTTAACAATTCACTTAGGAAAAGCAACAAAACAAATTTCATTCTCTATAAAACCTTTCCTTTTTTTTTTTTTTCCTTTTCCATGGTTTGACTAAGTGAGGAATAATCTATTATTTATATTCCTATCCACTACACACAGAGCTCTCTCTCTGGGGAGAAGATGAGATAAAGAGCAAGCCACCTGCGACAGATGTTGCTCATATTCTCTCATGCACTATGGGAAGGTGTTCAGATTCTGCAGTGGCAAAAGCAGCATGTGGAAAACAGAGAGAGGGGAAACTATAATGGTGTTCTGAGGAGGGA
>VZTN01024799.1:1653-86264 GCA_013400515.1 Erpornis zantholeuca | reverse complement strand
AGGCTTTGGCCCTGTTCCTTTCAGTTGTGGCTTTTTATGAGGGCTATAGTGTTCAGGGAGAACTGAAGAGATGAGTTTCTGGTCTAAATGGCCAGAGGCAGGGTCTGGCTGCCAGAGGCAGAGCCTTCCTGCGGCTGAGAGCAGGGCTGTGTCCTCTCCACTGCCAGGAGAAGGCTTCTGGCAGAAGGAAAAACAGTAAAAGTCTCTGAGAGTGAAAAGGTTAGGACAGTTGTCACTCTGTATCTCATTTGGATGGATATTGGAGATAGAAATCCCAATTAGCCTCACTTTCTTCAAAAAACAGGTAAATCAAGATAACATTTTCTGAGGGTGCATGTGGATCTGCAGCTGGCAGGGAGACAAAACTGAATGGCATCATGCTTGTCCCTGTGAACTTTTCTGAAAGTCTGTGTTATCCATCCCTCATGTCTTTTAGTCCATCAGATATTCAAAGAGCACCTATATACCTCTGGATTATCTTTCTCCCCTATTTTTGTCCTATTCTGTTCTTTTAAATTTTATGTAGTGGTACTGGACAGACTTTTTCAGTTCCCTTTCAGAAGCTGTTGCAGACGTGCCAGGATCTTCTGATCCAAAGCCCTCTGAAGTCAATCAGCTGAAACTTTCTTAGGGCTCAAAAGTCTTTGGGTAAAGCCCCAAGTCAGCAAAGAACAGATCTTGAGAATGTAAGTGCTTGGACTTTAAGATGAAGTTGTCCTTACAAACCACTCCTTAGGGGATGAAGGCTTCTTCAGGAGTAAACCTTCACTGACATGAGACAGGTCCAGTGTTAGGTCCAGGTTTGTTGTATAATCCATCACTTTTACATCCGAGTTTTCTGAACTCTTCTACTTCACAGTGCAAAGGCAAAGGGAGAGAGGAGGAAGTACTCCACTGGGCAAGCTTCCGAACTTATTAATGCTGTTCACTAAATTCCTTCAGAATTTTTAAATGCTGTTGACCTGGCAGAGTTGGTACTCTAAATCTGAGGAATGTAGTCAGGTACCAGGGTGAAGTCATGGAGTTTCTGCTCTCTGACACCAAGGACTTTAAATGACTCAGACCAAGAGGAAAGGGAGGGAACAGTGCACGACAGGACCTAATTGGGGGAAGGAAAGCAAAATGTTTAACTCAACAGTGTGGATCTCATATCTTAACAATTTTTTCATTTTTGACTCAGAAAGATTTTTTGGCTGTTTGCCAGTTTTGTGTTATCATGTTCCCACCACATAATTGCATGTGCAGCATTATAATGAAATGTTTCCAGGCTTGTTCTCTAGAGCAAATGTATAGACTCTGTGAACAATAGAGTTCATGCCTGAATACTCATTCAATACTAAATTCCTTCCTAAATATTGGACACTGCATAACTCCTAGAAAGTGAAGAAAAAGGATTACAGAAGTTACTCATATTAGACAGGTTTTAAGAGCATTAATGAATGTAGGGTTTTTTTAAGCTTTTCTGTTTAAAAAAAGGGGAATAAATAAATAGCAAGATAAACCAAAACCCAGCAACATCAAAAAAAACCCCAGACTCTGAGATAAAACCTGCAAATTTTCATGGGGACACTTTTGGCTGGATGAAATGCTCAAACCAAAAACTTTTCAATATCTGAAAGAGGAGATAAAGATATAGTAAACCACTCTAGAATATCTGGTAAGTCAAGATATTCTTCCAGGTGGTGCTGCTTCTTCCATATCTTAATTTTTAATGTGGAAATGTTTACCTTTGACATCTACACATCAGGTGAGTCCCTTGGCCAACACACTATGGGGGAAGAGCTGTTCTGGTAGAGCTTTTTGGGTTACTAAAAATTATTTAAATGTGAAAGGGACAGAGAGAGGCTCCATTCTTCTTGTCCAGCACCTTTCTTCTCTGATAATGTTTATTTCTTAATGGATATTATGATTAGTACTGCTTGCTTGCTTTTGGTGAGAATATCATAATATATTTTCTGGAATTAATTAATTTATCATCAGAATTTGAGAGTTTAATTGAAGGGAGATTGGCTTGGACTCTGTGTAAATGCTCAAACATATTGAAATTATTATTTAATTCAAAGAAAATATACAGTTTTACACAGATATAGTCTCCTGGATGCTAGTTACTAATTACAGTAATCCTCTGAGCTCTGTCCCACTTCACTGTGTGCTGTTGTCTCCATATGAAGGAAATATGGGAAGCAGTCTTGTTAAAATACAATATTTCTTACTAAACATAAATGTAACTTTTCCCCCCTACTTTTTGACTACAAATAATTGGTCTTTTACTTATGCTTTCATAGGGCTGAAGCAGGAGTAGAACAGATATTAGCATTAGTTAAGCTTGGATTAGAAGGAACTCTCAAATTTCATGGTTGTTTACAGTGATGATTTTTGTTTGTTTGTCTGCCTTCTGATTATGGTTTTAAGAAGCATGCATTCCAATAGATACTGAGATGAATGTAAATGTTAATTGTTATTGACACTTCAAGGCAGTTTTAGGTCTGTAAAGTTCAGCTATTTGTGTTTTCTTCCTTATAGAAATTATATCTGAACAGCCATGATAAATTATTCTGGTTTATATGCATCTTAGTCTATTTTAGTGCCTCTTTTAAAGCATGTAAGAATAAGCTTTTATTTTCTGGTGTTTGTAAAATGTACAGCTTACTGTCTTTTTCAGTCAACTGAGAATCACATTCAAGTTTAAACAATTATCTGAAATGCCTTGCAGTGCAGTCTGGTAAGATGCTGATTGTTCTCAGGGTCAGTGACAATCTCTGGGGTGACCAAGTCCTCAAAAATCACATGTACAGCATCAGGACCAAAAAGTTGTTTTGTTTCCCAGCTGGATACATATCAACCTACCATCCTGATGAAATGGGGAAGTGGGGAGATACCCACCCAAGTCTCACCTATTCCTAGGAGATTCAGTCTGCATGATAAAACTGGGAACCCACACCAGCCATGAGTGTCTCCCTTGCAAGAGAGCAGCAGGCAGAGTCCTTGTGGAGAGGTTTGGAAAAGGTGACTGAAACGTGAAGCTGCAGGGTCTCTCAATTACACAAGAAATTTCTGGACACTCTTAATTTAAAGGAAGTTATGAATCCATCAATCTGATTGAAACACTCCAGTGTTGCCTTTGAACAGAGATGCAGATACTGTCCCATTCCTTTTTCAAGCAGAACCTGAGGTCTTGTGGATCTGCTGTTGTTACAAGGTAAAGGGTGAGGAGCATAGGCTCCTTTGGGAGCAAGAACAAGCTTTGCAACTGTAGCATGAAAAAAAGGCAGTTTAGGTATGGTAGAGGCATTTTCATTTGGAAACCAGTCATAGTTCAGGAAAAAAGTCATGCTGAACCTGAAATTTTCCTGCTTTATGTGTCGCTCCATAAAGTTTATGTGAGCATGAAGGCTGAGCCTGTCTAAAATGATTTATTAAATGGAAGTTGAGAGCCCTGAAGAAGATTAGACAAAGCAGAATTCATGAGAATAATCAAACCTGCTGCTATTTCTTCAAGGAACAATACAGTGTTAATCTCAGGAATCCCTAAAATGCATGCAGGAGGAGAAAAATTATGCTAGCTTCTACTTGCTGTTGCTTACACCTGGATGCTAACATTAAGTATGTTATTAAAAAGTTAAACAAGGCTTAAGCCAAGCCCTGGGCTGGCAAGATACACAGAGGAGTGATGTATGAATCAGTCACAGTTATTGTGTAAGGAAGAGAGCACGTTTCAAAGGCCAAAAGGCAGTTTCTCATTTTTTTCCACTTCTTTCTTAAAGGCAGGACTCTGGAGTGGGTGTTCAGTACAGCTGCTCTGTTGTGCTGCATGCTAGAGTGTGTTAAGTGCAAGTTTGCATCCTTTTGCTCTTATTTGAAAGCTTAGAAGAATCCAGAGAAACCAACTGCTTGTCTTGTGCAGGTCTTGGTCCAATAATTACGCAAACCTGTGAGAGTTTATTAATTCTCTAGTATGATTTGGGTTTCCTTTCTGATGAAGTTGGTTGTGCCACTCCCTCAGTGTCCTGGTGCAGACGTGGTATATAATATTTCTGCACTCCAAGAGCTGTAACAACACTGCTAGAAATAGCCCATTCTGAATGTGCTGTGGCCTTAGCATGGATAAATGGACTCAGGTGGAGATGAAAAACATGAGAAAATAGGAAAAGTATTAATCCTTTCCCAAAGGATATTTGTGTGTTTTCAGTATTCTAGGTTAAGGAAGACAGTAAAGAGAGAGTATCTGAACAGGACCCAGTGAGAGGCTATAAAGCAAATATATTCTCTGAAATGAGATACAAAGTCCCTAAGGATAAAATGCCAGCTTCTTCCTCGTGGGTGGAACAGCCATTACATTTTTTCAGTGTCTGAAACTGAGTGGTGCTCTTGATATACAAGGCATAAAGTCTATGCTTGGATTAGACTATCTCACCCTGAGCCTGGCTCAAGTGGATTTGTAGAAAAGGACATGTAAGGGAAGGGTTGAATGATCCATCTGGCTTTCCTGGAAGCAGCCAGCATGGACACTGTGGAAGGGCACCGAAGTACAGTGATCAGTTACTCTCTGCCTTATGCCTTTTTAGTTTGGAGAGTAATTGGTACCACAAGCAGTAAAACTGAAAATGTGGCTGCATGAGTGTTTCTCATTTGTCTAGAATTGTGTGCTACTCCTCAGTCCTTTGGAAGCAGGTGGCTGCTGTACCCCCAGGACAGGTCTGGCAGACTTGGAACCAACAAGCAAAAGGCAGCAGCTCCCAGTTTCTTATAAAGGCCATCTTGGCTGCTGTCAGTATTGCTTCAGCTGGGACTTTCTGGAGCCTGCTTCTATAAATATACAACAATTCAATTGTGTAATTGCCATTACCAATGTGAATTCAATTTGTCTATATTTTTATACCCATAGCATTAGGTCTTAGAATCTTGAACTGGTATAGATTCTTTTAATGAATACCGATCTCTGCAGATCTTGAGAGGCAGAAATGAAGTCATCAGAAGCAGATGGGGTATGGAATAAAGTGAAAAATAGGAGTCATTTTTAGTAAACTTGTTTTGCTTTTAATCCAATGTTGTTTATGCTGAATAATTTCCTCTAATCACCTGATACACAAAAATTAAATTAGAGTTCTGATTCCAAGATCTTTTGAGTCAGATTATTTTTATTTGTTAAAAGTATCAGAGAGTTTTAACTGAAAAAAGATTGCCATTTGGTTTGGAATAAGATCTGATAGGAAAATCTACCCCTGAAATGCAAGAATCAGTGAAAAATTTGGAAAGGGAGCCTAACCTTGCTCATTCTTTCTCTCAGCAAGAGAATCTGATTAGAAAGGTATGTTCTAGAATGCTTTTGTGGTGGTCACTTAGAGCTAGAGGGAGACTGCTGCCTCATTTTGGTGAGCAGTGATCGGAATCTCATATCAAAGCATTTTAAGCACAGGCTTTAAAGCTTCCCACTTGATGCAAAGTGTTCTGCAAAGTACCTTGGGCCACAGAGCTGCCTTAAGTACTGTCATTAATAGTTGTTAGTAGCTTTTATAAGGCATCTCTCACATTTCCTTTAATTCATACGGAGCTGTTGTTGCCTGCCCTGTTGACAGCTCTGCATGTGTGCTTCCCTGGCAGGGACAGCACAGGAAACACTGTTCTTGCACTTAACCGTGCACACAGGAATAATTCTGTGGCACGTCTTCAAATGTGTGCACAAAGGGAGGATCTGCAAGAAAAAAGGCAGTGTGCATCTGCACAGAGCTGTGTTCCATGGATTCTGCCGCAGGCAAATTCCCTGTGAAAGGCATTTGCTGGTACAAACCCACGTGAGGAAGGGGAAGAGAAGGGAAGTGTAAGGCTCAGGCCCGTTATTATGTGTGAGTTGTTCAGAGCAATCAGTGAGGGATACTCTGGACTCCAGGGCTTGCAGCACATCGGCTCTGCAGATGTCTTGGGGGCTGTGTGAGGAAAGGAGCTTCCCCACTGTATTTCTTATCACCACCTCGCCAGGCTGCTTGGATGCTTCAGCATCTGCCTGTGAGTAAGCTCTTCTGCAGACAAAAGTACCTGAAATAATAGAGAATTCTACCCCAGAGTTCTATACAAGGCTTGCTCCTCTTCTGAAGGATTTGTGTGGCAGCCTGACCTAGTTTTTCCAGTACAAATCCAGACTTGTATTCACTACAGCTAATCCCCATTTCTTCTTTTCAGATGGACTTTGCAAAGTTTATAACTATCCTCAGATCTGTGCAAGATCATGTCCTTAGTCACTGCTCTGTGTTGATACTGGCATTGTTTCAAATATAATGAATACCTGAATAAACAACCCTGAAAAATATATGTGTAGATATATATATGTTCAAGATTAGATTTATTAGTTTGGCATTTGGCCAACTGCCTAAGTACAATTGCCGTCTCAAATAAAGATCAATCTCTGATAGTAGCTTTAGGCAAAATGTTTCCTTTTAGATCTTAGACCAGCCGTGGTTCTTTGGGTCATCATATTCACTTGATTGAATAACTACTGATTTTAATAGGACTGATGGTAAGAGGGAGACTTTTTAGGATCGGGATATTAAATAGACTTAGTTAAGTGGCACATTCTGTGCACTGCAAAAATAAAAAGCTCTTCAGACTGAGAGGGTAGAAGGGCAATTCACCCCAAATTGAAGCCTCAGGATTGAGAATGCGTTAAAAGTAATGCCTTCCATTAGCTAGGAATTGATTATTTTTTTTTTCCCCACAGCCTCTTCCATAACAGTGAGCCAGATCTCCTGGTTTTGGCTTTGGTTCTTCAGGGTCCTGAGGCTTTTCATGGTTTTCAGCTGAGTGCTGCAGCAGGGCTCAGCAGAAGCGTGACCACACGTGAAACTGCCTTGCTTTGACTGCACTGTGGGGTGCATCGTGAGCACATTTGAATGCTTTTTTTTCCTCATCACTCTTAGATGGGGAAGGAAATAATGTGATGCTGCCTTCCCTCTCCTTTTCAGGACCTGAGAAAGCTGCTTCCATGCATCATTATCCCACTGCTGCTTCCAGCACCCCTCAGATGTAGCACGTTATGTTTTTCGGAGCTGATGTTGATCACCATGATCTGTGCAGCTCAGCTTCATTGCAGCTATAATTAAGCCCTTCTGTTATAAACAAAATACTCTGAAAATCATTTTCTTCATTTACTGCACCTGCCAAGGGAGAGCTCCTGCAACTTTTAATGATGCAGGTAATCCTATTACTGCCAACACAAATACTCCATCACAGAAAGGCTGCAGACCTTCAACTAGAATTTGCTGAAGCATTTTCCAGGAAGCTTTTTTCCCTGCCCCTCCACATCAAAATCTGAATATTTTGTAGAAAAACATTGTCTTTTTGGGCCAGATTTAGACAGTCTCTGGAGCAGAAGAATGATTAGTGCTGAGAATGGCCAGCAGCACAGATTGAGGCATTCTCACAGGGATGTGGAGATGGAGCTTCAGATGTTTACTTCAGAAAAAGAAATATTATCTAGGGCAAATATTGCAAGCACTGGGATATTTCCAATTTTGAGAAAGTCTGTTCACCTTTCCACTCCCTAAGCCCTCAGCATTTTACTTTCTTTTTACCAGAGAGCAAAATATCAAGGTCTTTTTGTGGAAGGGGTTCTGGTTTCCAGTAGGATCAAACTATACCTTTGTTCTGATCTCAGTGCAATCTTTCCTGGGCGTGAGATGTTGGTAGGTGCTTACAAAGCCGCGGGGATGGAGACTCCTTTTTGCAAAACCTGAAAAAATGACATCAAATTTATTATACACTCACAAAGTCTGAATCCTGGTCATGGTGGGAAAGTAAATGTAGACTCTGATTTTCATTTCTACACTTTAATTCTATGTTCATTTGTATCCACTAGGACTGCTCCTACTAGGGCTGATTTAAATTCTAAACAGTGTTAGATATTTATTTTCACAAAGCTGTGCCATTCATCTTTAATATAATCATCTAATTTACTCTATTAATGCCAGCTGCTCCATTTGGCACAGGTCACCTGGAGTGTTTGGAACACTCTAATTTTTCCTTGAACTAATTCTAAAAATCCATAGAAGTCGGAGCACCCAACCCGCACAGCCAGGGAATGTTTATTTTTGTCCTTGTTCCTAAACACCTCCTTAGTCTGGCAGAAGAAAATGTCCTCTGGGAGGTAGACTTCCATTTTGCTGGGAATTATTTAGTTAGTTGTTTGTTTTTTTCCAGAATTGTCCTTGGCATTCCCAGGTGATCCTGGGGAGCGGCCACTTGGATTTTTCGGAGCAAACAGCTGCTGCCTTGAAGCAGATGCTTTTCAACTCTTTGGTGCCTGCTACTTCCCCCCTCTCTTGTATCTGCAATCTTCTAGCATGGGCTTTTCCTTCTGAGGTAAGAGTGCGAAATGTTTTGCATTTCCATTCTCTGGCAAACTTGGCTTAACCACCTCTTTACCCCGGTCCCACAGGAGGCAAGTGCAAGGTTTGGAATTCTATGGAGGTTTGTACAAGTTAGGGCTGGTCCAGTCTGAGACAGCAGAAAAAACCAAAAATGGACAAGAGTGATGGCCTCAGCGAACAGAACAGCTGAAACATGGTATGGAACTACTGTAATTTTTCTTGAGCTGTGGTTTTATATGTTTTTCAAGCCACACATAACAGCATGTGTCCTGTCCCTCCAACCCAAATTTCGATAACATCTCCTTAATCCACAGGAGAGTGTATTGTTTTATCTGTCTTCCAAAACATTAAACTGGAAAACTAAGATAAAAGGTGACATTTTGAAATGTAAATTTTAATAGGCAGCTGTACTTTAAATAATGAAAGAGCTTTTCCCTAGCTGAGGAATTTCCCGGAGGTAGATTAGGGGCAAGCCTCTGGCACCCCTATTCTGACTGATTCTCATTCTGCTGTAAAGCAGAGATCTGATCAGAGAAAAATCTATTTTCCTCCTGTATATCTGTAATGAGTTTATTAAAAATACACAATAGTGTAAGACAGTTTTGACTAGGTACATTACCAAAGGTGATAACATAATTAAGCCATGGCTTGTCAGAGGTTGAGACAGTAGCTAAAGGGTAAATAGTTTCATTTGTCCATCTGGATCATAGGGTGAATTTGAAATCCTGCTGCTGCTTCTGCTGAATTGAAATAACTCTTCTCCTGGAGAATCCAATGCTCTGTAGGCATGCCCCTAATGTGTAAGTGGTTAGCAGTGCTCCAGCAGGATCATCTGAGGTCTCATGAGAGCTCTTCCAAACAACACAGTTCTAGCTCACGCCATATCTTATTGAATATTTTCTAAATGATCAAACTTCCACGAAAGGTTGAACAGGGAGTTCATGGTCTGCAAAGATCCTCTTTGATCAGCAGTGCTTCACGAGTTCAGGTCCAATCCCCACAGAGGTGAACTTGAAATCAGTCCGTAGCTCTAGGAAAACTTAGCAGATCTTGTACTCTAAATTAGTAATCAACTAATGCTGCTACTTTGAATGTACAAATCATTCTTAATAGATTAAAAACCTCCTCTCCTGTTCAGTTGTGGACATTAACAGTTGTCTTATCTCTAGTGCCCTTCTGTGAGCAGATCCCCAGCCAGAGGTTCATGCTAATTAGAAAAGGGTATTGTGTGTGCGTGTATTAGTTTCAACTTTTTGTTTAACCTCCCCAGATTTCTTAATGTTGATGTCAAGAAAAGGCTTTCTTCTAGCCTAGCCTCTTGAAACGACTTATCCTAATATTTATCCTCGTGTTATATTGTAGACAATCCCATTCCGCTAGCAAGTAATTAATGTGAGGCCGTGTCACCAAACCCTGAGGCCTGTCACTGTTGCAACTGAGTGTTAATTTAAAGCATGTTTTACTCCTCGAATTCTCTTTTGAAGAGAGTCTCTCTGCCACAGTTGTGTACTGCTTTGTTTTCAAAGTAATCATCTACAGTCCAGATTTCCTTTGGGAGGGAAAAACAAACAAACAAAAATGAAAAGCCAAAATAAAGGGTTGGAGCCAAATGCTCTCAAATTAATGAATTAAAGACTTCAGACTTTTGTATTGTTACCCGATGTTGAAGCATTAAGCTGCCTCCCATAGTTTCCTTTCCTCCTTTGTTAGTTAAAGTCGTTTTTTCCTTTTTTATGATCAGTTTTTACAAGTCTGATTTTTTCATCGTCATCAGAAATAATATGTTAAAGTTATTAGGCCAGCAAGGGCTGAAGAGATTTTTGGGCTTCTTTCACCTCCCAGCCCCATATCAAAAAAAGGCACTGAGCATGAGATCATGGCCTTTTAAGGCAAGAGTAATCTTTTTTCCAGTTCTAACAAATTTCAGACACATTTGAACAGAAAAGATCACGTTTCTGTGCTGTAGGTAGATGGCTCCAGCATTATTCATATGATTCTTTGTATATGTCTGTGGCAGCCCTTTAACAAGAGCAGTGAGCCAGCTCTGAAATACAATAGCACTCAGGGCCACCCTTTTATGTTTGTTTACTCATTTTTATGAGCCTTCCTCAGTTATTTGATTCACAGGGCTGAGGCACGCCAGAAGACAGCTCAAGAAATTCATCGGCCTTTTTTTTGGAGAGGCCTGCTCTGCTGACCTCTCTGTGCCAGGATATTGGAGCTTTCTTATGGAACTTGAAACCTGTATTTTTTACCACACGGCTGGTTAGCAACATTTCTGATCTGCTGTCTGTAGCACTCTATCTCTTGAGTTTAGTACATCTTCCCTGGTGTGGAGGCTCCACTGCTGAAAGCCTGTTCCAGAGCAAGACAAATCTGCAAACCAACAGCAAGATGGAAGAAATTTAATTTACCACTTAAACGTTTTGTGAAGTGAAGGTCTCACGTGAGGGCCAGTGGGTATCAAAGCTAGTTTTGCTGCTCACAGAAAAAAAGATTTAACAGGAGGTAAATTAACCATTGGACCATTTTCTCTGTTACTTCATTTCATCGTGATACTCATTTTGAAGAGCTAAATAGAAATAAAAGTTGTAAACCATGCTAAATTTAAACCATTACCAGCTGTAATCTCATTGCAGCCATGATCTATATAAAGTTTTCTCACTTTCATTATGGAAAATAGACAGGTGCAACCTGATCTAGCTGAAATAACCCTAGATTTGAGCCCAGTGGTATAGAGCTTTAGTTAGAAATTGATGTATAAATCACCACTCTCTGTGACCATGTGCCCAGTAAACTGGGGGCTGACTCAGTCTTTTGAGAATTTAAAAACTAAGCCAAATTATCTTTGGATCTAGAAGCTTCCTTTTATTTATGTGTGTATAGTTGCATGAATAAAGAGATTGAATCATCCAGGTGCTACTGTACTAGAAGTAATTAATACTTAGAGGGTAAGTATGGTTTTTCCTCCCATAAATTAATTTAATTTTCCTATCCTGATTGCCTGGAGGGGTTCACTTCAGCAACCTTGCAGAATTTGCTATGGTTTTGATTTACTGTACATCCTTCTACACTTTTAATCCTTACAGCTTTCACACATATGGAATTAGTTACAGATTTAATGCCCCATTGATATCAGTGCAAATATTTAATTTCTGACATCTTTAAAAGAAAGGAGATCAGAGTTTCAGGTATTTTCCTACTGCTAATTCTCATTTAGATATATTTTCTGCTGCAAATGTAAATCTTTTGAGCTTAAAATATGACTGATATCTGAAATGTAACTGATGATAAATATGTGTGTTGTAAACATACCGAAAGTCTCTACAAGTCGGGGATAAAAGTTTTCACTCATTTGCAATACCCTAAAATGTTCCAAAAAACCTGTGCATTAAATGATGGGTTACTGCTAATATTTTTGTTTCTTATTTTGGGGACCCATAGATCCAGTCCTGCTGTAGCAGTGGCCTAATACCTGCCAGTGATGGTGGCACCTTCTAGGCTGCATCTGTAGGAGAGACATTTTCATGATTTCACACATACATACGTACATACTAATATATGAAATACTTTTAAAGGAAAGACATGACAGCTTTGGAAAACCAGTCCCTGGGGAATTTTACATCTCATGAGTTGTGAGGGGCTGAATAAGAGGAGATGGGTTTCCTTCTTGGGAAGGAGCCATACAGAAAATTACAAGTTTTGTTCATCACATTGAACAAGGCAAAGAATTGGATTTTTGCTCCTCATCTCTGTGTCTTTTGGGATTTTTATAAAGAACTTAGCTGGTAGTTCCTGTCAATTTTTTCCTTGAAAAATCTTTTTTATTAAGAAGACTGGGTTGTGTGTTTGATCCATAGCTATATCAAAGAAAATTCATGAGAAAAGTATTGCAAACATTTTTTGAAGATTTTTGGGTACTTTTTTTTTAGTATAATAATATTTGTAATAGCATGCGACTTCATAAACAAAACTAATTTTATTTTATGGATTTTTGTTTTGTTATTTTTTTTTTTTTTATTGCTCTCTTCTGGAATGAAAATCAGTTTTTGACCAAATATTTACTGTCCAGAGAAAATGGTCATGGCTCCTCCACATTCAGATTGGAGTAGTATAGACAGGGCAGCCTTTTCTAATAAACTGTGTGGATATTCAAAGTAGCCTCTACAGAGACAGCTGCTAAAATGTAGCCAACCTCTTGAGGGCTTGCACTGTTTTCTTGGGGGAACACTCACAGATTTTGGTTAATATATTATTGATGAGTTTGAAATAAGTAGCTATGGATTCCGGTGGCATGTAATATAAAAGGGATAATTATTAATGTAAACACTTTGTGTTAGTAGAATAATAACTGCTGTGGAAATTAGAGCTGACAGCTACTTCTTTATCAGTGAGGTTCAGAGAAATTTTATTTAGGCAGGCACCAAGATAGACATGGACAGAAGAGTCCTACTAAACCTCCATCCTTGTCAAATATAGTCTGGCACAGAAGCTGTATATAACATGCAAAAGTTATTCTGCCTATATTAATTTAAATATTTCAGAAAACACCATCACTTCTGCATTGATTTTTCTCTAAAATTTGCTTTAATCAGGAAGACCAGTTTCACTATGAAAACATTAAGACTGGGCTGTCCACAATGCTATTTCCCATGCTTTCACCCTCAGCTTGTGTCTCTGAATTTCAAGGAGGAAAGCAATCCTCACTGTCCTAACAGTTCTGATTCAGTTCCTGGGTCAGATTTGTAAGAGATAACTAAATGTATGGCAGGATTTTGAAGGATATAAAAATAAATAGTTCCTCTTAGTGTTCAAGACCATTTACTCACATTAATGTGCAGTGATCCTAGATTTCATGTATTTCATTTGATGAAAGACACTCAGAGCTGCTAGTAGTTATTGTTCAAACTCAGTATGGAGCATAGGTGATTCAACCAAAGAAAATGAAAGAGATTAATTTGATGTCCATCTTTGAAATGTGAAAAGGGAGAAAATTCATGGGAATTTTAGAGTGTTCATCTGAATGGCAACTTCTTGAAACATACCAAAACTAGTAACCAAACAGGATGTTATGTCAGACTCAGATTGGATTTAGGATTGCCAAATCCTTTCTACAGGTATCATGTCTTGTATATAAGAAAGAAAAAGGCATAATTTATCTTGTGATCAGTGAATTCTGGTCTCTTGTGTTGGTCTCTGAAAAAAGCCAGAGAACCTGACAGGTATAGAATCAAAGCAAAATTGGCTAAATAACTATTTTTTTATATGCAATTATTGGTGTTTAATTGTCAGAGTACTAATGAGGTTTTCATAGTGTTCTGTCTTATTTTCTGGATCCATTTATTTTAATTTTTTTTATTGAAAATGGAACAAGAGTATTGACTTATGAAATTGGTAGATTAGTTGATACTTTGGAAAAAAGCACTCCAGTACTCCAAAGGGTACTTTGAAAATCCTGGTAAGTTTCTAAGTGACCTTAATAAAAATTAGACAACTCTGGGAAGGCAGTGACAGAAACTTAGTGTGTCCTGCTCTGTGAAATATGGTAAGGACTGACATGGCCCATAGAAATCTCTGTACTTCTGTGTCCCTGGGGACTTGTATTCAGTCTGGCTGACAAACTGAGAGATGAGATCTTTGGAGTTGTCTGGAAGTGGCTGAAATTTGCTGTTTGCCACAAAGTCCTGATGTAGGCAGAAGCAGTGAGCAATGAGCAGGCCATATTTTCCTAGAGTAGTTATGTGCATCCTTGTGGAGAAGGGCACATGCTTCTAAATAAAGGCAGAAAAACCTCTGCTTGTGTGCTGAAAAATGCTGCATGCTTTGTACAATGCAGTTTTGCCCTGAGTCCTACTTTGTTTTGGTTTGGAATGTAGGATATTCTCCCTTGTTACTTCCCAGATAGCCCACACACAGTAAAATTAGAAGTGTCCAGCAAGCAAGAAGCCATACTGTAATTAAAAGCTGTTGCCTCTCCTTTTCCTCTGCAGATCTCAGTAAGAAAAATGTTAAGAACTAACTTTTAAGCAAAACCGATTTTTTATGAGTTTTTCCATCTCTAAGGGTACAAAAATCTTAATAGGCCATTGCCAGTCATAGCAGAAGCAGCTGGTCTTAATTGAAGAAAATCTCTCCTGATATTTTCTTCTAAAAGTCAGACAAAACCAAATGCTGAATCTGCCCACCTCTGAAACTTCACAGGTTCAGAGCTGGATCAGACTGTGAACTTTGCATCTGGTCCATATCAATATAAGGAACCTAGCAAAAAAGAAAGAAAAATCAAAGTACTTTTAGATGTAATGTGTCCATTAAACCTCATTTTATTCATACTCTTTGAAAGTTATGCATTCCTCTGTACTCCAAGAGCCTAAGATTGTGCAGCTTGCTCCCTGAGAAGTTGCTGTGAGCACTCTTAAGCTGCAGGCCTTTGGGGCAGGTGGTGTTGCCATGACAGGTAAATGTCTGTGGATCATGTCCTTCCAGGGCTGTCCTGATGGAACGCTCCTGAGGACCTCTGTATGATTTGATGTGTTTGCATTCTCTAGGCATCTGCTGGTGCCTGCAGGTGCTGTGGGTCCTGCAGCCCAGGTCCCTGGCAGTAAAGTGGCAGCAGAGTCTGGTCAGTGTTTGCTGAACCCACGCTTGATTAAGGTGAGCTGGATTTCCAGAGGCTGAACAAGATCCTACTCTGCCTGTGCTTAGTGCACACCAAGCAGAGCAGAGCCCAGCTAGGGGGAAATGTAGGCTGTGGGAAGGATGGCAGGTGGGACACAGGCTATAATAAACCCCTTTCTACCATTTCCACAAGTCTTTCCTTGCAGATGCAGTAAAATTGAAGAGCTCATTCATAAGTGAGCAACTAGAAGCAAAACCAACATAAACATTCCTGTGCAACTAATCAATAAACTCGTATGTCTTCATTAGCAAGGTAGCATTTTGTGTTATTGATATTAAAGATCTACTTTCTGTGCTGGGTCTCACTGCAATTGTTATTGATGAATAAAACCCCCGTGGGCTGAAATTGTTGTCTTTTACAAACTATAATCTTGATTGGACGGCTTTATTTTCCTTGCATTGCTTCTCCCCACATCTCCTATTAAGCCAACAGTGTGGAGAATGCATCATTTCACCAGTCTCAGTTCTGGCTCACACTGGGCACTGCATGGATGAGACAGCAGCAGAATGCTGAAGCTATATTGGGGTATGTGTAGCACTTAGGGCTATTTTAAGGGTGGATTTTGATTTGTGTCATTCCTACTTTAAATATGACTTGTTCAATAACACGTTCAGTAGTAATTAGATAATTTAATGTCTACTGACAGGTCTTTTGTGACTGAGACCCAATTTTAGCTTGGCATACCAAGGAGCTTGCCAAGGAAAAGTAACCCTTTTACTTAGTAAGGAAGGATAATGGGTAACTTCTGGAATTAAGTGAAAAATTGAATCCAGCTTCCTGTGTGCACTTTAGGTCCCACACTGGGATTACAGAACTAGCTCTGAACTGCTTGGCTGCTGACAATAAAGATTTTATGTGTGTCATGTTGAATTTTCAAAAAAAGTTCTTGAATCAAAAAGGTCAGTTTTACATTGAGTCTGTTGTTTAGGAATTTAAGTGCTTTGCACTGGCTTTTCTTCTCTGTAGCACTCAAGTTTAACTAATCATTTTGGAGAAAAAATTTATAATATTGCAGTTTAAGGAAAGAGGAGAAAGAAAATAAGGTCATATGCAAACAGAATTTCAACGTGTTAGCCTACTTTCCATCATTAAGAATTTATCCACTGAAAGCTCTTATTGGCCAAGTGCTTGCTTGCCAATGAGTTCACTACAAGATAGATTTTATAAACACAGGAATAATTTCATTTCATTGTATTACTATATATTAATATCTATCCATATATCTATGTATATTTGAGCAATGCAGAGTTAGTATCTTTAGCAAGGAAGGTGCTTCTGCCCTTGGAATGAGACAGCAAATAAAAGTAAATATGCTTTTTCATGTATTCAACATTTTAAAATATTTATAGGCTGTCTTCTGTGGCACATAACCTATTGCATTATAGGTCATCTTTTCTGTGGAGTGTTCCATTCTGAGAACTGCCTGACTGTGCCATGTAATCACTGAGAGCAGACACATGAGGCTCCTGCAAAAAGGAAATGCCATAATTTCTAATCTGTGCATATAAATGGATCATGCAAGTCTTAAAACCTGTGTGAATATCCACTTCAAAAAGTTTTAAAAGTCTGTATTAAAAGCTTCTTCATTTTTACATGGAATTCTCCCACAGAGACTTTCTGCAATGGTTCATTAATCAAGAAAAGCTTCATTAATCAAGATATAGTCTGAATTTTTGAAAACATATTTAAATTAAATACTCAGTCCTGACAGATGTATTTTCTAATGTATTTAGGCAGAATCATGTGAAACTCTCAGTCAAGAAATCAGCTGATCATTCATTTTTCTATCTGAAATATCTTTAACTTTGAATTTTAAGTTCTTTTTGGTGAGAAACAGATTTAAAACCTTTCTATTTGTAAATGATGTATTTTTTTTTTAATGTATAAAGCTCCTGTGTGTACTGATTGGAGAATATTTTCTTTGAAATTCTGCTGTCTGAATTCCACAAGAAAATAACCAGGAAGCCCTGTGATGTGATATTGTAACCAGACTCTCACTTAACTACTCATTTGTCTTTTAACTTGGTCATGGGAACAGTAATTTACTAACCTAATTCAATGCATTTGCTGCCTTTAGAGATCAATGCTGCTCCAAGCAAAGTCAATAACAAAACTTTATTGATTTTCCTGGGACCAGATCAGCCCCTTTACACATGAGCAAGACCTTATAGCATCGTAATTTTTTTGTACCATTGCTGAAATATTAACCCATATTTTTGTCCTAGTGCAGATCCTGCTTCACTGTGTAAAAGGAAGTTCAGAAGGCACCTGAGTTCTCCAAAGAGCTATGGCAGGTCCAAAACACAGCCAGGATTTCCAACCCATGGAACCACAGAATGTAGGAGAAAGGGTAGATTATCAATATGTTATTAATGTACTTGATAATTATTCCTTTCCAATACTTAAAAGACTGTTTTTTCTTTCCCAAGCATAGATAAGGGCTCAAGTTTTTGGAATAAATCAAATATATTATAAATCCCAAGTATTTTTGGGAGGCAGTGTAATTTAGTATAAGAACAATCACCCTTTTTGCCAAGAAGGAATTGTTGTACTGTCTGTGTTGCTGAATGCACTGTACATGGAGAGTCTTGTTGGACTAAAAATGATAAAGAAATGAGGGTTTGTTTAAGGTGTCAGTGCCACACCTCCTGGTATTCAGCTCTGGATCAGTGGTAGATTTGACAATAGCAACAACCCCCTCAGTCATGTTTTAAACCCCATCAGTTATGTCTCTAAAAGCATTTGGGAGCCTTTACTCTTTAGAGAGGAGGTCATAGGCAGAGATGCCCAGGAGTCAATAAGGAAACTGCTGGAGGATGCCTGGAGGAATTCAAAGAGATTAAGGTATGTGTTAGACAGCCTAAGTTAACAGGAGATACCAACATACAGCACCAGAGAGGAAAAGGACTACCAGTAAAACATATTTTCAGATGGTCTCTCCCCACTGAGATTGCTGTAGGAGGAAAACCTGAATGTGGTAATTAAAAACTTTAAACCAAGAACATGCAAAATACAGAGAAATGCAAGTCTGGGAACTGAGTCAATGGGAACATAGACAAAATGAGATTTGTCTACAGCCTGGCAGATTTTCTCTGAACTGCCTTAGCTCTGTTTGGGTGACAGGGAAGTGATTCCTAAGCCGTTCTGGGGCATCAGATCAGGGTCTTGTAGGATGAACAGCAAAACACCACCTCTGCATCTACAAACAAATCTGGGTTTGGGAAGCTATAGTCACTGTAGCCCCCAAAGGCCTCCTATGTTGTTTCACTTTAATTGGGCTATTGAAAGAAAATGAACCTGTTCTTGACATTTTTGAATATGCAGTGTTCTGTGTTTTTTGTGTGAACCAAGTTCATATCTTTACCCTGTCTTCATCTATTTTGTCTGTGTGTGGGTAAACCATTTGAAATTATCCTTTGTTTTATAGAAATTAGTTGAGCCCAGTAAAATATTTCTCCTAAATACCAATCTAAATACAAAGGCCTTGCTGAAGTACAGCTGCATATTTCGAGAACTAATTTATTAAGAGCAGAACCCGTAATTTTTTTTACTGGAGAATCCTACAGCTTTATCACATTGTTCTATGTTAAAGTAATGATGCATCAAGCTCCCCATTAGTTAGTGAGGAAGAAACCCTCAGGGCAACTGAAATGAAACAAATTAATGTACAGAGTACCTGGCAAAAAGTTACAAGGCTAGACGAGAAGGATGTGGCTATGCTGGAGGTCTGCAGCCACAGCCTCCAGGAGCCCTGGCCATACCTCAGCAGTTCCTATGGACACTTCTTCCTCATTGGGAAAAGAGATTTGTAAATTTATGTTTGAAAGTATCTGCACAAGACAGCCTTGTCCATGGATTTCAGCACGGGGTATTGAAAAAGATTGTGAAACTCTCAACTTCTGACCTGCAAACCTCTTGTTTCATAATAATTAAATAAAGGGTTTGTTCCATAAGCAGGTTTGTACGGAATAAATAAATAAATTTAAAAAAACATCAGGAGGTATTCTAGAAAGATTTCTATACATTGAAAATGGTAGATTTAACAAAACTGGTGAAGAACCTGGATGTCAAATTTCATTCAACAAACATTTCTGTAAAGACATTTATATAGGTCTTTCTATTTGTTTATATTTGCTCCCCTAAGAAATGGAGGTAAGTTTTCACATGTCAGATTTTGACTATTAGGATTAAACTTTTTTTTTTCTTGTTGAAAATAAATAGGTTGCTTTATGTGTGAATCAGAGAACAAGTTACAATGAAATTATATAATTTCTGTTTCTCAGACTTTATGCCTAAATCATAATTAGAAAATATGTCTGCTTATTATGGATTATAATAAATGGAATATTGCTGGAATTTACTTGTGACATTTCAAATATGTCAGGTTTTTAAAGACCAAATTTGTGCTGCTAATTGATTATATGAGTTACTTTGTTTGAGTCAGTGGGCAAGAGAGAGAAATGGGATGTTACAAGAAGAAATATAACACAAGGATACAGATATTTTGTACACTGAAATCATAAAGTAACACAGAGAAAATAAATAAAAAGAAGAAAGAACAAGTGAGTTTGGGTATCCTGATGCTCTGCATCCTATACAAAGGTCAAAACTGTGTTCAGGTCTTTTCTGTGGGGTTACTAAATATCAGGTGACACTTTGCCTGAGGTGGCATTACTAGTAATTTATCTTTTCATTAACATATATGTTTGTCTCCCACATACCCTGCTGGGTATCTGTGTGTTATTCTCCACTGCAATTAAAGTTATATTTGTAGAGCTGGTGTGTCTAGAAGTATATTTATTTTATATATATAATATAGAACAACTCTATATGTAGAACTGGCAGACACGTGCAAAAAATCTGCAGGTTCAATTATTTTTGCTTGCCTTATTGCTTTAACTTCTGAAGACAGAGAAGCTGACTGACTATTGCAAATCACTCAGGAGTGGTAGATTGAAGTGGCAATTACTCTTACACCCATGACTGGAATCCTCTCTCCTGCTCCTTTACAGCAAACACTGTATTTCTTTCATTGTTAATTCACAGCATGAAGATTTCCATTGATAGATGTTCTACTGCAGTTTTGGAAGCAGAACATTTCTGTGCTGATACTTCAGCTATTTTTATGTTCCTTCTTTAATTAAATTATTATTATAAATATCAATTTCTTTCACTTCTGTCTGAGGCAACATTAGTGCCTCTATTAATGTACACATTAATATGTGTGCCTGAAATATGATGTCAGATGTTGCCTAAAGTTATTTACTTCTTAAATCCTAGAGACTGAAATTCAGGCAATTGTTCTGTCTTAGCTGCAAATTACAAAATTTTGTCAATAGTAGTAGAACCTACCTGGGATGGTGTTCTCCTACCTGGGTTCTGGGGTTTAAATTACAAACACTGCTAAAATCAGAAGGAGCAACAATGTGTAGGTGACAGTATGTTTCAATTCTGCAGTTCTCTCAGTGAGACCCTTAATGCCATTAGTGAATTATATGGAGAAAAGTAGGGATCAGAAAGTCTCTAAAATCAGGTGTTTGTATGATTGCTCTTATTTCACCAGGACCTGTGGTTTAAATACCAGAACAGTAGCAGATGTCTTGGCATCTTTAAATTTTACAGCTTTGTTTATAATTTCACTCTGGTAAAGTTTTAATGCTTTGAAGTGCATCATACAAGTGCACGTGGCATAACTATTGCTAGAATCACTTAAAGGGGATTTGAGGAATTCTATTCTTAACAATTTTCTACAGGCAGCTTTTCAAATTCACTTTATTGACTCCAAACTATTTCAATTTCTACTTGTATAATTTTACAAGAAATATGACAAATGTAACTGTTTTCCCCATGTTTTATGTCCCTAATGAGGAGCAAAAGGTCAAGGACTTTGGGATGGAGGGGGAAGCCAATTACTCTTGCTACTGTGCTTTGGAATACTGCTTGCAACTTGCACTCATTTTCTACCAGCAGGATTACAGGACAGTTAATTTCCTGAGAAAGTTTATGAGGCTCAAAGGATTGGGGTTTGTATTTTTTTTTCCAATGTTTGCTATTCTTGCTTGAAAGAGACTGAGAAATATTCCCTCTGTATATATGCATGACCTTTATCATAAAAAACAAAAGCTTTTTAGAATATCTAGAACTTGAAGGTTAGATTTATTTTTTAAGGTCATTAGGTGCTTTAAGCTGCAGATAGGTGTCTGACTGATTATCAAAACTATTTATATGCCTACCTCATCAGTAGAGTTGATATGCCTAGCCTATGTATTTGTTAAAATCCTAATTGACTATCTGCTTCTTAGGCACGTTAATTAAAAATCTGGTTCTAAATGTCATTAAGGGCTATGAAGAAAGGCATTCACTGGAAAATAAAGAAAAGGTCAGAAGGAAAACCAGGTCAGTGTCATTAGCAAACTCGATAAATTCTTCTCATGTTTGATTTTGCACAGCTGACTTGAAGGCTGGATGCTGAGAGAGTCATGGACTGGCTTGGCTTGGAAGGGAACTTTAAAGATCCTCTAGTCCACACTCCCACCGTGGGCAGAGACACCTTCCTCTAGACCAGGTTGCTCAAAGCCCTGTGATGTAAGCAGAAAAATGGGTAAGAGCTTTCTTTCCCTGTAAAATAACAGATTGAATTTTCCCAGTGCAAGGAGCAAGGTCAGAGGGCAGGGACCTTCTTTTGGAAATATCAGGCCTGGCTCCTGTTTCAGTAAAGCTTGTCAGCTCTCACTGGGACATCAGGCAGGGCTGTGAGGTGTGTGAAGGTCACCCGAGCTGTTTCAGTTTGTGACCAGGGATGTGGGGCCAGGTAATCAATATCTGTGCCCCAACAGCCACAGTGTTCAATATCCTAATGGCAGGAAGTTCTCAGACACACCCTTTGGTGTTCCACCGTGCCAAGGGGGACACAGGGACAAGGACTGCCCAGGACACGGCTGCTCCATGGCTCAGCACAGCACAGGCCCCAGTGGGGCTCTCATCCCACAGGGAGGATCCAGGATCCACTGCTCCTCTCCTCATGTGTCATGATGGACAGTCATGCTTCAGATGGAAGTCATGCTCCAGTGACCAGTGAAATGCATCCATGGGCTTCTGTAACATGCTTTAAACATGCCCTCATGGTCTTGGAGCCTGAGACTAACTCAGAGAGTTTTAAAGATCGTTTAGGGTAAAAAGTAGTGAAAGATTTTAGCCAGTAGTGAGCAGGCCTTTTACAGAAAATCGAACCTTCAGCTGGGGTCTGCTCCATGGGTCATGGTGGAGGAGGAGAGAAAGATTTGAGACCCTCCAACCCTTCTTCCCCAAATGGCTAAAGACTGCAGAGATCTGAGGTCTGCAGCCCTGTAACCTGTACAGCCTGAAAAAGGATATGCCTGAAGTGCCGGGTGGCCTTTAAAACACACAGCTCCATCAGACTGGAACAGAGCTGCTTAATGCACTGCTAATTCTTCTCTTCCATTGCTGAGGTCTCTCCTTCTATAGCATGTCATCCAAAGTCCATGGCTTATCTGAAAACTGATACACTTCAATGTCAAAACCATCTGAGGATTTACACCGTCCCTCTGCCCTTTGGTTATTTCTTTCTCTTTTTTTTTTTCTCTCTCACTTGGATCTTTCTGTGCCTAACTAAAGTATTACTCAAAATCCTAGGAATAGAAATCAGTGGTCCAGACTTTAAAATGCCTGTAGCTTTTACATGCTCCCAATTTAAATATGTGATTGATGTGAATCTGTTCTAAATCTTGTGTTCTGTGCTCACCTAACCTTTTTCTAACTTTAACAGGACCAAAAATAGTTTAAAGCATTTGAAAACAAGCATTTAGAGAAATCACTAGGTGAATGTGGCTACTTAAGTACCACACCAACCAATTCAGGCAAATAAGAGTTGTTTCTTTCTGAAATAGCCTAGCATTTTGGGTAGAAATTTTGTCTGCAGGGGACACCATTACATGAGATGCGTGCTGTGGTAGAATTAAGCAAACTTCAAGCCGTGATTCACTGGCAGAAGAGAAAATTGTATCATAGAAGATCTAGAATTTATACATAACGAAAGAGCTAAGCTCTCCCTGATTAAAGACTGAGCAGGTATCCCTCTGTGATGTGACTAAGCTCGGTCACCAATGAACTTAATTCCTATGATCCAAATCCTTTGCTGATTTACTCTGGTGTAAATGAGCAGAAATTCCAGAGGAAGTCTGGTTCATTTCAGTGTAACAGAGAGCACAAACCTCTGTAATGGCAACACAATAAGGCAGAGTTTTGACTGCCACTTGACTTCAAATTCTGTTTTGCTTGACCTTCAAATAGCACAGCCCCTGCCTAGCAGTGTATGCATTGCTGCTCCTCAGGTGCATTATTTTAGTTTCTTATTTGATTGCAGAGACCAGGAGATAAATGAACCAATAAATGGTAACTGATTACTTGAGTGGAGTTTAACTAGCAGAGTCTAAGTCATGCAGTGGAGTGATAGGAATGTTTTGGTCGAGTGTTTGTTTGGTTTTATTGCCAGCATGACAGATCAAAGTCATCCTGTGAATGGGGATGGGGAAAGAGATGGATGGATTTTGGTTCTTTGTTTGGTCTTGATTTAATTGAATAACTTAGGAGGATGCATTGTTTATTATGCACAGACCACCATCAAACAAATAAAGACAAATTTCCTGGCAGTTGTTTCTGAACATTTTGGGTTTCTGGTTTTGAGTTTTTTGGGGTTTTAATATCTCTAAGAACATAAGAACATAATTCTGGTTTTGGTTTCTGTAGCCAAAGATTTGGAGTAGAGTTGCATTGGGTTTTGTGCCTATAGGATAAATTCCAACTTTTCTTTGCAAAATATCCTTAATAAGACCTTGAGTAACAATGCTGTGAGAAAAGATTGATGCTATTCCCCTTTTAGCCATAGCTACAGTTTCTAGACTACCCCACAGAAGCAATTGTCTACTTCAGACCCACGCAAGAAAGCCTCATTTTGCCCTCACTTTCCCTCTCTGTCCATTGGCAGAAGAGTCTCCTTTATTAACACTTCATATGGTTTGTCCTCATCTGAGGATATCAAGGAATTTGTGGCTTTCTGGTGTGGAAGTATATATTTATATGTATGCATGCATATGTATATAAACACGCCCACCCCTAAATATTGTATTTGCAAAAGGTCTCACCAATGCAGTGTTAAATGATGACCATTGTGTTATGTTGGGCCTTTTCTTGCTCTGTGGCTTGCACAGAGGTGTTCCCAGTAAGGAACTGGGGCTGTGGAAGGTCTGTTTGCCCTCTGATTGGAAAGGCCAACTACTTTTGTTCTCTTTCCCAGCTGAAGCACCCTGTGAGAACATGCTGGAGTGCCTGGTAAATTAACTTATAAAATATGAAGGAGTTCAGTGTATTACTGTCTTTCACAGCCTGCACTTGGCATTATGCTTTGGGTGTCTCATTCTGGTGACAGTGACAGTAAAAAGAGCAGACAATGGAGTACAACAGTCTCTAAATCTGTTGTGTGCCATAATGAAAATGGGAAATGGTACTGTATAAACCTGAGTTATTCTCAGTGCAGTCTTGGGATTGAGACTCCTCAACAGGATGACCCAGAGTTCTCCTTTGTCTTAATTTGAACTGGCCACTGGTTGCAGTGTATGAGAATTCCCTGGGCAACATCAGTAAGTGATGGACCCCTGGCACAGGTTTTCAAGGGATTGGGTTTAATGATGAATATCTTTGTTTTTTACCAAAATCCAGTCTTGCTTCATGAAAAGAAAAAGAGAAAAGGCTACCTCTGGAAATGTTGTTCATCTCTGCTATCATACTGATAAACAGTGCATCTTGCCAGAGCAATATGCCCATGCAACGAATCAAATGTTTATTATTTTCTAGCCCCTCTCCTTGCAGATAAGAAGTGAATTAATTTTTCAATCTTGTGAGAGTGGAGAATTAAGAAATGAGCAGGATGACATTGGCTTGATCTAACGTCCACTGGAGACCCTCTTTATTTGCATGTTATGTTTTAGGTTTTCTGACACTCTGTTCTCCCAGGTCTCTGCTAGTGCAGAGACAGCAGTACAGTTCAAATATTTCCTCATTTGAGTGTGCAAGCAGCAAATGTACTACCTCCTATAATTCCAAAGCTACTGCTTGCATTTGTGTTTGTTTGAAAATGAGTATGTGAAGCTTAGGAATCAGATAAGTCCCCAAATGGTTTCTCTTTATGTTCCTCCTATTAAATAGCTTTTTTCCATTTCTTAAATTAAGTGTTTCATATTTGGACAGTAGATCAAGCTGGCCTTGCTGCTGTAATCGCCATCCTAAAAGAACAGGTTTTTTATGAGAGCTCATATTGCTAATAGCAAACTGAATATGCATGGGGAGCTGCCTAGTGTGTTTCATCAGCATTTTCACTTGCCTTTCCTACAAGTATTATGCCAAATTTTTCTTGTCATTTGTGATTTTGCCTTGTAAGTATCCTAACAGCTGCAATGCTGTAAATTACAAGTTTAGCAGGTTAGTTGGAGGGGAAGCAGAAGCAGTTGAGTAGAAAAGATGGGCATGGAAGTGGAGGAAACCAATTTGAGTGGACACAGTGTGTGGCAAAACCTCACCAGGTGAAAGGTATGTTACCCCAGAGAGCAGCTTTATGTTACAAGCTGTGCCATATAATGCACGTCTCTCTGCTTTGACAATCCCTGCCTTCAGTCTGGTGCTTAATAAAGCATTTAGACCTCTGTTCTACACCCTGATGTGTCTTGCTGCTTAATCATACAGTATCTGTTTGATATTTGATCATATTTTTCTGCAGGAACAGTTTTTAACATAATTACTCAACATGAGCATGGAATTATTTTAGGGTAGTTTACACTGACAATTTCCTGAGTGACATCTCTGCAGAGGTAGAGCCACAGTGAATTGTCAATTCATTTAAAAAGTTTGGTGAGTGGATGGAAGAGTGCTTTCCAAGAACAAATTTGAGCTCTCTTTAAAAAAGAGAAGGGGGCGGGGGAGGAAGGAAAGTTATAAAGTCGGGATCCTTTTCTGACCCATTATTGTTAGATATGGCAAATGCTAAAAAACAAAGCCCAGATATCTGAGAAACAGGATATCTGACACTTGTATTCCGTTTTTCTTGGTTCTGTGGGCACAAGGCCCAGAGAAGGCTGAGGCCACTGTGTGTTCTGTGGCAGAAAAGGATGTTCTCTGCAGACAGAAGAACCCCAGGGCCCAGTGCTTCCATTTTTGGGGCAGAGGTGCTGAGGACTGTCCTCTTTCCTCAGACCTAGCACTCATTTTGCCTGCTGCAGCTGTATTGGTTTCATTTCCTTCAGTCCCTATTTGCCAGAGTTGAAGACAAATTTTAAGCTGCTAGATTACTGCTGCTACATTACAATGCCTCTGCTTTTCTTTCAGGTTTCTGGGTTTTTGTTGTTTTGGTTTTTTTTTATTTTTAAGTCAGGCAAGGGTACAGGGAGAGTGATGGTGTCAACACCAAGGTCTGTGTTAGTGAGGTAAACTGCAGTGTTTTTTCTCCTGAAAAAGCCATTGGGCACATGGAAATAGTAGCAAAAAACCAATTAGAACAAAGATTCCACCTGCCTCTAAAACCACCCTTAACTAATATGGATGTTTCAACTTTAATTTCTGTCCTCATCAAACTGACAAACACCAAAAGGGGTTTTCCTCCAGTTTTTGAGGGCTTTTTGCTTTTGAAATAAAAGAGTAGGATTTCCCAAGAAATATATTTCTTGGGATTTTGTAAATGTAAGTTTTTAAGCATGTTTTGCCTTCCTGCAGCATTCAGTAATGAAAATATTGATCTTATTAACTGTGCTAATTAGAGCTGAACAAAATACCTCCAGCAACAGCTAGTGCATATGCAATGAAATAACAATTCTGAAATTGCTTTGCCAGTGTTTACAGGAGATGAATATTGTCAGGGCTAAGTCTGCTATCTGAAACATTGTGTGAAGGGAACGTTATAGATATTTGCACACTCTAAATTTTAAATTTGTATTTTGGTATTAAAAATTAATATTTTTTTCAACTAATCTGCTGAATAGGAGAAAGAGAATTAAGCAGATTTTGCCATGCAAGTTCAAATGAGAGTAATCCCCTGTTGTCATAGCCTGTGAGTGGTGTATTCACAAACTGTCTGCAGAAGAAGGGAAGCCTCAGATAGTCTGGAAATGCAAAGTGTTGCTATTTGTGAAGAAATTCCTTGCTCACTTCTGACAATGACCCTTTGTACTACACCTGATATTAAATGTTGAATATGCACAGGGTTTATGGCTTTAATGCATATTTTAAAAGTGTGTTTAGTACACAGGAAAAGATGAATCTATAAGATACTTTGTGAAAGGACTGCAGAAGATTCCTTCTGTTAATAGTGTAAGATTCTAATGAGCATTGAAATAATGTCATGTTTGCTTTTGAGTACCACTCTCCCAATACATTTGTCTTGTAGCAGGTGACAGAAATTCCAGTGCAGGGAGATTCTTGCCTCGTTGCTTTTTGCCATGGCCAGCAATGTAAGAGCTGAGGCTTCACTCTGAGCTCCTAAATATTGTTCTACCCTCTTCTTTTACACCACCACTCTCATTCTGGCACATGCTCCTGCAACAGAGCAAACTGTTGCCTCTGTTGCAATGAGCCTTCTCATTGCTAAAGTGCTGCAGCCATTTTAAACAGCATGCACACTACCCATATTAATAATTCATTAGTGTGCCAATTACTTATTTTTAGTTCTAATTATTTAGTTAATGTTTAAAAGAGTTTTTCAAATGTAAGTATGTCCTAGGGGATTTCATTGGTACTATGAATTGCTGTTTTTTTGTTTTGCCTATGTGGAACAAAATGAGTTGTTGAGTTTAGACACAATCCTAACATATGGGGGCAGAATGAAAGATGTAGAAAATTTATTATGCTGTGGTGGCCAAAAGCAGGCAGAGCTAAATCCAAAGTCTGGCATGTGCTCTTTAAAATGAGGCATTTTGCCATGTTTTTGTTGGAGAAGCAGTGACTGTTGGGTAACAAGAATGAAACTTCTTAATTAATAACATCAACTCTTCAACTCTTGTGAGGTTTGTTTTTTTTTTTTTTTTTTCAGAATAAGGAATTAGCTAATCTCTTTTTTTTTTTTTTTTTTTTCCAGAAAAAAGAATTATCTTATTTTTTTTTTTTTTTTTTTTTTTTTTAGTGTTTACTTCCTTGGCCCATGTTATACTGTGGATTTATGTTCCAGTATCTCAGTTCTTCATGTACTTTCCAGCCCTGGTTCTGCAACTCAGAAATGGAATTCATTCATTATGGTTTCAGTTTTGGGCATCTATCCCACAAAATCTCTGGCATATGGGGATGCTGATGGGATGACTCACATGCATAAAATTAAGCTTGTGTTTAACTAATGGTAGGATCAGAGCTTTAGTCACTAGCAGAATTGCATATTTGATTTCCTCCTAGACTTAGCATAACATATAGGGAAAGATATATTCCCAGTTGGAGACATGGAGAGAGGGTGGTGATCAGGGAACAGGGACAAGTCCCTGCCCCTCATGTGTTTGTTTGAGCTGAGTTTTTCTTGAAAAAATGAGAGGCTTGAACTTCAGGAAGACTTCTTTTCCTTAGTATTAGTGGTTATTCTAAAAAGGAAAGCACAAAAAAATCCACAATAAGGTAGAATTTGATCTATCTGGCTAAGATAGATCAAATCTTGTGTTCCCTAGGTAGTTGTGTCTCCTTTATGAGATTCCTCTGAATGTTTAGTGCTAATGCAAACAACAAAATCCACTATGAGAATCAGCTGCAGCAAGCTCCTGCTTCTGGCAGTGGAAATAAAAACAGTCCAAATAATGCTGAACAGTCCAACTCTCAATGGTGAACTCTGGATTCTCCAAATTCTGTATACTTGGATTCTTATGTTTGTGCATGCTGTTTTCATTATTTTAATGCTCATAAGAGTATATGTTTGTTATATGCGTAAAGCCCTGACTTATATCTGAATATATATCTTAGTACCATGTCATGCTTATATCAGTGTTTATCTACTCCATAGCTGCCCTGAATTTCTTCCCTGTTCTCATGCAATGGTCAGGCGTGGCCTTGTGTCAAACAGAGTAAATTGCTGCAGTGTTCTTCTGCCATTCTTTAGCAGAATTTCTTGTCTGCTTTATATCCTGTGCCCCTGTGGTTGTCTTAGCAGGGTGCTGAGCCTGGATGTTAACCAGCACAATTCAGAAACATCCCAGACTCTGCATTGCCCCCTCTGATGTTATTTTGCTGTAAACTCAGAAGAGTTTTCTTCCAATTTCTTTATATTTGTGTATTTTTTATGATACTTCCCAAAGACTACATTGACCTTTCTTTAAAGAACAAGCACATCATTTGTCCATGGGGGTTTGGGGCTCGAAAGAGCAAGCAGAGCTGGGTAGCAGAAACAGCAGCATTTTCCAACCTTCCCTTGGAAAAAACTTCAGAGAACCTCTGATAACTGCATCGACTGGGAATTCCTGGCTCTCTGCTGATGGTGAAGTTTAGCTTCCAGAAGATTTTGCTTCTGTCAGCTCTAACAGAGAGCTTCTGCTGGCTGTCTCCTGGTTGGGAGCTGCTGCAGCCCTTGCCTCCAGCTGACAGCTGTGCAGGGGAAGTCACGCACTGCTCCGCAGGCTCTGCAAGAGCCCAGCTCCAGCCTGGAGCCAGCACAGAGGTCCCACTTGGAGAGCACTTGGCAGGGTGGCTGCAGAGTGGCCCAGAAATTCTGCCTAAAACTGTCCAGTGGTAGTGTCAGTGTGCCAAGGGCCATGATCCAGCACCAGCTAAAGGGACTTGGCACAACAGAGGAGTGAACCCAGATGGGACTCCCATGAGAGGGTGCTGACATCCAGGTCCTGAGCTACAGGGGATATCTGATGCATCTCCCTCAACACAAGTTGCGATGAGAGTCCTGTTTGATATAAGGAAAAAGATTTTCTGCCATGGAGGTGATCAAACACTGAAACATGTGGGTAGAGGGTGGAAATAGTCAAGGCTTGCCTCGAGAAAGCTGTGCATAAACTGGCCTGGGCAGCAGTGCTTTGAATGGTGGGTTGGACTACAAAGGTGCTTCCTAACCTAAGTTATTCTGTTATACAATGGGCAAGTGGCACAGAGCCTGTGAATATTGGATTTGAGATTGGCTCAGATGAAAACCTAAATAATGAAGCCTGTGTGGGACAACAAGGAGCTTCAATTACTGCTTTCATTAACTCAAAGTGGTGCTTTATCCTTTCTTCTCCCACCACTTAAAGAGGCTTTTGGATTTCTCAGTTTAACACAGAAAATAAAGGTGACTCTCTAATCACTCTTCATGAAATGACCCTGTCAGGTTTGGAGTGAAATTGATTTTAAAGTTGGAGAGGGAGGGAGAACATTGCAATCCATCTGATGTGGCAGCCTCAGTAGGCTCAGAGGGATATGATTATAATTATCATTGCCACTAAACGCTAATTAGTCCTGTTAATTAGTTAAACACTATACTAAGCATGTCTTGTTCTGCTGTTGTATTGTTTATTTATTTACTTATTTAGGGGAGCGAGGGAAGGTAAATTAATCAGGAAAATTTCTTTTGGTCCTTCTCACAAGCAGAGTGGCTCTTGATCCTATTGCTGCATGTCTCTGTATTTTATGAAACCCTAGAAGTTATCTTGTAGAATAGCTGGAGAAGATCAGTAGTTCAGCTGTGCACAGCTATCCTCTCGAGGAAGATCCTCACTCTGCTACTCCAGCTCTGCTCTATAACATAATAGTGGCTCTGGGCCAGTGCAAGCCAATGGAGAGTTTGCCTTTTGACTTCAGTGGCAGCAGAAACAGGCCCCAAATGTCACAAATGTACTCACCTGTCTCAGAAAGAGGGGAAGTGACAGGTCTAGAATATGGTTAAATTCTCTGATTGCTCTGCAGTGATTGTTACGGGGATTTTTTCAGCCTGCCGTGTCAAGAAGCACTCTCAACAACACAGTCCTCCTGGCTCTTGAAGGGTGAGTTAATAGAAATATTTAATTTCCCCTTATGGAGATTTGTGCTTTGAAACAGTAGTTGGCAAGAGAGTGAAATGAATGACTCATGGTGCCCTGCTCTGCCAGAATTAGGGAAAACTGAAGTAACATAGCTGTGAGAAAGAAATAGGAGCTGATTCTTTTGCTTTCAGTACTACAGTTTGGAGTCCAGAGTTTTCAGAATCTCAGGCAAAATTCAGAGATTCTTGAATTGGTGTGGGAAACACTCCAAGTAATATCAAAATGGCATGAGGATGAAAACATGGAAAACTTTTCCTGTGGAAACAAGCATGCTAGACCAAAGACAGGGCTACCTGAGGGAGGAAGTCCTTTACTGACATGCATGAAGTCCACGCTTGAAAGAGTTATTCCAAACAGGCATGGGAAGGTCTGTAATGCCTCTACAAAATAAAGTCCTGTAGCTTTGGCAATGGGTACCCTTACACAGTGGCTCTCCTTTTCTCCTGAAAAGAGAGTGTCTCTTCTGGGTGAAGGGTTTGCTGCCTGCTGCCTCTCTGAACCAGGAACATTTCCTGTCTTTTGGGGGTATTCCATCTCAAATCCAGGCCACTGCCATGCAAACACTGCTGACCAGAAGTGGAAAAGGCAATGATTATGTCTGAGATACAGCAGCAGCTGGGTGTCTGCAAAGAGGAAAGATGTGCACTAATAAGGGGAAAATTGTGTGTCTGTGTATAAAGTGTCAAATATGATTTGGTATATAATTTCCAAAGTTCCTCTTTTTAAATCTGTTTTGAAGATCCTTTTCCATTTTTAATTACTTACATTTGTTGTTGAACTTTATTTTTTTCTCATTTGTTCTCAAAGTAAACAATTTTTATCCACTCAAAGTTTTCTCTGTCTTTTACCAGGTCACTTGATCCTTAAAAATGCACAGAATCCATCTTCATCCTGTTTTTCATTAAATTTTCCAATTGTTAATGTAAGTTTGCTGTTGGCTTTTTTTCCCCCCTTAATTTGTACATGTTTTACTGAGTTTCCAGACATGTAGGCACAACTTTTGAGTACATCAAATTTTTATTTCACTTTAAAAAATAGAATTTATCCGTCTTTTTCTGCTACTTTGCAATCAGGTCTAATAACAAGTGTCTAGCGATATACAATAAAGGTTTTTGTAGCACTGAGTAATTAATTAACAGGTACAACTCCCAGTAATAAGCTCTGAGCATCTTATTTTTTGGTGGGGTGGAGACACCCCATGAGATCTATTAAAATTTTCTGTTCCTCTTTTTCAGAATGCGGATGGGATCTGATCCAAACACTGGAGAGCTGAAATCTTGAGTACCAGCTTCCACTTCTTGTCCTGGTCTCGACTGAAGCTTTTCTGTGGCACCTTTTCTGAAGAAGAAATCTCTGAACACCATGCTCACTGTTTTTACTGGAACACCAAAACCTGCTTTCTTTGAGTTTTGCAAGTGGCATAAAAGCACACGTGACAGCAGTTTCACAACCCAGTAAGTGGAAATTAAATATAAAATATGCAGGTTTGCCCCTCTGAGAAAGCGTGACCTGCCTGTGACAGATCCTGTTCAGGGTGGGTGTACATCACTGGTACCCTTGTTGTGGGTGTGGTGTAAGAGGCAAAACACAATGGAATGTGTGAGTACTTTTAGGGCTGGAGCTGAAGGAGGATGTGATGAGATGAAGGGGGAGTGTTAGCTCCGTGTTGAATGGTCCTGCTTTGATTGCTTTGTGTCATTTTCATTCTAAAATTCATACTCTTTCCCCCTCCCTCCCCCCATTTTGGAGGCGAATAGTGTTAATGTATTTTACAGTGTGATTGGTTTAACAGCATGTCCTGCAATGCAGTCTGGCTTGCGACAGCAGAAACTGAAACTGGAGAAGGGCATTTCATTTCCGGCAGACAAAAGTGGTGATTGCCAAGACTTCCTGAGTTCCTGCACCTTGATTCTGTAACATTTTGTTGATTTGACTGTGAGTTATGATTTGCAATAGCAAAACAGGTAAGTCTTGCTATGGCAAAATCATTAAGGGATAATTTTTGTTCCCACTGAAGCCTTTGACAAATGCCCTCTTGATGCTGCGGGAACATTAGCGAGATGTAAACCTCTAATTCGGAACATTTAAATTATGAGCAAAGGCCCATCTGAGTATTCTTTAAAGTAAAGTACTTCCAACAGTGAGCACTCGGTTGCAGTTCTGCCCCCCTTGCCATCAGCTGAGGTGGTGGGAGAGGATTACCTGTCCCCAGCAGCCTGAGGGTGGCTGTGCACTCAGGTGAGGGCTCTGTGCCACCTCCTCCCCACAGCTGGAAGTGAACACTTGGGAGGAAAGCAGTGGTGGATTTATTTCCTGAGGAAAAAACAGGGACTTTTCCAAAAGAGAGGAGGCTTCTGCAAATGCTGGCTGATGGAATCAGAAACCTGGCTACCTGCTTGGGCTTGCTGATGTCCTCATTCCTTGCTTTTAATCCTGTCATACTTAGTGAATCGTTAATGAGTTCAGAGGAGAGCTGTAACATCCATAAATAAAAATAACTCTTCTACTCTCCTGTTTTGTATCAGTACAAAAAATAACCTCAACTTTGTTTGTCCTTCCCTCTTTCTCTATATTTTTCTTTCTTTCCTGTAATCCAGTTTCCTAATTCATTGTGTCATGCATCCTGCTCACAGAAAACTCATCAGGCTTGCTAGATATGAAAATGATAATATCTTTTAGGATTTTTGTAATTTCTTCTGTTGTAATGGATGGCCACACGAAAACAATGAGAAACATAAAAATATTGAAATCACCCCTCTGTAATGAACAAGTAAATCATGAAATTGGGAATTTAAGGGACTCCTTCATAAATTAGGAAATTACTTCCTAATATAAATTGGCTGGTCCAAAAAAAACCCAAACCAAAACTCAAAAAAGCAATAAATTAAAATTGGTCTTTACGGGGGGTGACCTTGGAAGACCTTTTACTCATTTTTCAGTTAGTTTTTCAGTCTTAAAAATTCTATCAGTGCTTCTTGTTCTGACTTTCAGCATATTTGGTAACATCCTAGTCTGAGAAGTTTTGTTGCAGCAACACAATTCAGAAATGATTGCATGGCAGGATTGCTCCAGCAGGAGACTCCAGTCAGGCCATGGCTGATGCACATGTTGACTTAAATGAGCTCAAAAAAATGCTCATGGCTATTATGGATGGGAATGTGAATAATTTTTTATGTAAGGGCCTAGGAAATATAGTACTTACCCAAAAAATTTAAAAAAAACCAACCAATAAAAGAGAACAGCTCTGGCCCTTTTTTCCTCTTCCACCTTTAAATCTCTTCAAAAATTCTGGATGAAGTCCTTGAATGTTAAAAGTGATTGAATTTTTTTTGTTGTCTTTTTACTTAGATAGGAAGAATAAAAGCCCTGGCTGAAAGAGTTAACAGCATTACCCAGATATAAATGAAAAGTGAAATGAAAATATCAACAGCACCAAAATCAAATAAATTCTTTAATATAATGCCAGTATATTGAATTGAACTGCTAAAAATTTTGTGCTCTGGCTGACAAGCTGAATGAAATATGAGACCACATAGAAACTTCTACAGAAAACAGTTTGTTTGAGGATTGTCACTTTGCTCTGAGAAAAATGTCTCCTTGTTTCTTGTTGGCTGTGGTAACTAACCTTAAGTCTCTGCAGAGAACTGTGATGCTGAGCTGTGGCACCTGGGAACCAAGTGTTCATGCCCTCTTGATCTCTCTTATGAGAAATGAGACGTCAGCCCTTGAGGAGGAAGAAAAGAGTGAAAAAGGCCAGTCCCTCAGGGAATACTGTCAGGGCATTAAAGCAAACAATGCCTGTATCCCTTCACCGATGACACAAACTGGTTCATCCACATCTAAAATGATGGGGAAGAGAAAAACAGAGCTTATGGTCTATATATCTTCATTGAATGAAACCTGTATTCTGGCCCTCGTGGCTGCTTGAATGATTCAGTCATAATTAGAGAGTTCTCGTTAAAATTGTTTTACTCACTCCCTTTGCTAAACAAATTGGTTATGGTTTGGGAGAGCCTGGCACTCCAAATTTAAGTGTGAGAGAAGAAAGAGGAGTGTGAAGGCAAGCTGGTTAGTGGATTCTGCATGCCACAGCTGAGACAAGGAAGATGAAGTGTGATTCTCATTTTAAATTGGCTCAGTGCTGGCACTTCTGTTCCAGGTGAATTGCAATGAGATTTTCACGGGACTCATTCTTCTCTACAGGCTGGCAGACATCTAGTTCTGATTAGAGTTGGGCTGGAATGCTCTGCCACCTGCATGTCTGTTTTGCCCCATGCAGACTGCCTTGGACAAGGCTCTTCTATTCTTCCTGTTCCTGGCCTTGCTGGGCTGACAGCCAGGCAGAAGAAGGGGGTCATCTTTTGTTAGAGATTTTTCTCTGGAGCACCTGTTAACAATCTACCTTTATTTAAAAGTAAAAGCTGGGTAGCTGTAGCCAATTTAAGATCACATCTCTGTGGAAAAGGCAGCTTTAGGGAAGAAAACTAGATAGCCATGATCCTCTCTCTGAAAAGAAGAGTCTGTCTGGTGTGAAAACTGTTTGGAATAAGTATTTCCATTACTCAGAGACAATCACATTGTAAATTGAAGTAGCAGATGTAGAAAGGGTGCTAGTTATTTGCCTCAGGACTTCCTAAATGGGTTAGAAGCCTAGGCACAGACTGGCTGTAAGGGGTTTAGTTATGTGAGCTGAATACTGACATTTCTGAAAAAAATCACCATCTTTATTGTTTAAATTCAGACTATATAAAATTAGAGAAAATAAGAGAAATTTTTGAGATTTTCCTGAGATAACTCCAGCTGTCTCATCTCTTGCAAATACTTCTCAAGTAATTTTCAAGACTAATGATGAAAGAGACACTGCAACTTCCTTGGAAATTTGTTCCAGCATATAACTTTTTATATAGACTAGGATTTTCTTATTTCTTGCAGCAATTCCAACCCATTTTTTGCTCATCATGTCTACCAAAGTTAAACAGTGTTCCCTTTACAGTAACTTATGTGTTGAAGAATATGGTTGTGTCTTCTGGCCTTCTTTTCTGCAGCTTAAACAACCTCAACTCCTTTTTAATAAAACCTGGTTTTAAGACCATTAGTTATTCCATTTTGTCCCTCTGGGAACATCTTTTCCTGGTCCATCTGAATTGCCAAACCTGACCCACTAGTCCCACCTATGAATTACGAATGTTCCATTCTAAAACTTTTCTTCACATGTCTTATATATGTCAAATAACAAATCATCTGTAGGAGCCACTTGTTTTTTTAATAGAATGATTTTTTCTTTACATGGTTCTCATTCTGGTGTTCAACAGTTGGAGAATTTGTTTACTTTGTAAGTGTGAACTCTCATTAATAACTCTCATTAATTATTACTCAACATATTTAGTGATGTCTTGTGAATGCTTTTGGGAATATACTTTTAATATTTAGGTTTTGATATTGGTGACCTCTGTAACATGATGTGCAATGAAATGAAAGCTTATTAACCAAGTTTCTCACCTTTTTATTTTCACTTAACAGCATTCTGTAATGATGGAGGCAACACAGCCATTCCCCAGAAATCTTTTCTATACCATACTTTACTTTTCTGTACTTCTTTTAGGCCTTGCTGAGTCCTCTCATGTCCAAAAAAATCACTTCTCTTCTTGTCAGTCTCATATTTGAAGCATTCTCTTGGATTATTCCATTTTTCTTCTTGAGCCCCTTAGTCTGGCCATGAACTTAAAGCTAGGCTTACCACCACTGTACAGGTGTCTCCACAAGGAAGCAAAGCACAGATTAGTGCTAGAGTGCATCGTGTGTCTGGTAATGGGATGAAGAATGTTTTATGTTTATCCTCGTAGGTTGTGACACGTACTGAAATTCTGGTGTTAGCTGCAAGCACAGACTTCGTACTTCAAATAGGTTCTTTGTTGCTATTTTATTTATATTTAATTCTCTCCTGTCCCTTTTCCAGCCTTTTACCTTGAAATGAATAGATGATCATGATGAGTTTCTAAATTTTTAAATAGTCCTTTTAGACTAGATAAGTGTGTTTTTCAATTATTAAAAGCCCAACATCTTTTCTTGACTTCTGGAACAACAATTGCACAGGAGGTGTTACCCAGGCAGTACTGTGTACACTGGAATATGAGGCCAGGCACAGTCAGTTTTCAGGACCCTCCCCAGTGCAGGCTGGGCTGTGTCAGTCCATGGCTGGAGCTGAACAGCTCTGCCTGTATCGATGGCAATAAAGGGGCTGGTCACTAGGCTCCCTTTGAAATGCTGCAGGTCTGGGTAGGAATACTCGAGGGAAGATGGCTGTGGCTGAGGTAGAGCTGTGCCTGATCCCCTGCTATGCAGTGTCCTGTTATTAACTCCATCTGAAATTTTTGTATTTAAATTTATGGCTGTTTTTCTTTTGGCTTGCAGGACAGACATATCCACTTCCAATGAAACAGGCAGGTCATTTTTCTTCGGTGGCTGAACTTGTACTCAGGTAGCTCTTGATGGATGTGTTGCTTATAGTTGTCCTGTGGTGTAGAGCTTCACCAGAGGTTTGAGTGTCTCCTGTGTTTCACTGTGTTCATTACAGGGGGATGCAGACAGAGCCTTCTTGGAGCTTCTGTTTGGTAAGAGAATTACAGGGAGGGAGCAGCCAGCTCGCTTCCTCTTCAAGATGTGCTGAAGCAAAAGAAGTACCTGTTGGGCTGCCCCTCTTCTTCGTCCTGTTCAAAGTGGATGACAGTCAAGGCAAGTGCACGTGTCAAACAACATACTGAGTCCCTTTCATATCACAGTGCAGATTTCCCCTTATTTTAGGGTTTGTGTCACATGTTGTGAGCTGGATGGTGATTTTTATTAAGTGCTCAGACATGTATTGCTGACTTCCTCTGATTGCCTCTGACAGCTCTCTGGCTATAAGCTTCACTGGTTCCCTTATTCAGACACATGCCCTTACCTGTCACTGGGGCACAGCTTACCAGTATTGCAAATTTAGACTTATTAAAGTTCATGTTGCCACAGAAACACTTATATTTTCAAAATTATTTATAATTCCTTTGGGGCAGCCAACATTTCTGTATTTTTCATCAGGTCTCTTATTTCATTTTTAAGTGAATTTCATGGCTAGGTGCAGTACCCTACTGCGCACAATTATTGCACCAATATAAAATCTAAGCATCACAAAATCATTTCCAAAATCTAGGCAGTTGTTGGAACCATTGCAAGAAAATCAACAGAAAAGTCCTCTTTTTTTTTGCCTTAGACTGAGTCATTTACCTGACATTTAAAATATTGTCTTTAATATTTCTTTCTACCTCATTAGAGAGTTAAATAATCCATGAGATAGTATGTATTAAAAATCTATTCAAAATATTACAATATTGCTTTTCAAAAAGCCTCACAAATCTCCCTTGTACACTAAGCCTATAGCTCATATGTTGGTTATCAGCCAAATGGAGCAATGCCTTACGGTCTAATTAAAGGTAAAAATCAGGACAATCAGGGTTGTCTTTTGTAAATTAAAAGTCCTCTTTTATGTGCTGTGGAGGTGTCAGCACTATTACCAGGACTAATCAGACATTTTAGAGTGTCCTGGTACCAGGGAGGAAGTTGTATTGTGTGTGGTTTAAAGCTTATTAAGTTTCTTTAGGACACTGGGGTTGGGCTTTTTTAAGGATGCCTTCGGTGCTTACCTGCTGTTAGGAGGGGAAGTACTTTATTGTCTCGTAAGAAGGAACTGGGCTTTTTGAAGCATTAAATGCTTGTGTGTGAAGGCAAGCTTCCACTTCTGAAAGCCACTGAAAAGAACAAGGAAATTGTTGTAAATGTAGTGGGTTTCATGTGTTCATGTCCACTCATAAATCCCAGCCAGGGTATGCATCTATAATTCCAAACTCACCTGCTGATTGTATGTGGCATTTCACATCAGTTTCCTCTGTAAAATATATATTTCTATCACTCCTCTCCCCTCCCCCAGCAAACACCCAGGTAACTCTTCTTTGTTTCCCTTAACAAATGTAATTAGTAGAAAGCCAGGGTTAGTGGTGTGTGCCTTGGGTTTTTGTTGTTAGGTTATCCCTTTCATGTGTAGACATTTCATTTAACATCTCATTATTTACAAACCAGGCTCATGCTTAAATTCGGGCAGTAGGAAAGGTGGGGACAAACTTGTTTTCATACTTTATTTTTTAATGCTTTGATTGTTGTCACTCAGAACTTGGTAATAATCATAATCTTGCTTGTTGCTTCCATTTCCCCCCTGTATTCTGCCTGATTTTATGTGCATTCACACCTTGAAATTGAGTGTGAAATTCCTTTTTTCTTGTCAATTCTTTATAGCCTAACTAGAAAAAGAAAAAAAAAAAAACAACAAAGCCAAGACAAATATGCATACATTCATTTTGTCTTAATGATAGAAACAATTGTGACAAAAGTTATGTTTGATGTGGTCCCTACTGTGCTTGTAAACCAGTGACCATCACCCTTTGTGAACAAAATTTGTAGTTATATCATAGATTTAACTGAAGCTTCTAGTATTTATGAGTAGATCTTTAAATGAGGCATTCTGAAGACGTTAATCAATGTCAGCTCTAAAGAGTAATTTTAAAAATTTCATTTAGTATGTGAACTTCTTGCAAAAATATATCTTCTGATTAACTGTCTAAACCGAAACGAAAAGTTCTGTCTGCCTAGTGCGAGAGCAATCAGTGTTTAACAGACTAACAACTGTTTCAAAAGAATTCAACACCCAAATGTAATGGGCACTTTTGAAACGAGATTTTCCACGTGGTGTTTGGGGATTTAACCATGCAGTGCACATTAGTGTTAATGGGAAATTGTCCGGACAAATCTCTGCACATTACACTGCAAATGCACTCCTTAGTGTTTAAAGCTGGCCTGTTAACACCCATTATGGAGCTGCACTCAGCAAAGGAGAGGGAGAAATATGGTACCTGAACATCCATCACACAGCACTACAATCCCCCATTCAGCCCCACTCCTCCTCACTCCCCCAGTTTTGAGGGGGTTTGTTTTATTTTATAGCCTTTTGGATTTTTTTTTTTAAACAGAAATTCTACAAGAAGATGTATGGGGATATTCTTTCTTATGTAAAGGCATTTTCCCAGATTGAAAAATAACTGGTTTTCCTGGGGGCCCAGTTGAAGTTGGCATGAAACCTGTGGAGGGCTTATAAATACAGCAATAGGGTTTTCTGCTTTTCTTTTCCTCTTTCATTTCTTTTCTTTTCTTTCCTTTCTAACTATCCTTCATGTCAGTCCCAGCCATTCTTATGCTGATTCTGGACCTGATTCAGCTCTAGCAGAACTTAGAGATGGGTGAGTGTAATGTGATGGAGAAAGCCTCACATAAATTTGACGTCTTTTAATTATACAATTCTGGTTTGGTAAAATTGGACTTGCATTGAGAACATCTAAGTTTAGATAAAACTTTTGCTACCCACTGCTCCATTTTTCAGTCATTAATCTTCGCAATTAGTGTTTCTAGGTTCAAGCTCTGGTTTTTCCACAATTATTTATACATAATGGAAGAATTCCAATATGAAATTTTGGAAGCTGGTCATCTCAACACAGTTGCTGTCATCCTGGCAATAAAGACAGTGAATTTGGAATGTGGGCAAATGGCTGAAAGCAGGAAGCTGAAGCTGCTCTGTCTCACCTGTGATGTCCCAGCCATCCAGCTATGTGGAGAAAAGGACTTTAAAACACCTGTGAAAACAGGAAGGGTCTTTGTTTTCTTCCATGTTACTGCCAATATTTTTGAAATACTCAATTTACTCATTGTAGGAAAACTCCTTACAATGAGAATGTGGGGAGCCAGAACATGGGTAGGGAGAATGAAGAATCAGGGTGTGAGGTATAAGGGAGTTTTTTTTCAGAAAAGCATAGTCACAGAAGGGCTGCATTTCAATCTGGGGTTTGTAATTTTGCACAAGGTCTTGTGCTTTACTTTGTTTTGATGTTCTGAATCTTGCCTCTTTAGGAAAAATTGAAATGAGGTAGAGAGAATATTTTTGCTGTGGGGTGACTCACCAGAAAAGCATAATTGCAGCCATGCCTTCTTTTTTGGTCATTGAAACAAATGAAATGTATAACTACAACCCCAATCCACTTGGGTAATATCTGCCCCTTGGAGAGTTACAGACCTTGGAATACAATGTCTGATGGCTCCTAACACTTTTCTGCCAACTTGTGCAAGGACACTGAACTCAGGTTAAACCTCTCTTCTTTGGGGAGCTGACACAGGGTTTTGTATCTTCAAGGATAATACCCTTTTATGATAAAAATTCCTTATTTTTCCATTTCACAATGTGCATTTTATTTTTATTGGTGCAGAATGTGTGCTCTAGAGTAAATACTGCCACTGAAATCTCTCAAAATTGGCAGACAGATTAATAACACATGCTCAAGGTGCCCATTAGTTATGTCTACAATTAGTGGAAAAGTGCCACAGCTCATTCTAAGGAGTTATTAGGGGCATTTCTGTAGGAATGCAATCAATTCTTTGCTCTGTATAGTTAGCCAAAGCCAGCAGAGCTAACTTAAAAAGTCCTTTTAAGGATCCTTTGGAGACAAGTAAAACTAGATTTGAAAAACTTATCACAAAAATTCTGTTGATCCACTAATGTGATTGAGGCTCTGGCACAGGGCATTTAACTTTTCCTCTCCACAATGCTTTTCCAGAGCAATATGAATGTGATGTATATGAGTTTCCTTTAAGTTGCTGGATTGGCTCATGACAATCTTTTCCTTTCCTCATCCCTTCTCTGTGACATATGCAATGACAAAGCATTCCTGATGAACAGTTATTTAATGCTGTTCTCTGTACCTGTTCGTGTTACTCACTAGAGCATCACTCCTCCAGAGCTATGAATACTCTCTGCCTTCACTTCCTTTCAGGTTCTGTAATCCCCTTGCTTTGCCCCTTGCTGGTGTCCTGTTCCAGCCCCAGCCCTGCCCTGTGTGCTCAGCCAGGCTCTGATTGCCTGCAGCCCAGCCAGCCTGTGCTCCCTGGAGGCACCTGTTGGGATGTCTTTCCCCAGAGCTCCTTACAGCCCCATCTCTGACAGCAGTGGCTCAGTGCCACATGTCACGCAGCCTCTTTGCTTTACTTGTCACCCATCAGCTTAACTCTGTTCCTCTCACCTGTCAGGCTTCATTGTAGGATCCTTGTGGCCACCAACCCCACTCTGACATTGGATCCTTTGCTTTTCTAAAGCCTTCTCCAAATCCTGCTTCACCTAACCTCCTGCTGTCTTCTGCAAAAACTTTGTTATGTTTTCCTGTCTAAATTGGGATCCCCCACTCTGCTTCTCTGGAGTGCTGCTGTCTCCAAGGGCCCCTGGCTGAGGTATTGGCTCCTTATTGGGATCCCATGTGTGACTCTGTGAGTGTCAGGGGGTGCTGAGCTACCAAAAGGGGAGGGTGGGATGCAAGGCCCCAGAGGCTTTTATTCCTCATTCTGTTCCTGTAAGTGTGATGCCCTATTGCTGAGGAAGGATTCCTTTGTTAGAAAATGATTGTCTTATGAAATGATAGGTATGAGCCTTGGCATTCCCCAGGCTCTTGCTTTCTTCTCAAGACCTGCACATTGTGCCACTGTCACCAGGACTTGAATGAGCTGCAGGAAGCAGAAGGCCTGAGCACCTGGAGCTGGAGGCAGGGTGACAACAGCACAGCTGAGACAGTTCTAGGTGCCCAGAATATGTTTAAAGCTTCTTAATGCTGCTAAGGTGGTGTAAACACTAAAGTGATGAGGCAGCCACAACCACTCTGATCTCTGATTAAGAGAACCCAAACCTCTAAGCAGGGAGGCTTGTTGAAGTAAGATAAGCATGGTAGTTAGTCACTGCTTATTCCACATGATCTTGATATATCAGCTCTTTGTCTTAACCACATGCAGCTTGTGGGGAAGTACTTTTCCATCTGTGCTCTGTTACTGTCAATTTTAAACGTGATTTTGAATCCTCTTGAACTGTTATGGCAGTTTCAGCCTCATCCTGTCCTGAAGGTCCCATAGATTTTGGCAGCTGCTTTGTTTGATCCTTCCAGTGAGCGCTCAGAATTGTGCCAGTACACCACAGGGTGAGTGTACTCAGAGGAGTGGAATGCTCTGCATTTACCCCAGCGCAGGGGAAGGGGTCTGTGGTGTGTCTGTCTGTGCTGCTGCTGCTCCAGCAGAGTGGCAGTGCTCTGATTGAACAGATGGATAATTGAAATAAGTGCTCAGGGAATTTCCTACCCCTGCCCCATGTAGGCATTCGGTTTCTTTGTTTAAATAATACATATTTCACATTTCAGTGGTAGAAAACAGACCTCTGAAAGGGCTGCATTTTGTCCAAATTTGTGTTCTTATCTGCTGGTAGGTTCCAACTGTCCATGCAATAGCACAACTTCTCATTACCTTATGGCTCTGAATTATGGGTTTTTTGTCACTATTAATTTGACAGTCCATTGGAATACTATTTGAAAATATCCAGACATTTTTAATAAAATATTTTTGGTCATAAATGCTATGGGGAAATTTGGCACAATATATCCTACTTTCAGAAGACAAATTTGCATTTTTACAGGAGCAGCTAGAATGACAGAATAATTTAGGTGCAGCAAAAATTTGGGTGAAATCCAATTGCTACAGTGAAGGTACTATTAGTAATGTGCTTAAATCAATACCATTTATCTTTAACTTTCTAAGCACAACTAATTTACAGACCCTGGGAAGAAACAGTAGTAACTGGCAGCAGTGTGAATTCTGCTGTTTTCTCTTTTTGTCTGTCATTTTTTGAGCTCCAGTAAGAATACTGCACATTAATTTCTTGTTTACTGAGAGATTAACAGATCTCTCTGTATTGTTAGCTTTTAAATTTGTCACGTAACACTTCTTTGTCTCCCCCTTTCCCACAAGCCCTTCAATATAACATCCCAGGTGTTCTCCTTCACCCTGTTTCACCCTTAGAATTCTTGTTTCTGCTGAAGTTGTCACTCAGCTTGCTCAGCACTTTAGCAGACCCATACTGTGGAAGTCACTAATCATGGGTCAGGTGAGGTTTTGGTAGGGAGGATGACTTGGAAATCAAGATTTGGGGAGTGATTGCAGAGATCAAAAATGGCACTGCTGCCTTTACCATTCACTCTCACTGGAGCCTGTTGTAGAACTTCTTAAGCTGTTTTCTGCAGAAGGAAATTAGAAATGTTGTCTTTCACTCTCAAGAGCACATGCATTTTTGTTCCTCAAAATATGATGTCAAAGCCTCATCTTATCATAATATTCCTGCACCATTAGGAATTGTGATTTTATCTTGATAGAAACGTTACCTCCTTTCAATGGCACTTAGTAAAAATTGTCATTGTGGTCCACTTTAATGCCATGTACTTCACTGGGGATACTTTGTGCTTGTGGTGACGTGGATACCCCAGTAACACTCGGTATGGACTTCCAAGCCATAGAACTAATGGAATTCTATGAAACTCAAAAACTGTCCTCTATTTTTGGATATACTGAGCAGGCAGATTTCTAGGAAGAGCATTTCTATTTGTACATCATTTATTTACTCTCTTCTGTACTGTTTATGCATACCTGTAGACTGCAAAGCCATTTTTACCTATTGTAACTGTTCCAGTAGCACCACCAGCCCCTGACTGGTCTTGTCTGTGGTTATTCCATCCCAGAATGCAAGAATTGGTGGTCCAAAGCATGACAATATAAACTGACAAGACAGAAAACAGGACATTGTAAAGCTACCCAGCTCAGAGACGTGCATCAGGTCAGGGGTGTAGCTGGGAGAGACTTGAGTTATCTCACTGCCTCTGAGGTGCTGTGCTTTGGGAACCTCATTCTCTTCTCACTTCAACAAATCTTCACTCTGCACATAAGTCGTGTAGGAATCTCCGCTCTGAGCTCTTGCCAAACCCAACAGTGGGAAAGCATGGTGAACTGAATTTAATGAATGTCATTCATTTCAGCAATGAAACACAACTTAATATTTTGCTTAGCCTAAAGTTTATATGGAAGGAATGAAAGTCATGAGAAGAGCTGGCCAGAATCTTCCAGGTTTTGGGTTTTTTTACAGCCAGAAAAATACTTATATTACTAAGACAAAACATTCTGCCCTATGAAGTGCTGTTACTTAAGTTGTGCTAGAATCTGTAATGTATGAGGTTTATTTTCTCCCTTCAAGGCAAATGGAACTCGTAGAAAAACAACTTGTTATCCACCCTGAGCTCACCAGCCAGAAACCTTTCCTGTATGGCTGTTGAGTGGGAGTGCACAGCATCCATCACTACATATCCTTGCCTCCTATTCCATCACACTGCCCTTCACTGGCCTCTTTTCAGTTTTAAATGAATAAAAAGTGGGTTGAATCATCTGACTTTTGTAGATGATATTCGTTGTTTAGCTTGTAGCAGAAGAGCTCAGCCTGAGCAGTGTTGGCAGACATACCACGAAAGCAGCAAACCCCGGAATCGAGTAGGGAGCAGATAGTAGGGAAGTGAAGAATTGTCTGGGCAGCTACTCTCTCTTCAATCACCTGCCATGGTGGGAGAATATTTACAGGTTGAATTAGGAGATGATTCAGCAACATACAAACTCGGATAGCAGTGATTCCCCTTAGCAGGCCATATACCTCACTCTGATAGCATTCAGGAAGTTCTCCTCATCTTCAACAACCAAAATGATATTTACTATGTCTTTAAAAGCAAGTGCCCTTCCTTTATTGAAGAGTGGCCACTAGGGATGTGTTGTTTATGCTGCAGTGAAGCTGCTGAAACTGCAGTGCAGAAGGAAGATGCCCCTGAGCAGATTGGCTGGACTAGAACTGCCTGCAAATGGCACAGCACAGAGACACTGAAGGCTTGTCTGGGTCATTCATGAAGTCCAAGTTGATGGAAACTTCCTTTGCCACAATATTTATGGAAATCTCTAAGAAACAAGAATTCAGAGGATTATAGGTGCAATTAGTCTTTTTGTAAGTGCTGTAAACAGAGAACTGTGTGTAAGGAGTGTCTGGGCAGAGCTTCAGTCATAGCCAAGCTGCATAACTGGTGGTGAGAAGAAACCTCTAATTGTCTGTGTGGGATAGATCAGCTTCCACAGTGCCATGAAACATTCAGGGCCAAGGCTGGACATGAGATGTTCACATTCACAGCCATATCACAGTAGGTTCCAAAAGCTTTGTTGGCATCCTGTCTTTCAGTCAAAATCCCCACGCATTGTGTGCAATCAGTGTTTTCTCCTTATGTAAAGCCAGCACCCTTTCAAGGCAGCAGCTGGTGCAGCCACTGTGCCCCAAGAAACTGACTGAGCCTTATCTTGGAGGTAATGGAATAGTGACATCTCTCCATTCCCTGTTTTGTACACTGAACTTGCCATGATCTTGGATCATGCAAACCCCCGGGGATTTGGAAGATTGTGTAGTACATAGTTGTATGCATTTTGATTTCTTGCAAATGCAGGGAGGGATATGGGAAAAATATCTGTTGTAGATGTTTAGCAAATGTAGGAGGGATCTTGATGCAATCTTCAAAATATTCATGTGCCCATGTAGTCACCAGAATCGTTCTGGCTGTGCTTTTTCCTTCTTGGTGCTTACTGTTCTTTATTCTTTCCTTCTTGATGCCTTTTGCTATTTACTTTTTCTCTTGTTTAGCTGACAGTTTTGCCTTCTTCCATGACAAGGCTTTGTGGTGCTGCCTCCTCTCTAACATGTCACAGCTTTTTAAGTTGCAAGTGCTCCATTGGCACCATTGCCCAGAGACAGAGCTGGTGGTATCACATGGTTTGTGTTAGTGCATGAAGGGCTAGGGCTTGTGAAGGATTCACTCCTGGAAAACTTCAATCATAACAAATATAGTTTGGAAAGGAATAAGATGCCTGACAGACTGAGACTGATATTGTACAGTCTTACTTCTTTAAGAGACATGCTGAAAGGTAACGCTGCCTCTTAAGCTTTTGACCTCCACAGATCAAAGTTGGTTTAATTTTGGTTTATTTTCCAGGCCTGTCTAAAATGCCTGGTTCAGTCAGCATTGTCCTTGGACACACCAGGGTTCCAGATAACATATTGGGCACTTTGTGTGCATGGCCCCTCAGTCCCAGTGTCTCTTCCCCATTGTCTCATCCCACCGTGCAGAGGTGTAACACTTGCACTGCTTCAGAGTTCAGTGGAAAATAGCAGTTGAAGAAGATGAGCTGATCCAATTTCAGAGAGAAAAGCTGTTCTGACAGTAAAGATGTGTTTTCTGCAATTACTGTTTGCAGACCTCTTTTGTGGAGGAAATAGGAATTGATTCAGAAGAATCCCTGGCACTGCAATGCTATCAAAGTGATATTGCTTATTATCAATTTGCCATTCATTCTGAAAGCCTTTAAGCCAATTAGAATTATTTTACTTCAGCACAATCATTGCTTCCACATTATGGACATGTAATCTTGTTTCAGTAACTCATCAGTGGTTCTCTTAATTTTCATATATAGTTTTATATAAACAGGCTTTTTCTCAAAGACTCATTTAATATTCATGAAAATATCAGAAGCTAAAAACATCGATCACATCTGTAGAATAAATAAACATAAAAGTTTACTTGAAATACCCTATCTGTGTCCTTCAAATGTCATGAAAAGGACATTATGAAAATCTCTGAGATGAAGTGTTGTCTCTCCATCCACTCCAGGCTCCTGATGTTGCCAATTGCAGCGAGTGTCCACCGAAGAGAACAGCTCTACTCTAGGAAATGAGTGAAGTGAAAGCAGTAAGTCAATGCTCACAAGTCATTGAGTTGTGATGTAATGTAATGTAACAGCTTTGTCATCTTCTTTTGTTCCGTGTGCACCTCAAAAACTTTTCTTTTTCTTTATTAATGCTTTATTTCTCTGACCTAAGCTTAATGAACAATATTTTTTCCTCCTTTTTTCCCCCTCTCTTTTCTTGCTGTGCTAAAGATGGATTTATAAGGCTCATTGCATTGGAAATGAGGTATGAAAGCTTCCACCTTTTGCATTCAGCCCAGACTTGACTTTAAGTAAAAATATTTTCATTCTTAGGTGGGAGGGTTGGTATTCTTAGCTTTGCATTTGGCTCCTGTGGACTCCATCCAATTTGCCACACCTCAGGAAAACTGTAATGGGAGATTGAGACTCATGATGGAATTGTTTCTTGGGGATAAATTCAAAACCATATTCTCTATTAACTTTGTGTGGTAGTGGTTATTCATTTATGATTTTGTAATTTGGTTTGTGAGCTGATGATGGAGAGAAGTTCCCCTCTCACTTCCATTATAGTAGTTAGTAGTTACAAGGAGATGTGATGTGATGCCTTTTTTTCTGGTTACTGCTGGTTTTGCCATTGTTGTTCATTCTCTGAGTGAACAAAGCAATCTAGCCTTGATCTCAGATACAGTTGATATATTTAGTGCAGGCAGAGAATGCTACAATAATGTCCAAAGGCCAAATAAACCTGTAGGTAGTAAACCCTGCCTCTCTTTCCTGTCCAAGATTTGAAGTAGACATTTACAGCTCCAAATGCTGTCTTTTTCTCAGTCTCAGGCAGCTGCCCGTGGATGCTCTCCAGAATGGTATATCTCTACTTACAAAGCCTAGATCCCATGAAAGAGGTGTCTTATACACCAGAAAGCAGCCCAACAGGTCTCTGTTTCAGAAACCTGCAGACTGGCTTTGAACAAATTACATCTTTGGACTGGGAGAACGTTTTAAGCTCATGTGCTCTGTCCTCATGACATCAGAAACCCTACAAGTTTTCAGATTTCTGTGCAATGTCTGCATTTATAAAATGCTTTTAGCTGAGTCTGATTAAATCATCTGTCTTAATTAAAATAAAGCAGATTTTAAACATATGAATGTGTGATTGTAAAAAAAAAATTGCTGCTTTTCAAAATTTTAATTAAAAATACGTCTGGAAAAAGCAAACCCATGAAGAAGTGAGATGATGCCTCTGTGCCACTCCCTCCTTTTTCACTTTCTTCACAGCAATGACTGTGGATGCTTATTTGGAATATAGGGCTGAATGGTGAATCCAGCTAATTCACGAGCCTCCTCAGCTCTCAGCCCCTGTTCTCTTCTCTTTCCCTTTTCCTCTTCCCTCTTTTACTGTTCTCAGTGTCTTTCAGGGTTAATTTGTACTCTCAGAACCTAATGGAATAAGCTGCTGGCTGCAACAGCTTGTGTTAAGCAGCAAAGATGGTGTGGGAACAATTAATGAGAACTAGCTTGGAAATAGCTTTCCCAGTTTTGTGATGGCTGTCATTGGGGCAGTTGATTGGAGGCTCGTTCCAGTTTTCTGCAGTCTGTTCTACAGCCACTCAGCAAGTGAAATTGAAATGGCATCACTTACAGTGCACAATAACCAAAACCTGAGAAAACATTGCTTTCTCTTCCCAATATTGCTAAAATTCTAGCATGGGAATTCATTGTCTTCCTCCCTTCTTCTCTCTGTTGCCATTTAAATTTTGTTTTATGCTGTTCTGCACCAAAAAGTAAAATCGCACTCATCTAATCTGATCTGCTCTAAAAAAGGTGAAAAGGGATTAGGGATGGAGATTTATTCTCAGTCTCTATTAAATTTCCTACGCTGTTTACTTGAATTTCCCTCTCTCTCTTTGTTTTCTAACAAGTTTTTTCTTCCTCTTTCCCTGCTCTGGGTGAGGGCAAGGCAGAGGAGGGACTTGCTGCATACAAGCTGCTGGTGGAACCCTGTGGAGCAGGTTGCTGCCAGGGGCAGGAAATGGAACACATGCCTTCCACCCAGGCACATTTCTGCCTCTAATCAGAGCTGCAGTCATGCAGGGAGAAGTGGCACTGACAAAACGTCAAGAAATCAATCCTCACATGCACATGGACTCCAACTGGAGCTAGGGATGGATTTCTGACAGAGAGGAAATGGCCACGGCCAAAACTGTGTTGTACAGCGTGATTACAGCTGTAAGGAACACTTCATTTAACCCAAATAGTGGCGAGCCTTTAGGTTGTGAGTAACTGATCCAAGCTTCCTGATGGAAAGTTAAAGTGAACTTAATTAGCAGCTTCAGCTTGTTGTGTTTCTTGCTGTGCTGCAGCACTGCCCTGAGGAATACCTGCTCTGCAAAGCTCTGGCTGCTAAGTTTTAAATAAATCAACTGTACTCATTTATAAGCTTTCACATTATTACTTTATAACTAAATATACATACATATATATTTTGGCCAATGCTGAAGTAATAGTTTCTCCCTTTCTTGAACTTGCATCCTGGGGCTTAGCAATAGAGTGCACTGTTCATACACTGCAGTGCAAAGGGAGAAGCAGAGATGCCCTTGGAGCTGTCTTTGGTATGCAGCACATGCAGCTCTGGTGCTTCCCTGCTGCAGCTCTGGAGTCTTTTTCCTTTGCACAGAACATAAAGAACCCTACATCCTGGATTCCACTGTTTATATATTTTACATAGAAGATCAAAGCCTTGGAATTTGTCCTAGATTGGCTCCCTGAAATGAAAAGGACTGGGAATTTGTTTCTATCCTTTTAGGGCCATAAAAATTTTGGGATAAGAATTTCATAGCAAAAGCACCACAATGTCATAGTTCTGTGGGCCCTTGATGTAAGGTATAATAAAGAGCACAAAACCAGTTAAAAAACAATTAAGGAGTGACTTCATGTAGAACTGTCATTATCATTAGCTTTGATAATGATTTAGCATTTAACTGCTGCTGGAAAAATACTAATATTTCCATCACATTAAAACAAGTTACAAGAGAGTTTTCTGAGGCAGAAATCTTGTTCTGAAAATATAACTTTGAAGTTTAGGAGTAAATAATGATGGAAGACATGACGAGTTATGAAGTCTCTCCCATACACAGATGGAGGAGGATGATTAATTCTGGTAAACACAAAGTATATGAACTGGATTATTTATCTTTCTATTTATGTAGAAGTGAGAATGCTTCTAGTTTTCTTTAATGTATTTAAAATAGTGATATGTAAAATGAAGCATATCCTCGTAATTAACTTGTGAGCCTCCCTGCTGCAAGTTATTGTTCAAGGCGGAATATTTTAATAGTTAGTAGAAGGCCAAATTGTTTTTATGAGTGAACAGGGATGTGATAGGTGAGACCAAGTGCTGGAGATCTGCCTGTGACAAAGCACATGCTGATTATGATTGAATTCATTGTTTGACAGACTCTTTCCCAATTGTTACCTGTATTGCCCTGGTCAAACAGTGCTGCTGCTGTCAAAGTGAGGAGCACCATGTCACTGGCTCCCAAGGAAGTTTCACAAATAGCTTCTTTTCCTGAGGTGTGTGTGTGTGTGAGGTGAAAGCAGCTACTTGTGCTGAGATTTCAGAATGTTTCTGGAGGTTTCTAACATCGTCAAATACAACTTCTGGAATTTTCTTTCGGAAACAAAACTTTTTGCCTACTAATTTTTTAAGACTTTAGATTGCATTTTGCAAAATACATTTAGCATTTTGCTATTTGATGTTATAATCCTGATAGCTGCTAGGAAATATGGGTGTGAATTCAAAAGCAAAATGTTGCATTTCTCTACTGAGTAAGCACAATCTTAATTAAATCTAGAAAGCATGGAAATTCTGGGTGAAATTTTAGGGTCCTCTGCAGTGCATCCTAGTGCTTCAGGCATAATGGAAGGCTGCTGGAGCAGCCACTTGACAGAAGGCATCCTATCCATGGCCTCTAATAGCTGGAGATCAATTTGATAGCTAATTACTTCCAGCACAAGCGAAGGCTAACTCTGAAGCTCGCGTTGATTATATCAGTGTGGCAGTCAGTGAGAATGCATCACACAGACAGCATATATTGTTACCTTTTCTCATGACAATTAACTGTCTGCCTCCTAAAAGCTCGTTTTGCATTACTGTGGGGAGCAAACTCCCTGCTGGGGAAGCAGGGGCACTGAAACAGTCGTGCAGTGGTATGCTCTGACCTGTTAAAATATTCCATGTACAGTATACACAACTGCATTGACCTGCTGATGATAAAAGCAGTGTATTAAAGGGAACTGCTACAGTACTTTCAGTACCCCTCAGTTCCCAGAGTGGCTCCAAGGGCTGCTGATTTAGTGACCTAGAGGAGAATCCTGACTTGGTGGTGGAGGATCTGTTTCAGATGTATGACCTTTAACACCTGCTACACCTTTTAGTTTAATGTTATGAAGATTTTGGTGTCTGGCACTTAAAAATATGTGTTATCTAACAGGTTTCTTTTTAATACATAGTCAAGCCACATACCTGATATCTGATGGCTTGGTGCCTCCCTATTAGTTTTGGAATAAGTTATTTTTATTACTTGCTTTCCTTCCTCTATCTCCAGGCAGAATAAATCTAAATTCAAATTTTAAAGTGGAGTGGGGGAGGGCAGACAAGAGAAAGAGAGGCTAGCAGTCAGCTCAGCATGCTGAGGTTCATCCCAAAACAATTTTTACAGCTGCATTTTAAACTAATTAAAAGAAAAAGAGGGTGTTTATAATAGAGATTTGAACCATGTCTTAACAATAGAAGAGCAGCTGGGTGCTGCTAGAATGTCAGAGGTTGCTGAGCATTGCAGTTTGAATGAAACTGTCTGCCCAACTTTAAAAGATGTCAAGTGCAGACCCTCTCTCCCTGAAAAAGAAAAAAAGCCTTATTGATCCATTTAGCAGGTAACAGATAGGAATCAGACCAAAAAGTATGTTCTCCAGCATTCAAGTTAGATAAATGCCAAGAGCTGCAATTGATCTGGAGCTCACTGCAGAACTTCATGGCCATACAGAGTTATAGGCTGGTGAATTCTGCTGGAAGTGATGGATTCTGTGGAGAGGTTTTTGTCATGTTTTCCACAAGGAGCCCTATTTATGCAGCAACCTGCTTGAAGGATGGTGTTATGGCATATTACACTGGTCAGAGTCAGCAGAACTGGGCAGAATTCCCTAGGTTTTTGAGAAGGCATGAAAGCATTATGCTAGTTCTGGTGTAGGATTTGTTCTGTTGGATTTGCTCCACTTTTCTACAAAGCACTAGGTTAGCCTCAGTTATGACTGTGGTGGCACATTTATTAATTTATTGAGACAGGCTCCTTCACATCCAGCACTGCAGAAACTAAGTTTTAAGTTTAGAATTTACCAGCAAAAAACCATCACTAAACAGTGTCTGAACCACAGTTGTGTCCAATATAAAAAATCAGTTTCACAAAAATATATTTTTAAAACAGTTAGACCTAGAGTCTAATCCACAAATACAGGTCAGTTTTCATACACTCTGAATTACTCAAAATTAATTGCTTCCAAAAGGGTATTTTATGCAATAATGTTGGCAAAAAGTTCACCATTTTTACATTCAAAGAATCCAAAAATATAAATGTAGTATGTTTTCAATGTGATTTCCATAAAATTGATTTTATTTGTAATAAAAAATGGGTCAAGAATCATATGTGTCCAACCATGTGGAAAGACTCAGTACTGTTCTCAACTTCTATGCTTTTCTTTTTTGACCAAATTCATCCCACCAATGTCACAGCAGAAAAGTGGGAATTTTTTGGCCAGGGCTGCAGGAGAGGAGAAAAAAAAAAAAAAAAGACAAGGGATAGCACAGTACCACACTATTTTTTGTTATTCAACTTGGTTATCAACGTGAGAAAAACTTGAGATAGCTATTTATGGTGTGTAAGGAGACCATAAACTGACTTTGGGTTATCACAGAACCTTCTGTGAAAACTGTGATGATACACTAGTATGAAACAGATTTGTCACAGCAGCCTCAAAGCCAGGTTTTCTATTGCCCATGTTTTAAATCAGATTTTGAAAACAGTTCTAAACCAGGAGCTGGAAAGGAAAAAGCCTGAAGTATTCTCTGCACTGTAGCATTTGTGAAGTTTACTTTTGCTTTTGATGGTTTTCTAGACAATGCAGTCCTGTATCTGACAAAATCCTGATAGGAATATAGCATTAATAGAATTAATATTTTAATGAGGTAACAGTGGGAGAAAGGTGGGACATTGAATAAATGGGTGTCCAGCTAAGAATTTCTCAGTGTCTTTGGTCCCAGTGTAAAACACTTCAAGTTTAGCTGAGTACAAGAAGACAGCATCCTTGAGCTAAGGGCTCTGTGCAAAGTGTGCCATCACATCTGAGCCATTGAGGGAGATGTTTCTGGCACTGAGGGCCCTTTTTCCTCCTCCCCCTGCTTGTGGGATGGTGGCACTGGAGAACAATGTGAGTGTGTGCTGGGCTCTCCCACTGCCACTCCTTTGCCATCCTGTGTGAAAGGTGCTGTAAAACCATTTTCCTGCCTGAGGAAAAGGTTGTATTTAGTGACACAAGAAATTACATTTGGGGTTTTTTTATGAGATAAGTATACAGCAAATACTTATGAATTCTCATGCTGAGGGAGCTGTTTTGTTTTGAAGTAAATCATAAAGTCGTAGCATTATTTAAGTTGGAAGAGACCTTTAAGATTATGGTTTATGACCATAAACCCAGCACTGGCAAGTCCAGCACTACAATTCAAAATATTTATTACTACATATATATTTGTATTTATGATGGACACATGCAGAACCAGTTTATGCCAATGTATGCAGTGAAGTGGAATAAAATACCTCTGCATGTGGACAGAGAGAACTAGAGGGATTTTTTCAAAATATTTCAAATATTCTAAAATATCTCCACAATTACTCATTTCATCTTTCATTGTTCTTTGAGTCCCTCCATCCTCAGAAGATATTTTTGGGGAAGTAAACAAATCAGATAATTAATAAGAATTGTGAGAATTAAATGCTTAGATACCCCAAAACGAGAGGAGCTTTCTCATTCCCTCTAATCTTTTAGGGTAGAAAAATTCTTCAAGCAAACTCTGGCTCTGAGAACACTCAGCTCTTACTGGGAGCTGAACACACACTGCTGACCTACATAGAGGTATTTGTTCTCGACTTCAGAGTTTTCAGCTTCTTCTAAGATTCCTCGTTTCAGTTAAATGAACAATAAATCTATCTGCAGATTTTTTAAATTTTATTTCTTAAAAAAAAATGACCATTTAAGGCGCAGCAACAGCTCTAGTTGAATTATTTCTTACAAATTACAGTTGCTGTCTTCAGCATCTCTAACCCATGAAGTTGGCATGGAAGGCATATAGGAAAATTAAGCTGGAACATTTACTATAATTGTATAACTGCTCTGACTGCATGGTATGTGAGTATGATTAATGTAATGATTATAATCAAGTGGATGCCACTGGGCTATCAAATCACTGTCTAAATAAAAGAACAATAATTATTTTTCCTGATTAAGTATAACAGCACATGTGGCAAAAGTAATGTATTTTAAATTTTTTTCTCCAAAATAATGTATTTTACTCTTCCTTTTCTTTTCTCCAAAATGTGCAGAATGATTTTTGATATATAGCCATTTTGATATATAGTGCATTTCTGTTGCACTTCATTTCCTAATGGGCCATTGGTAAAGGAAGATAACATTTCCTTAGGCTTAAGTAGGAGCACTAATCTCTATATTTTATTGGACTTGAAGAATGGATCTCCAAAAACTTACAAGCTTTTTGTGAAGATCCAGAGGGATATACACAGAAAGAGCAGTTTGGCATCTGCTTGTGCCTCCGGAATTGTGGGAAGAGAACTCTTGTCACCTCTTTACTGCAAGGTATGTCCACAGTCTGTTCTGTATGTGTTCCTTAAAGAGCTCATTTCCACAGCCAAGGTGAAGACCAAGAAGTGAAAGAAAAACACAGCAAGAATTGTCAGAGAGGGAACAAAAGCCCCTACATTAAAACTCAGCCTCTGCAAAGTCTAAGAAAATGAGCTTCTTTTCATGAAAATTTGAGATTATAATGAATAGCAGAGCACTTCTTTGCCAGCTGAATGGCTGCTAAATATAGCATTTCCATCAGGAGTTCCTTAGATAGTGGATCTCTAGGTAAATGAACATCCTGCTTTTGCCCTGAAGATGTCTTTATCTTTAAACTTCCAGTCTTTAAAATGGTGTTTTTACTCTTTAAAATAACTGCAGAGCTCACTGATGGCCAGGCCAGACCTGAAAGTGCCTTCCAAGGTGTCTCTCACAGCTTAGACTGCTCCTTGCAGCAGATTTCTCTAGCCTGGCTGCTTTCATCCCCTCACATGTGAATTGCTGTAGAATTGGAAAGAGGGGGCTTAGGACTTGGCATTGCAAATGTTTGCACCCTGCCCCCCTTCCCAAAGTCACTGAGTCTGGTATTAAAGATCAGAGAAAACTTTTGTAATGATTCATGAGACACCACTACCCTCCCTCTCTCTGGAGCTCCCCAGTTGCCTGATTCCTTATACACATCAATGTGGTCTTTTATTGCTGCTTAATAATAAATGGTATTTTGTTTGCCTACCTGACACTTTTATTAACTTCAGTCGTGTGTGTATGTGCACATGTTTCTCCAGGCATGATTTCTCCCCAACACCCCCCAAATTAAAGGGGGGATGGGGGAGGAAAAAGCACAGCTTTATTTGAAGAGAATTTGTCCCTAATCTGTTGCAGCTGTAGGGGACCACTCGGCCAATTAAACAGAGCAGGCTTTGGCTCCTTCCCAAATGAGGCGACCACATGTTACACTTGGATCGGTCACCTCGGGGGAACCGTGGGTCACAGGGGCATCTGGTTGTCATTTCCTCTCTGGTCAGCATGAGGCAAGCAAGGAGGAAAAAAATGTGCATTTTATTTATCTCATGTCTTGTCCTGCAGCATCAAAAGGTCCAACAGCATCCAGACAGAGCTGGAGAGGCTCACATGACGTGATGCACTCCAGGATTTGGGAATGAGAGCTGTGTGATTGATTTGCTTACCTTTGAGGTGTCATTAATTTATTTCTCTTTCTTTGCTGCAACAGCATAAATGTGAAGGTTCTGGTAATATCAAGGAGCTATGGAAGTCTGTGCTGTTGTAACAGACTTGAGAGTTCTCTCCTGGGTAAGAAATGTGCCCCTTCTGTAAGGGAACAGTCCCTCTGCTAGAGACAAGTGAAATTCTCCTGAGCTGGGAGGGAATTGAGGTTTGATAGAAATGTAAGGAATTGTGATTTCCAGTGTCTCAAATGCATGATGTAATCTCATGCTGAGCAAATAGTGTCGATCAGGAATTATGAGTAATTTTATACTGATCTGTAGATTAATTGACTCCCAAACTGCACATACACCTAGGGCTGGAGGGTAACACAGCCTTCAGAGCCATCACAGCGAGGTTGTCTTCAAAAAATCAGAAACATCTGGTTTCAACTAAACCCAGGCACTAATAAACTAATACTCATAATGAAGGGGGAAATGCTTCAATGAACTAGTCAGGTCAGTGAACTCCTTTTCCTCTGAAGGTGCCTGGCCCTCAGTTTTCAAATTGTTATGGTTAACACAGGCTGGTTATTTGGCTTTGCTAATGAAGTAGTGTCAATGATGAAAGGGTTTTCCTGATCTGAAACTTTCATCCTTTCAGTGCTATGAATTTAGGGCTGTGGCATTTCCATTCCAGCGTGCCGAGCATCACAGCAGCTAAGGACTCATGAACAAGTCTGTGCAAGGCAGAGGAGTTAATAAATGTTCTTTCTTAGGCCAGGTGAGTGCTGATGGTGGTGTTAAAAAAGGGCTGTGAGACCCACTCAAGACTGAGAGAAGGAGGATGCACGTGGAGCAGCCGATGAGCCACGGCAGCCTCCTTGTGAGGATCAGCCTTGATCAGAGCCTGGAGAGGAAGGAAGGGCTTGTTCCCCACAGGATAGAGCACAGCAGAACCTACCATGGCCTGAGGCCTTGGACCTGTGTCAGACCTGACACAGGCCTTGTGGGTCAATCATTTAAAATAAGGGACAAGTGAAGTTATGGCTGTGTGCTACTCAAAGAAGGGACTTTGGTCAGAAATAGTTGCTCCAGTCCACATATGAACCTTTTTAATTTCTCTGTTGAGGAAGAAAAATGACCAAGTTTTAATTTCTCTCTAGCTTTACTAACTCATTTCTTGTCTTTTCCCCAACAGAACTTTGTTCTATATTTCTGTAAGCTGCCCTGTCCTGAAGCCTAAGACCCAGCCTCCTTCATCAACCCATACATCCCACTCCCTTATGGGTTCTGGTTTTGCCACATAAGTGATTTTCCAAAGTGTGCTGTGTACAATACATTTGTCTGAAGAGTCCTATGATTTCCATTCTGCTTGCTTTTTTGAAATATTTGCTCTTTTTCTTTACATTTTCTAAATATCAGAAAACCTGTACAACAAAACTGAAATTCATATGCAGTTACTAGGTAATGCTTAGTTATCAAATGGCTCTAAATCTGAAAGGGAGTGGGGGGGTGGAATTTACTTTAGCTTTTGTCAATAACTTTTACTTTTTCCTTTGGACTTCAAATCCCTTATCCCAGTGGTTATCAATATCGTAACAGCTGATGAATAAAATTCTATGTCTTTCAACAAGACCTAGAGGGCTGAATTTTCAGGGTGTTTAACATCTGATAGCCACCCCCTACCGAGGCTGAAGCTATGAAAATGTCAGATTTTGTCCTTGAAAGACACTCGGATTTTGAGATATTATCATTGAGAAACTTGTCCTCTGATTAGGTTTCAAACAGATTTGACACAAAACCTGATCAGAGGTGAAATGATCACTTCTAAAAGTTCTGACTGGATGGCAGGCTGTGGGTGAACACACACAGGTGAGGTGGAGTGCTCCAGACAGAGCCCTTGGGGGCCATTTCAGCCCCACCAGGAGGGAAGCTGCTGGCACAAGCTGCTGGCATGCTTGGGGCAGGCTGCTCATCTCTGGGGGATTTACACTCAGACCAACCTTCCCTGGGCACCAGAGCCCTGGCTGCTGCTGGCAAACCTCAGCCAGGCAGCCTCTGAAGCACCTTAGGAGACTCACGAGGTGAGGTTGGGAACTTTACTGCCAGGAATTGTTGCACCAGCTGTGTATAGTCTTGAAACTTGGGTAAAGAGCATTTTGCTCCATTTAGAAACAGTCAGAGTAACTGCTGCATTTTCAGTCAAATGTGACATGTTATAAAAATTCAAGAGGATGGCCTCAACTACACTGTGTTACAATCAGCAGAGCTGGGAGGGCAAAACACTTGCCATGCCCTTGATGTCCTTTTAGGGCCTGAAGCTGAGTGTCTATGGCACTAATAGGGTATTGCAAAATGAAATGATCCTCCTCTCTGATAGGTATTGATTCTTCAATTGCTACTGTTTGTTAGCAAAGTTAGAGGCCATTTTTTAATTTTGGTTAAAAATAGTTTGGTTTTCTTCCAGTTGGGAAGCTGGGACAAACTAGGAGAACTCAGTAAGTAAATCACATCCTTTTTGACACCTGAGAAAAAACCTGTCTCAATATTGGGCTCTAGAAAATGTAAACAGCTTCCTTGAGGACCTGGTGGTTTCATCAACAATGTGTGATAAAAGATGGTAATTGTGCCAATATACTCTGGTATATTTTCGTCTTCATCATAAGCTCTGAGTCTTCTAAAGTTGATGACTGGGCTGAGAAGATTGTGAGCAGTCCCTAGTCAGTTTGGCAGTGAAATTGTGATTAAAACCGAGGTGGGATTTTACATAGAAATCTGTAAAAAGAGTTAATAAATCCTATTTAATTTCATAAGACAAAAGGAGAGAGGAAAAAAAAAATCAAGCCCACAAAACCAACAGAATTTTCCTGGGTAACTATCAGAAGAAATGGCAAAGTCAACACAAGCATTTTATTTTTCTTTTTCCCTGCACGTGCTTTTGATCTAGAGAGGAGACATAAGTTAGCCCCCAGTATTTCTAAAACATAGTAATTTGTCAATGCACTATTTGTCTAAAATGGATACTATAATAAAAACAAGTGACAAAATACTGGTCCTTTGTAGATCAGATTCAGATTTTTCTTGCATAACCTACAATTTTCCTACTGTATTCTGTGGTCAGCAATGCCAGAGCAATGCCAATTCCAATGAACTTTCAAATTATAAAATGAGAGAGCTAAAACTAAACTTCTTCTGAGTTAAGGTATGGATTTCTGAATTTTTAAATTTTAGGATAATTTAATCCATTTGCAGTTTAACAATATTGTCAAAATAAGTGACAGATTATAAATAATTGTAGGGTAGGTGTTTTAATTATCCAAATATGACAATTGTTTTATCTCAAGTACTGTTCCTGAAGTCCAGATAGCTGCTTTTCAATCCCTTTACTGGCTAATATCAGAACTGAAGATAAACAAGCTATGCCCTTTTAACCTGTAGAGTTTGATTGGCATCATGTTAAACCAACATACCCCTACCCTAAGAAAACATAAACCCAGCTTTTTCCAAGGCAGAAGGAAAACCGCAGGGCTTTTTGGATAAGGTCATGTTCATCCCCCTTTCCTTCCTTGTTTGTAACATCTTCCAGAAGCACAGAGAAGTGGCAGGCTTTTCTGCATCACTGAAGAATGGCATCAAACATAAACACACCTAAACAAGGGTGGCAGAAGCAGGAGTATTTCAAACTCCAGATGTGAAGGTAGGGAAGGGAGGATGTGTGGCTTTATCTGCAGAGAATAATCATATTCCAAAGAGTTGAATCATTTTCTGTCTTTTTCTTATTGCCTCTGATCAGATGAGATTTATATGTCACCATTGAAGAATTTGTTATCTGTCTTTAAAAATTCCAAGTAATGCCTGATTCTGAAATTTATCACAAAAATATCCAAGGCTTTTAGGCAAATAAGCTTGAAACATTAAAAATAATTTTTCTCTTAAATTTCTCTTGAAAGCAGCACTGTAGCAGCAAAGTCCCTGCTGAAATCAGCATCTGGCAGGGTTAGTCCTTCAGCTCCATATCCCACCCTCATTTGTATGCATGAATTTAACTTTTTGCAGGAGAAGGCTTTTATTGAAAATTGTTTGTAAAATTGCCACAGATAGGTTTATAGGATGTTAGACTCTTGTGCAAAAGAAAATATTACAATTTGGCCTTTTGGAAGATGTATTAGAATAAAATAAAAATATTATGAAAAGGTTGTAATATCTCTATAGTCACTGTGAAAAATTCTGTGACAGGTATGAGAGAATTATGTACCTTTTAGAGGTTTCTACAACTCATATGTAAGCAAAGGAACAAATATTTTTGCTATGGTACTGTGATTTTAGGAATATTTCTACATCTCTGGGTATGCGGTTAAATGCAGTCCTTGGCCCAATTGATCACTTCTCTCTAAATTTAAATCCCTGATCCAATACCTCGTAGGTACTTATGAGCTAACTGAATTTCCAGCCCACTAACTGAGTCTTTGGTGGAGCAAACTGGGGGCTGAGTGCTGGCCAGCACAGAGGAGACCTTGTGTCATCTGGGTCTGTTCAGGTTCAGCTGCACACACCCAAAGGCAGAAGAGTAAATATTGTGTGTACAGTTCCTTTTTTCAGGGCCTCAGTGCATGGAAACAAGAAAAAATCACAAAAACCAAAATAAAGTTACCATAGGCTGTGTTGACAGAATTGTTGTGTAGTTCAGGAAAGTGAATTTGATGTAGTGATGCACAGTGCTTTTTGTCCTCTTCTTGAAGTAAAATAAGTTCTATCTTGTATTAATATTATTGATTCAGCAAGTAATGTGATATTTTATACTGTAAAACTACAAACTCTGGTGGAAGTTTGCAGTATGGCTGAAAGCTGATTCAGCTCAAGTATCATGATCTTGGTTAAGTAGATGAACAAATGAGAAATCTGTGTCAGGGGTGTAATATTTACAGTTTGTGTGCCCAGGAGCCCCACTGAGCATGCACTGTTTGTTTGGACAAGTGCTACTGGATTTCAGAAGTGGCCCCAGGTCAGTGTCAACACTTCCCAGCCGCGGGCAGAAAAGGTTCCAGGAATTTTCTATCCAAGGCTGCAATCAGCTTTTCCTCTGTTTTCCTGAGAGTTGATAGGTGTAGCTCAGCAAAACAAAGATGTCACTGTTGTCATGCTCTTTGTGTGTTGTACTTGAAATACAATGGTAATAACTTCCCAACATCTCTGTTATTGATTCTGCAATGTCAGAATCTGCTTTCCCTACAATCCATATGAAAATGAGGAAGCATCCTTAAACTCACCAGTGAATAGCTCAACAGCAAACTCTCAGAGGTTTTTTGAATGTAGATTTCTCTATCCATGTTTTCTCTAAGTGGTTTTGAGAGGGAGTAGAAGAGGAACCCAGGCATTAATGATATGTCTAGTGAGTTGTACATGAAAGTAAAAGGTTTCTTTGTCTTATTTTTATGGATTTTAGAAACTGAGATGAAAAGTTACTCTTAGGGACATTTAAATAATAGGAGAATTGTATGCCAATGCTTTTCTTGGATTCAGACCTGTGACTTCTCCTTTTCATTATCCATATCCTCAAGGTTTAAGAGAAGCTAACAGCAATCATGAGGTAAAGAATCATTTAGTTAGGAGATACATTAACAATATTAAGAATAGTTCAGAAAGTAAAAAAACTTTTAAAATCTGGAAATTACCCATAAATATATCTCAAGTAAGTTTAGAGAATGGTATTTGAGATGACAGCATAGGGAACAAACCAGAAGGAAAGAGGGATTTAGGCTTGGTGGTCTCAGTAGATGGTTTCCTGTCCTGCTTGGCTTTCAGGTGCAGAACTTGGATTATTTCAGAGACAAGTGGATGTGCACACCTGTGAGGGATGATAAAGTTATTTAATTTAGACTAGAATGTGGGGAAACATCTCAAGTTTTGATTTCAGCACAAATGTTTATTCTGGCTGTGATCAAGGTATTAAGAGGAGAATCCTGGAAATATAGGAACATGATGGACAACTCATTTAAACATAATAAAACTCCTTTAAACACCCTGTGAGATTTCCTAGTTTCTTTACCTGTCTTTTACTACTTTTTCCTTCAGAAAGTTGGGATTTTTTGCTTTGGTTTTTCCTGAAGATGAATCTTTATTTTCTGCATCTGAAGCCCTCTGCTCTGTGTACTCTGAGACAGACTGTTCCTATCTCTTTTCACCAGACTGTCACACACTTGATGACTTATATCCACTGTCATTCATCTTAGGCAAAACAAGCCTGTTTGTTCAATCTGTACTACCTGGGTTTTTTTGGGGTGTTGTGTAACTCTGCTTGCTATTATTGCACCCACTGAACTTGTTTGTGACTCATACGCTTTCTTTGCAGGGATTTAGGTAGAAGAAACATCATTGCAAAACCCCCAAGTGTTTAAATGATGAGCAGAATCATCCCTTCTTTATTCAATCACATCACTTACAGATTTTGCTGGCAGAAATGGAATGTCCTTGAGATGCTGTGTTGGCCAGATCTATTACAAACCAGTTAACAAGGACAGTTCGTGTAATCTAATTTTAATTTACATAACCTTTTACAATTGGATTATTAGGGTCTGGGCATTGTAATAGCTGTGTGGAACAGGGTGCACCCCTGCCTAAGCAGCCAGAGTCACTTGGCTGCTAAGGAGAGTGCAGCATTTCATCTCACGCTTGGAGGATTCCTGTGGATTTGTGTTCTTTCATTTGGAAGCACAACCTGCCTGTAACAAACTGAAAAAATATTTCGGGAAAGAGTTAATTTCTTTATAGAAATCATGTTTCCCAACTCCATGCTGAAAGGATTAAGTAAGAACTTGCTAATTGGAGAGGTGGGAGGGCCGTGGATCTGTAGGCAGAGCAGGTGATAATGTAACTGGTGGAGATTACAAACTAATTGCGTGAACCAGCAATTCCTGCCAGGTGTGCGAGGTGCACAGCAGGGTGGAGCGAAGGGGTCGCTGGTGGGGAGCAGGCAAGGAGGAATTTCCCATGTGCTTTAAACTCGGAGCGAGCAGGCTCTGGTTAGCACTTTGCTCAGGATGGCTTGGGCATGAGAGGGAAGGACAAACGAGCAGAGAAAGAAGGTGGTTGTGTTTTTACAGATTTGTTTTCAAGCATGCCTCGGAGCTTCTGTGTTACATTTGACCACTGCCTGATGCTGTGTGGCCTGTTGCTGTTCAGCAGCCACCTGTAGGTTGGTATGAACGAGCAGGAACTTTACTTAGTGGCATTAATGAAATAGGCCTGATAAAACCAGCAGTTGTTCTCTGCCACAGGAAGGTCAGGTTTCATTCCAATTTAGGCTGCCTTTCCAACAAATCCTTGGTATTAGCTACAGCTTTAGATAGTATAGGGATTGGTGGGAACACTTTGTTATTCTCAAGTACAGGCACTGAAGAGTAATTCAGTCATTACATATTTTAATACAAATTACAGCTTCCTGAGTAGCAACTATAAATAAGCTCTGCTGCCATGTGTGGAGCAGGCAGATGAGCGTTGTGCTCTTACAGAGCAGCCCCGTAATTGAGAACCAGATGCTCCTAAGCTCCAGCCCTGATTCTGGTCTTCATGTGCGTGCTTGAGTGATTGCCTGCATCAGTGAGTTGTAATTAATTAGTTAGTGCCTGGGAATGTGCAGAAGGTATAAAAGCACTACAGAAAGTATTTGAGGAGGTGTTTTGTTGCTCCACTTCCTTCCCATCAGAACTAGGTAGCATGACTTGTTGAAAAGCACCTAGGTAAATATATGTTTCACAAAGAAGGGGTGTTAGTATTTGTTCTTATTTTCTTATTAAGTGAACTATGAAAGTGAATTTTTAAACCTTTCCGTATTAGACTGTAATGAAATTATGTCTTTTATTTATTCGAGAGGTAGCTAATGGTGATGTGTTTAAAATCTCAACCATCAACTGTTGCTTTATGTTGATCTCAGCTATAATTGTGGATGGTGATTTTTTTTTCATCACTATAATTTTTATTAATAACATTAAATGCTACCATCTATAGATGAGGATGGTATTGTAATAACCTAATGAAAATATAGTGGCCCAGAGGAACAAACTACACACATCTCTGTGTTTTAAGTGGATGACTCTGCTAGAGAAAGGACCAACCCTGTTCACTTATCACTGGTTATTTTTAGGTATGTTGTAGACATACTTCTAGAGATGTTAAAAACAGTAACTTCACCTTCAACAAGGCTGTTTCTTGCATTTCTAGCAGTTATCCACACAGTGAAATGTGAATTCTGCTATTCTCGTATGATTTAAGAAATGTGAATTAATTTTAGTATTCAAATATTAATATTTCTTGGTAGGCTATTAATCACTTGACTGCTAGGTGTTTAAAACACAGTCTTTCAAAGAGGAGATTTACAAGGAGATGACTGTGGCTTCCATCTTCCTTTCAGCAAACAGACCACAGATTTTCACCCAACCAAGCACAATGCAGGGAAGTCTGGTGGCTGAATGTCCTACATGTGAGTAAATAATGGGTAATGCAAATAACTCAACCATAGTGTAACTGCCCAGCTGCTGGATAACAGTAGAGCTGGATAACAGCTCTATTTCCCATCCTCCAGGCTATACCTGGGGCTCTGTTACCCTGTGCTGTGAATTTTTAAGGAGAGCACTATCTCCATGCTCAGGCCCAGCTGTGGGAGCAAAGAGCTTTGCCATGTGCCTCATGAGCTTGCCAAGGGCTTTGAAGACTTGGGCAAGTTGATAAAGAGGTCTGGTAGCTCACAGGATCTGCTGCAATGCAAACAGAAACGCCTTGCCTGGGACTGGCATCCCCCAAAGGTGGTGAGCAGGGATCAAGTCACAGCTGCTAAAAGCATTTGTGCCTCAGAAGAATGAGAGTGAGCTGCAGGTGTTTGCTGTCCATGGCCCAGCTCGTGGTGCAGGTGTGATCCAAGCCTTTCTGCTCCACTGCTGCAGCATTCCTGTGATGTTTTCCTAGTGGCATTTCCAGTATGGATGTGGAACTGTGATTGCTTGGCCTCAGTCTCTGAAGTTTCAATGCTTAAACTCCTTGGAATGTGAGAGCAGCAGGGGCTGGGCTCAGTGTGGCTTTGCTGGTGGCATGGAGGTCAAAGAGAGAAATCATCCCTCTTTTTAGCAGTTGAGAATATTATATTTAACACTTGCCTTCTTGGGGAGTAGTCTGTTGTTATATGGCAGATCTTTACTGCACTGGGAAAGTGATTTTTATAGGGCATCAGTTCTAAACCTGGGCCACAGAGAGTAAGTAAACCATGTTTATTTATACAGTGCTTCCTTTGAAAATGTAGGTGCCATCTGTCTATTTGCCAAGACACAGGAGTGGCACTGCTTTTTTTGGAAGTACTGGGTGTTTTTACTCCTCTTATTTTACTTTACAATAAAATTGCATTTTTTAGAAATGGGCTGTAAAGTGGACCAAAGATTTCAGCTGCAATTTGTGACTTTGCATCACTGTCTTCTCCCTCTTCCCTTGGGAATATAAAGCAACACTTCAAATTGCTGTAAAATGACAATGTGTCCCAGAAAACCTTCCCTGCCTTTTTGAGCACTGGGGTGTTAGGATTCATTGGTTGGAGTTGTGGGGGGTGGGTTGGGGGATGGATAATATAGGGTCATCAATTCCTGAGTGCTCAGGGGTGCTTGTGTGAGATTAGAATATTTAATAGAAAATAATTCTGAATAGAAGGTAGTGCTGCATTGTTATAAAACTTAAATGAGAAAATTGCAGTGTTATCAAACTAAGTGTGCCTGACACTGATATAGTATAGTTTAAATTTATTGTGAGTCCAAAACCAGTGGCTTAAAAAAAAAAAACAGGGAGGTTTTCCATTTTCAGTCCTCTGCATCTCTCATTTCTGATGTGTGTGCAGAGTGCTCTTATCAGGTTTCGATTTGTTTGGGTTTTTCTTGTTGAATCTTATCCAGAATGCTTGAATGTGTTAATGACTCATGGAGTACAGCCCTTGTCTTTCAAATGAGTTCTATTTTGTGGGCTGGTGAATTCCTAGCAGAGCACATCATCTTGATTCATTTGAAAATTATATTTAGCTTCTTTTCTAAATCAAATCAGTTTCATAAAAAGGTATACACGACTGAGACTTATCTATAAGACCTGAACACTAGATTTCTTTTTTTTAATTTGAGTTAAAACTCCACTTAATACTTTCTTAAAGCTATAGGAATGAGGAAATAAGAATTTTCTATTTGACTCTGTTTCCTGAAATTATTTTTACCTAACTGTCAGTTATGTATGATTTTTTCCCCTTCTTTTTGGATTTGAATACTTCTCTGATCACTGTGAGGGCTTTTTGTTAAATTCTTGGAATACTAGTCCTATGTGAGTTAATCTTCATATTGTCTGTAAGGATAAATGTTTCTCTATAAATCTTGCATGCACCTCTACCTTTAAAATAGAAAATGAGTTCTATTTGTAGGTTAATTGGTACCCTTTCTCATACAAATGACAAAAGAAACCTGAAGTATATTAGTAATGTGATGGCAGTACTACTTCAAGCCCAATTACCTTGTCTTAAATTGAAGATAAGCAGAATTGCAGAATTCACTCTAGCAATAAAAGCCACTTCTTCAAGTGGAATTAGGAAGAAATTAAAGGAATGTTTGGCAAATGTAGGTCTTTGCATGCTTTTTCATCTTGGGAGACGTGGAAATAACAGAATGAAAAACAGAGTGAGGTGGTTTTTTTAACATATTATTCTGCAGTTTTGACTGTTTGTGGTTGTGGTGGTTTGGTCCCTCAAAAACACATCTGGAGGCTTGAGACAACACGTATCAAATCTGATTATCACACCTTTATTGTAGCTTAGTTTTTTCTGCTTGGATGTGCTCTAGATTGCTCTAGTCAGTCTGCACTGCCTGCCTCTGGGAAGTCAGTTTTTCAAACATTTTGTGCAGGCTATTTTAATGAATGGCCAACAGTGGGTTGAAGAAAAGGCAAGTTACAAACCTCTGTCAGTGTCACTGAGTTAAAATTCAGCTGTGTGTTAAAGTTAATCTATGTGAAACCAAAGCTGTTGTGTGCTAAATAATATATATTCAAACTTAGTGTTTATGTCAGTCTATAAACATAAACTTTGTGGATCTTATGGAGTTTCATGTTTGAATTTTGTTAGAGATCATATTAACAAGTTCTAATGAAATTCCAACAGACCACAATGAGAAATTAATTCGTAACAATACACGGAGGTCAAACACTGTTTAAAAATACCAGCTGAACTACAGAAATGTGAAATAAACCCTTTGTGTAAGGATATGTCTGCAGAACTAATCCACAAATGTCCCCAACAATAATCTTATCCACAGTGTCAGTAACCTTCTACCATCTGTGTGTCACACTATTTCTCTGTTCCTAATCTCCAGGATCTGGTAGATATTGCCTACCTCGAGGCAAAGAACTGATCATCAACTCTTATGCAAGGTTTGGAGTCCTCCAATAGCAGGGATTGATAGGAGGGAGAATCCAGAGTCTCCTGCTCTCCTGTGCTGTAGGAGGTGAGTGGCTCTCAGTCTCCTGAGAGCTACCAGGTCACACAGGGCAGGCTCTGGTTTTGGACCTGGGTGATATTTGCTGCTTCAAAAACCTGTCACTGCTGAGGTCAGGCTTTCGTGCCAGGGGGTGCAGCTGGAGGTGGTGAGAGGGAAGCCTTTCCTGTAGCACTGAGATTTAGGGCTGTAAGATAACCATTGTGGGGATTTTTGTTAGAGAGGGACTTTAAAGAGCTTGAGAAGCATTTTCATTGCATGATCTGATTCATAATATACAGATACCCAAGCAAACTTCTGCTGTGATATTGTTGTGTGCTACTTTTCACATGTTCCAAAAAAAAGTTGTTTTCAATTAACTGCTCACATTCAGCATAAAAAACCCATTTGTCTCAGAGTCACTCCATCAAAAAAACTACTGATGGGGAGGAGAAGTTCAAAAGAAAATTAATGGTTTCGACTTCTTTAAAGTGTAAGAGTTGATACCTGTCACTTGAATGGAGAAGACTTTGTGCTGCTTCTGCCCTGTTTTCATCAGTACGACTTCGAATGTTGGCAGTGCTAAGATTCCTTGGGAGGATCACTGAGCATCATTCATAAAAACACCCCAGGGACCTGTTTGCTGTGTCAGGGGAGCTCATTCTGAAAGCAAAAGTCTGTGTGTGCAGAGCCTGGTGGAAAGTCAGGGTTAGGTGCAGAACCTGAATACTGAGGGGCTTTTCCTCCCCAAAATTTAATCTTTCATCTGATTTCCTATCTATTGTGGGTGCTGCCTTTGGAGATGATAGAAATGTGAATAGTTGAAAAAAAGCTAATAAATCTGAAAAAATTCTACACAGGAAAGCAAAGGAACCACTGGCTGGGAAAAAGGTGGGGTTTAAAATGCCCTGAGAGAAAAACACTTAAAGGATGTGGGCAAAGGCAGAACTATCAGAGAGAGGAGTCCCAATATCTGTGGATCCTCTGATGACCAGGATGAAAATTTCTTTTGAGCCTTGAACCCTCCATGAGAAGAAAGATGCTGAAGATGTTTTTGTTTTGTTTTGGGATTTTTTAAAAGGACAAGAAAGCTGTTAGCCTGGTATCCTATCCAATTAAGTATTGGGCTCCTCTAATGCTTAAGTAAAAAGAAAGGCGTTCACAAGTAAAAATAAAAAAAATGTAAAATTTAAATGTGCCTAGATTGGAGACGCAATTTTCTACCCAATAATTTGAAAAAGTTCCAGGGGCCTGATACCAAATCCATTCAGTTTAAAGCAAGTCTTTAATGGGCTCTGGATTATACCTTAGAAGAGGAGACCCACCTTAGTCTGCCTATTCCCTCTTCCTCTTAATTTCCCGATTTGGAAAACTTAGCACTTTGCCCCTATCCTTTGAAGTAAAAGTGACTTCCTTTACCAGAAAAACACTGGACAGGACAATAAAGATTTAGGTGAATTAAGAGGTATTGTTTTCATAAAATTCTTTCCAGTAGCCAGCACATGGGTGGTCATCCTCTCTTCTGAAAAGTTCTGCTTAGCACCACCATGTTCTCACACTTGTAGATGGGCAGGAAATGAAGGGATCTCTTGGTTTTACATCCACTTGCTGTCTTTGTAGAAATGCAAAGTGTGACCTGCTCTGTCTTTGTTGCCATTGGTACCCTTTGTCTGATATTGTGTGACTTGTTGATTCTCCTCCCATATTGATATACCAAGCAAGTTTGCAAGGGAAGCCTGACAAAATCCTCTGGGTCACCATAAAAAACAGGATTGCATCTTCAAAAAGGCTTGTTCAATATTTAAGAAGTAGGCATTGTAATTCTGAGAAGGATAATGAATATTCTGTATTTAAGTGATTTGTTTTGGCAAAATCCAAATGCAAGTTCAGATCGAGCAATAATAATTGTTATAGCACAGTTCCATATATTCCTAGAAATATTTGCCTTATTATCCTAGGTCCTAGTCTTTGAACCTGGGCTGGGTTTGTGTTGGGTTTGATTAGGCTTTTTGTTTGTTTGTTTTTTTGTTTCAGGTTTCTGTTTGTTTGGTTTGGGGGTGGTTTGTTTGCTTTATATTCGACTATATGATTGCAGGGATACAAGCAAAAATATCCCAAATGGTTTTGTTGTTAGTGGTAACATGGAGCCAGTGCTATTGAGGAGCAGCAGTACCTCTCTGACTGCAGCTTGCTGCTGCTAAAATACACAACATATATCTTGCCTGTCCTGGAAGATTCTGCTTCTGGAGACAGGGAGACACGTTCGATTTGTTTGTTTTGTTTGCTTTCATAAGGCAGTTTGGAGTTGTAAACCCAAGTGTAATCAATGTTACATGACTTTCCTGTGAATGCCATAATTACATTCACATGCCAAGTGTGAAGTGCTTTGACAGTCTTGCAACAAAATTCATTCAGAGCTTTGAAGCAAAAGAAAGAAATGAAAAATCAACTATTGTCTTTTGGTGAGAATAATAACATCTGAGACTCCATCGTGCTTATCCACCAAATTCTATGTGGAATGGTTTTTATGTGCAATAGGCTGTTTACAGCAAGCCATTTAAAATAATAGCCCGTGAGACCATTCCCTGATGCACACTGCTATACCTGGAGAGCCTGCCAGATACCATCAGGAAAATGGACCATAAAAGCAATCCAAAACATACATTCTTAGTGGAATTTATCTGATAAATACCTTGCTAAATCCTAAGTGTTTCATTCATCTTTTTTAAGTGTGATACACCGATCTGCTTATCTGTTTAGCCTCACCGGCAACATTCTCTCCTGAGGTTAAAACACGTAAGGAAGACACATCCATTCACTTTAATAACTGTTATCTCCCAAAGAATAAGAGCTTCAGAATCATTAATTAAACATGATCGTTCTGGGGAAGGTCTCCTGATGAAGATGTATGTATGACTCACTCGGTGTCGGTAAACTCTATTTCAAATACAGTTTTTCACGTTTGACCATTTTCAGTGTCAGGTAAAAACTTGTCAACAAAAGAGCCTGTGTGTCTAAAAGCATCATTTGTAATAGACATACAACCAATCCCTTTCACCTCCTCCTGCCATCTGTAACATGCAATAATGGAATTATGGCAGATAAATAGTTCTATATTTTTGTCATAGGACTAGAAGCCAGGAACTTTTTCTTGCCATAAAACTCTGTGAGAGATAAAAATTGTTTAATGTAAAATTTCTGTTTAAACACAGTACTGTGTGATTTCAAATTTTATTTAAATGCCTTTTCAGAAGAAAATCACCAGAATTTTACGTTTTTCTTTAAGACATTTTAAGAAAATTTTCTTAAGCAAAACACTATTCTAGTCATAACAAAAATATTTCTGTGTCAAGTGCAATATAAATCCCAGTGTCTTACTAGAAGTATCCAAATGTTTGATAATGATGTGCTTCTGATGAAAAGAAGCTGCATTTCTGTGAAGTATATTTGAAGTCAGAAGAGGTTTCATCTTCCTTTTATCCTCGCCTTATATTTCACCTTATATCCCTGATTCTTTCTTATGTAGATGTCCACCTTCTGTTTCTTCATAATTTCAAACACCTCTGCCTTTTCTTTGATGTGTTTTTCTTCCCATCTATAAGATATTTCTCACAAACTTAATTAAGTAGACCTTTGTCTTCAAACTGCTTGACTGGGAGGTACCAGAAGCTACTCTAATAGAAGCATAATAGAATAGAGGCACAGATTTTTGACTGTGCTTGAAAGTGGAAGGGCAGCCCCATACTCTGTGGTTCTGAACAACAGGGTAAATTTTCCCTTCTGCCTCTATGTAGTTTTAATTAATATATTCCAGTATAAGTAGTAAGCTGAAGGCCTCCTTTTGCTTCTCTTCAAAACCAGTAGTAACTAACAAAACACCCAGACCAAGGTATGTAAGTTTATGAACACAACTCAGTGGATGCTGGATCCCTTAAAACTTGGGAAACACGAAGGTATCATCCATTAATTGATATAGTTCTCAAAGTGTCCCTGGACAAGGTGAGCAGAGGGTATTTTTTGTTCTATTCAATGTATTCTTAGGTTATGCACCTGGAAAAAGAATTCAATGTGTATGTGAATATAAAGTATGTCAATATAAATTGGTGAGTGGTTTGTAGGGTAGAAATTGTTAATTCTGGCCAAGAGAACAAACATCTGCCATCTATTCCATGGGAATTTTGGCAGTGGCTCCACCACTGGATGCATGGACCAACAGACCCTGTCTGCTTCTGGCTCTGAGGCCCTGTGTGTTCACTGGAGCAGTAAGGTCTGGGTGCCTTCTTTTTGTTCCCCACTGGACACACAGAGATGATCTGTGGGCTTGTGTTCCAAAGTGCTGTCCTTAGACCCTTTCCCAAATACATTCTGCTCTACAGAAGCAGTACTGGAACTGTGAATTTCTTGTGGTCAGCTCTCTCCTGCAGTTATATCAGCCTAAAAACAGGGAAGGGTTTCCAAGTAAAACTGCAGCTGTGCAACCTGGCACTTCCAGAGGATCTTTTATCAGGGCAAGTGCTTCTTATGCTCAGTGGAAAATGTTCACTAAAATGGAGAAAGGTAAAAGAAATACCCTGAAATAGCTGGTAAGTGAAACATTAGCTGGGTTGGTGTGCTGTGGTGTGGTTTTGAGGCTCCAAAATTCCACTCAAAGACTTGAACCTCTCCATTGGCAAAGGAGTGACCTAAATTTGATCATGTCTTTTTTGAGGCTGACTCTTGGACTTTGGGGAAAATCCTCCAGAGATACTGGAGGATAGAATGTGAATCATATGGAAAATGCACCAGAGCTGTGTGGGAGCAGTTCTTTCATGCTGAGATAGGATGCTGAGATTTAGCCCTTTCCTTTGGGACCAGATGCCAGATCTGTGTTCTGACTATCTTTGGTACATATGTGAATCTCCAAAAGGGCTCATTTATAAAAGGAGTAGAATATCTGATCTGAGATCAGTCATGTAGATCTAAGGGAAGGATTTTGCCTTGAGTGTGAATTAGTCTCAAAGACAAAATTCACAGCAGCCTACTTGTTAATGAATTACAAAGTCTTTATTTTTAGACATTTTAAGTCTTCTTAAGTTCCCACAAGGAACTCATTATGCTTTGCACTTGGAAGAAAATGGAGAAAATGTAAGTGGTGCTTTGGAGGGTGGGGAGTCTGGTTCCAATACAGATGAATTGGTGCAATTTTACACGTGTAATGTAAATAAAGGTACTCATAAATACAGCATGCACCGTAGGTAGCTGCATGCCCTAATCTGTGATATGATGCATATTTATGAATGTGAATATAATTAAAAGCTGGTGCTCCAAGTGTCAATCAGCCTGGTTTATACACAGATCATTAGAGGGAATGCTTCTCTTGAAATGGCAGAGTATGTGCAGTGTGGACCCGTGCCTGCAGATTATATGATTTCCCATTTCTTCATTTAGAGCTTCCTTTTATGGCTTGAGACCTGGAAAGTCCTTGAAAAGACATTAAGAAGATATTTATCTAATTAATTGCTTTTAAGTCTTGAACGCGTCTGTGTGTTTTCAGGTTTTTCTTCTCTTTTTTTCTCTTCTTAATGTGAATTTCAAAGCAACAGAGGCATAATTAGTTGAATATGGAGGAAACTTTTGAAATAACTTAAAAATAGGCAAGTTTTTCAGTATCAGTAGAAATTTCAGAGAATGTCTAGGAATATTAGGTTTGAGGAAAATACTCTGCAAAATTATGATTTTGATGTGATGATGTTCTCTCATGTAATAGCAGTTATTTCAATGGGATTTAGGGTCCTGGTCAGTGAGGTGGCACATTTTTATCAAAGTCCATATCAGAGGCCCTTGGGATTATCAGGGGCTCAAGGGGAAGGGAGGGACTGGAAGGCACTTGAAGCTTCATGTGGACAATGTGCCCAGCTTAGTTTATAGCCACACTTGTGAGGGGGGGATGCTAATTCTCCATCCTTTGGGAAATGCTTTCCCTGGATCAGGGGCTGCAGAGCATGTGCAACTGGTACCTGAGGGAGGCCAGCATTTGTCTGGCTGTGGGGGAGGAGGGAATTCATCTCACACGTCTAAAATTATCTTGATTTTCATTTCAGCTTTGTAGCTCACCTTTAAGAGAAAGCAGAACATGAGCAGCTGTCCAGTGAGTGATTCTGTGCCAGCTGACGTGGAATGTGAGGTCTTTTATGTAGCTAAGTGCAGTGATTTAAAACATCTGCCCATATCCCTGTTTTTTCTATTTGACTCTTTTTGACTTTTTCTATTTGGTTCCATAGTGGAAACTTCTTAATGTGATGGAGACTTTTTATCATGCAGTATTGTATTTCCAGACTTATCTTTTCCTTCATTGTTAGAAGTAGCAATGTATTTTCTTGTGAATGATGGTTTATATCTCTAATAATTTTGGGAATATATTCTTACAGAATTGTGTTGAGAACTTCTTGTATTTGTGATTTGGGTTATCCTGTTGGTTTTTTTCTTCTGTGGGAAAAAGAAATATTAGGTACCATACTACACTGACAGGGATGAATATGAACAGAGGAATATATTTACCTGTGGAGGTAAAGCAAGAGTAGTTTGCAAGTATAATTTTGGGGGCTTTGTTTAAGGGTTGTTTTTTTTTTTTCTCTCCTCTATGAATAACTGCAATTCCAATATGAATGTCCTGGTTGTTAAAATAAAAAATAAATGGCAAATCCTGCTGTAGGATGCATGCTCCATTTGTGGATCTGCTGTGTTTTTATACTAGGAGGGGTCTGATCCCTTGCTAATGCCAGGGGTTTGTGGAAGCTCTTCACTCGCCCTCAAGATGCAAAGGTCAGTGTTAACTTCTGCCCACAGGGACAGCCTAGAGAATTAGGGTGGGCATGGGTTCCAGTAAATCCAACTAAATATAGCAACTTCTATCTGCAGCCTGTTTTTTTTTTGGATGAACTCTTGTGTGTTTTTCATTTTGACTGTGAACACAGTGTTGTGCAGACCTCGTGTCAGTGCATTATTTAAGGCAATCCAAGCCCTCTTCTGTATTTTGGGATCTAATGTGGGGATCCCTGCTGAGATGCCTAAACACAAGTGTTCTCTCTGTCAAATGTTGTTACTAAAGAATAACTTTTTCAATTGACCTAATCCTAACCTTGATCAGGTCCAGATTTGCTGCTGTTCATAGCAAAAACTGGACCACCTTAATTTATCCTTCTTTTAATTTGTCAGTTTGGAGATATATAACCTTTAACTTTAGGGAACTGTTTTTAAAATTTCTTTAGATTTGGTGTTTTAGAGGCTACCCATTTGCAGTTAGTGTCTAATTATTTTTTAGGACCCATGAGTTATGAAAATATTTACATAGTTAATTAGTTATATTATCAATGGATAATGGCTAAAAACATAGTAAGTAGCTTTAAAATTATATATGGCTTATAATTTCTAAAGGGTTATAGGTCTTTAACTACCGTAGAACTATAGAGAATTTACAGATCAGTGTTTTATTGCTATTATAACTTCACTAGTTCTTTGAACTTTCATTTCTGACTGTTGAGGCTTTTCAAGTATGACAGTATCTATTTTACCTTTTGGCTGTTACTTTTAAGAAATCTGTGATGTGAAAACAATAAATACATATATTTAGGTAACAGATTGAGAAATAGAAATAATCAGAAAAATGTTAATTGAAATTGTAAATTATTGATATATATAGAGATATAGGTATTTATATAATAAATAAATAATATACATCAAAGATATGAATATTGTGCTGTTACTCATGTGGGAGTAAATGCATTTTATAGTTTTCTGCCTTGTATTGCTACAAGTGAGGAAAGAATTAATGCTCAGGGCTAATCTTCCCGTCCTAGGAGTAGCTTCTGGGCCCAATTTGCCATCAAATGTGTGTAAATAATTGAAGCCTTTTTGGCCACAGGGCTGTGAGCAGTGAAAATAGAAAAAAACACTTTCATTTAAGTAGGGGCATGGCCACTACTAACCCCAGTTAGGTCTTGGGTAATTAGGGTTATTCTCACAACTAGTTAGACATGTTCTTGCACATCTTGTTGGGTTAGATCAATTCCTCCAAAAAACTTGCAAATTCAAGTTTAGTACCTGGGCTTTCTGGTGAAGGAGCAGCAGCTGGTGCTGTGCAGGACCTTGGGCTGAGTGGGCAGAGCCCAGGGCTGGATGGCCCCAAATCCCTTGAGTTATGGGCCTGGAGGAGCTTCCACTGCCCAGAGATGAAACAGAGACAGAAACCCTCGAGGTGGAAAGAGAAAAAGCCACCTCCATCTGCAAAGCACTGTAAGAAGTGCTGTGAGAAATGTTTTTCTGTTCTCCCAATAGTTGTAAATCCAGCTCTAAAATGTTCTGTTAAATAAAATTCAAAGGGTCGTTTTCTCCCAAAAGGTCACCCAGGATTTTAGTGTTTGCTCAGCTCAAAGTGTCTTTTAAAATTAACTCTGCTCTGTCTGAGACAAAAAATTATGAATATGAAGCTGTCCACAAAACATGGTTTTCAGCTCAGAACAACAGCACAAAAATTTTCTTGGGATAATTGTGTGGACTGTCTTCTTCAATTACTTTCAATAAAACTGAATATTAAATGTCTTTTAAAATTAACTCTGCTCTGTCTGAGACAAAAAATTATGAATATGAAGCTGTCCACAAAACATGGTTTTCAGCTCAGAACAACAGCACAAAAATTTTCTTGGGATAATTGTGTGGACTGTCTTCTTCAATTACTTTCAATAAAACTGAATATTTGCAGTTCATGTTATACCAACACAGTCCCAACCTGCTGGGCCAGGATTTGAGTAGCCCATAAAATGGTCTGTGCCTTCTTTTAATACTTTTTTTTTTTTTTTCCCAATACCATTCCTCTAGCTTTTAATCTCTACCTCAACAAACAGGCAGCCACAGGTACATGCAATTTTTCTAAGCTCTAAACCACACTGAGCTTCCTAAGCACTAAACCACACGTTTCATCTGAAGCCATCAAGAGGGAGCAATGTTTATGTGAGTCTGCAGCAAATTCCACGTGTGAAGTCTCTCATTTACTGAAAATCTTCCACTCACTGAGGCCAGTGGCTTGTGCCAGGGCTCTGAGTGTGTCAGATTGTTTCGCTGCATCGGGAGTTTGCTGTGATGTCCCTTTGCCAGGGGGAGGCAGAGTTTCATTAATCCGTGGTATTGAGGGAGAGGGGTGGGAAATGATGTTACTCTAAGGCTTTGATCTTTTTGTTAATGAGCTGCTTTACACCTCGGGTATTAAACAGTTGGAGACTTTTACTTTTGCTGAGAAGGCTGCAGCTGATATGAAAACAACCTAAATTTGGAATAATACAAGCTAAGCCAAGCAACATTTTTCCACCTTCAAGTAATAGATTCAATTGCCCCATAAATTCAAATGGTTCTTGTTGCCCGTTTCTTGCTTCCTCCAGCCATCCATTTTTTTCTTACTCTTAACATCACTGGAATATGGAAAGCATTTGGATTTAGTAGAATGGCTTTTGTTCTCAGTTTTAAAACACAGCTTCTCTCTGCCACCCATGTGCTAACTGCATCAATTTGTAGGTTTAACCTTTTCTAAACACACACACACACATGCACAAAGAAATCCTGCCCTGATTTTTGGTGGGCTGCAGGCATGCAGGGGTGATCTCAGATTACTGAATATAATTCCTGTTTGTTGCTGGATTCTCTGGGTTAACCATTGTGCTCTAGGTTGAGAGAAATGAGTTCAAGTTCTACCTTGGTTCTGTTTTCTTACCCAGGGGCAAAGAGGAGACTCAGGGAAATGAGATGTCCTTAATTCTACTGTCTTTTCCTCCTTTATTAAACTCACTGAAGGATGTTGATGTGTACCAGGGAGATATTTTGGCTAGGCCTTCTCCTGAGTAATTTGGCCAGTGGTGTTTTTTTCTATGGAAAATGGAAAAAAATGGACTCTCTTTGTCGAGAGTAAGAGGTTTAGCAGAGGATGTTGTTGATGACAACATTGGTGTTACCTGCTCATCTCTGCAGCAGTATGCCTAATTTACCCAGGGATGATGTGCACTCTGTTTTTGGTAGATAAAGGTTTCCAGTTTAGTGTAATCTTGGAGCCCCAGCTCTGAGTGTGTCAGCTCTAAAGTTTAACTCTCTGGTGCACATCCAAACCTCTGAACAGCTGTGTGTGTAAGACTGGTTTAACAACCCCCAAAGGTGCCTCAGGTTTTGTTGAGGAGAATAAATAAATAATATTACATAGGAAATAAAATTAGAATTAGGTCTTCTCTTTCTCATATCTCATGTCATGAGGAAAAACTTTGGTATCCAGACTTAATATAATATTAAATTTGGCAGATCAAAGCAAAGGTGTGAAAAGTTTCATATGGGGCTATTAGAACATTTTATTTAAAGTTCAGGTGGAGCTGATATGTAGTCAAGGTTTTATGGGATTGAGGGACAAGGGTTTGTTGGGATTTTTTTTTTTATTTTTCACAGGTCAAGTTGAATAAAAGCTGGAAAAAAACTCAATCTTCTTGCCCTTCTGAGGGTGAACAAAATACCACTGATATTACAGGTCACACAGGTAGAGTGACTGAATGATGAGCACATTCTGCAACAAATATAGTTTAATCTCAGGTCACCATTTAATTGGAGAGATTAAGATTTTGGTTAACCCTTGGTGAAATCCCAGGGCTGGCTGCCTCAGAAGGGCTTCTCTGTGTTTGACTGGAGGGAGCCTTGGGCAGCTGTCCTAAGGACAGGAACGCCAGTGCCAAATGTAACTTAAATCAGGTGGATTTAGTTCATCTGTCTCTAAAAACATCAAGTCAGAGAGAGGACCAGTGCCACAGGATTGGGAAAGGAGAGTATGTCTGTGCTGACAAACTTCTGATGCCAAAAAAGGGTTTTTTTCTCTCTACAGAAATGTTAAGAATGGGTTTGTGCTTGTTTGGCTATATTCAGTGCAAAGCAGTAGGTGTGGAAAAAAACTGAAATATTGGAGAGTGTAAATTAACAATCTAAATACTACTTTCTAATGATCAGCACAAGCTTAGACATTAAATAACACAGGAGGCATTTATAGGCATCAGTATTTTCCCTTAATTTTTCTGAAGTCTGATTTAGTGTTGATATGCTCATACTACTATTGTTTTTTTCTTCCCTTCTCATTGTCTTTGATTTTTTAAAATGTGGATAACTTTTTGAACACTGAACTAAAATATATAAATCTATTCCTTGCTGAAGCATTGAAATAGTCCTGCTCTTATGCCAGTGATGTCAATAATGCTAGAAATTCAGGTAGTCAAATGGAACTCTCTTAAAAGAAGAAAAATAAAAGAAAAAAGTGGTGGTCAGAACTCTTGTGATCCTTGGTGTATATTTGAAGTTTAGAAAAAACAATTGAGAAATACAGTATTATATAGATATCTCTATCTTGCATTATGAATAGCATAGGTCTGACAGTTTTACTTCTAATTCTCTGTGGTTCCCAGGTTTGTATTTGGTCAGCAGCTACGTCTGCTTAATCAAGACTGCAATTTTCAGTTTGTGGTTTTGGTGGCCAAATATATAATCTTTATGTTTTGGGGAAAAATGTCATGTTTTGGCAGTTGACCATGCGGAGATGTTTGAGTTACAGGCACATATTAAGAGCAAAGTAAACAAAACACCTTGCATCCACTGATCAACATGGACTTTTAATAAGAGCAGGACTCCATAGCAGTGCTAAAAGGGAAAAGGTGTTAAGAAGGTGGCACAATGTGGGACAGAAGGAAGGGTAATTACTTGTCACTCAGGTGCTTTACTTCCTTGTAAATCTCATCAGTGTCAGCTCTTGCAGCAACAGTTTAATAACAATATAATAATGTAAACATAGATAAGTAACCTCATATTACACTCATATGGGAATCTCATATTGCACAACACAGGACTAAAGAATCAGATTCCTCTGAGCTGCCTTTCCTCCCGTGGGAGACCTGGGAGAGCAAAGAGTACTCAGACCACTTCAGCATTGTTTCTTCACCTTTCACCATTCATTCCTTGAATTTTTTGTTCTACCCTCTCTTTGTCCCATCTCCTGGCACTTCAGGGAGAGGATTTGAAACCTTGCCACTATTGGAGACTTCATATTTTCAGCACCCTGTCAGCATATTCTTAATAGCCTGATACTTATAACACGGCTGTAGAGGTGCTGTAAGTGGTATCACCCAAAAGAGCTCTCTGTATAGATGGGCCAAACAAAAACTTCTCCATTCCTCAGAGCAAAACTAGTATTTATGCTATTTACACCTTCCTAAATGATCTCTCAGCATTCATTGTACAAGCACTGTAAATGCAGCCAGGCTCGGGAGCACAGAAGAATGGCATAGGTAGAGATGTTCAGATGCACTGCAAACCTTTTGTTCAGCTGTCAGACCATCTGAATGGAGAGGGCTTTGTGTCAGGCATCCTGTTACAGCTCCTTCATGCTTGGGCTTGTTTCATTTGTTCCCTGGGTGAAGCTGGCAGGAGTCACTGCAACATGAATGGTCTTGCACCTGGAATCCTGAGCTTTTGCCCAGGAAATCTGCATAGAACCCCTGTGTTAATGAAATGGCTCACATCCTGCTTGGTTCATGCTAATGTTGATATCATTCATATCGATCACAGATTAAGCTTCTGTCTTCAAAGCAAGATAGTTTTAATTATGGTTGAAATCCTCCTCTGTACTTTAATCTATAATATTTTACTTTGAAGTTATAGTGTTTCTCGGGGTGCCGTTCTCACATCTGAATATATTGTCATGTAAAGCCCACTAAGCTGCTTCATGCCCATTTATTGCCCTTAAGAATTGATTCCGTCCCCTCAAGCATTTCCTCATTTTTTGAACGTGTGCCTTTGTAGACTTTACAAGATGTGTTACCACATTAATCACTATAAATTCCAGTGTGTGCTTGAGGTCTTTAATGTTTGGTCCCAGGAGACTTCACATGTAATACGTGAATTAAGAGCTCTTTACATACTGAAAATCGTGCAGAATAAAGAATTCTGTAGGACTTGAAACACTCTGAGAAGCAGTTTGTGCTTTGTAAGTGCTGCTCTGCCCCACATTCCTCCATTTGTAAGCAGTGCTTTTGACACTTTCTTGGTAAATTGGGCTTCTATGCTGGGTAATTAATTTGAACACTCATCTACGCCTGCCTGAAAATTTTTGATGGCTTCATCTTTTAATAAATAAATCTGATTGTCCTAAACTCCAAAGTAAATAAAACAAAAATAGTTTGAAGGTCCAAACTGCATTTTTCTCCAGTGAGATCCACACACTGTGATGCTCTGCTTAAGAGCAGAGCAGGACATATCAATCAGAAATGCAGATACTGATTTACAGGGTATTCGATTAGAGACCTGTTTTAGAGAGGAGAAATGAACTGAGCATTCAGCCCACAGTGGGCTCTTTGAGAATTCATTACTTGCTCTGTTGGAAAACAAACTGGTCAAGGAAACTTACAGTACCTGTCAGGGTTGCTGTTTGAGAAAAAACCACTTGCCTCCGTCAGCACGGCTGTTTAGATAAACCAATCACTTCTCTAATCGATTCTGAGTGCTGAAAAGTTGCCATGGATACAAGATCCTGCAGCCATCAAAACAGAAGGTAAGTTTAGAATTGGAAGTGACAGATTTATTCATCACATACTTAACAAGCCTTTGAAGGGAAAGAGAGAGTTTGTCAGAGTCCTTAGGCTGTGTATAAAAAGATTGTGGAGAAATAGTCAGAGAATTGCCAATAGGCACTTCAGTTGGAGAGGACTGGGTAATATTTGCATTAGAACCATTGCACAGATGTGTTTGCTTGAAACTTTTGCTCTGGATGACAAAACCATCAAAGTCTGCAAGCCTGTTGTCATTAATCTTCAGTCTTGCAATAAATGGTCAGCTGCAAATTTCTGTCTTGGTGGTGGAGGGTTTCAAACTGTTCCAGGCTCAGCTTAAGAGGCAAGGAATGCAGGGCAGCCACTTCTCAAATCAAACCTTTGGGTCCTTCTTTCATCCAAAGCAAATTTCAGAAAGTGAGTTTTTAATGTCCCCTACCAAAAATTGCTAGAATCCTGCAGAAGAATTGACTGGATTTCTGTGTGATCTTGCTGAGCTGCCTTCTGCTGTCCTGTTTTATAGTTTATTGGGTTTAGTGCATTTTTCACCTGGGTGTTGCAGTCATGTCTCTCCTTCATTTGCTGATGATGCTGTGTTGTACTTTGGTACACAGGACTCAGTCCTCAGAAATTCACTCACTTGTATGAGTGAGATGGGAAACAAAACAACAAAATCTACTTTAACTGTGAAAGGTCATGGAAGATAAATAAAAAATAACCAAAAGGAGAGGGAAGTGTTGAAGTAATTTTGTTCTCCTGGGTAAGTGCCTTGCAGCCTTAGAACTGTGCTGAAATTAATTTTCTCTTTTAGTTCTTTCAAACTCCTCAGAAATCACCTCTCCCCCTCCCACTTCTCTAAACTGAATGTATATTTAATAAGAGGACATGCAAAACCAAACTCATTTCCTGGTTTCTCCTACGTATAAACATACAGTGCTAATTGAATTTTTTTGGTAAATCAGTGTTCACAAAAAAATAAAGCATGTTTCCTTAGTTCAAAGCCTGTCTGGGTTGGAGGGTTTTGTGCACAAATCAAGAAACCTCTGTGGCATTACATAAACATGCAAAGAAAGTCGGTATAATTGATAGGATTTCTTTTCGATATTTTTTTGGTTTTCTTTTCAACCTAGGGTTTCCTAGCAAAACTTGGAGACTGAAATTCATTTGCAGAAAGCCAAGAGAAAGCATTTAGTGAACCTGTGTGCAGTAACCCAGCTGTGTTTAGCTGGCCTCTCATGCCAGGGCGGTGAGCTGCCAGGGAGGACACGAGGCAGGATTTGAACCTCACAATCACTGTTTAAGGGCTCCATAGAACAGATTGTCTCCCAATCCATGTGCTGGGGGGCTCAGACAAGTGTTCCCTGGAGATGCTGTTCACAAGCAAAAGGTTCTCATTTCACTCCCTTCAGGAGGGCTCTCGCTTTTGTTGAGCAATTCAACTCTTGTACATTCTGTGTTTGTGATCACAAAAATGAATTTTTTTCCACAGAATCTTCAGGGTGTGGATCTGAGTATATATCATTCAATACTTACTTCTTTAAGCTCATATGCACATTGTAAACTTAAACAATTCATTCCAGTACTAGGGATAAATAATTATTGAAATTTGATTTCAATTTAAGTAGGTCTGGCTTAATTAGTATATTAACATGTATCTTCCTCTTCATCCTTCTGAGGGTTACAAATTAATAAAGTCCACCTCATAGCAAAAAGAAAAGTTTTCATTAAAAATTTGAGATTTTGTTTGCTACTATATCTGGAGCTAGTGCTATTCACAAAAATTTGGGTGGCTGCCCAATATTCTTCTGCAAATCCTCAATCCTCCAAAGATATGCAGAGGAGTGTGATTTATGGTGCTCTCCTGTATCCTGTGTGTCTTTCTCCTTTGTTTCAAGCACTCAGTCACAGAGGAAGAACACCACCTTATGGCCTTCCAAATCATAAAAAAATGATCTGGTGGAGGGCTGGGGAGGAATGGAATCCCTAAAACACCTGGAATGCATTTGCCAAGATATTAATCCTAGGAGTAATTTCTAAGAATTTTGAGAAAAGAGTTTAATGCTTTTGTTTTGTTTTGGGGTTTTTTTGGGTTTTTTTGGTTTTTGCTTCTATAACTGTAAAGAATTATTGTTGTAGTTGTCCATTACCCCACTGCAGACATTTACCAGCTCCTCTGTGAGCACTCCTGGTCTCTCCTGGTGCACAGACAGCATTTTTAGTGAAAACTAATATTTTCTGGAGTGTCAGATGTACATAAAGAGACATAGTGTTAGAAGGTTAGACAGACAGACACAAGTATTATTTTTAACCCATTAAAATAGGTTTAAGTTGATGTTTTCCTCTGAACAAAACTTCCAGTCTTCAATGGAATTTCATTTGTGAGGCTGCAATATTTTAGGCTACTCTGCTAGACCAAATCTGTCCAAATCCTTCGTGCACAAGGGAAGAGGGAACATTGCAAGGGTTGATTTCAATTTTACATCTCAGCTCTCAGTAGTTTATAAATTATCACTTATTATATAAATAGAATTTGTTGTATTTCTGCTTAGAATTTGTTTAATTTCTACTTATAATTAACTCTCTAAAATCTAATACCTACTTAAGGAATGATGTCTTTAAGAACCCAATCTATATCCAATAGAGAAATACTTTGTTTGGATGTTTGGATAAGTAAAACATGAGAGAGAATGT
>VZTN01024793.1:23666-38038 GCA_013400515.1 Erpornis zantholeuca | reverse complement strand
CCATAGGGCCAGGCTTATGAAATTATACCCAAATTACCTGTATCTGAGATAACTTTCACTTCGAAGTGTCATAATTTAATTACAATCTGTGTTAAAATATTTAAATTGATACAGGATATAACTTTAAAGTTCTTTATTATCTAAAGTATTTTTTTAAGATTTTCATAATCTTATAAACATGATGTCCTTCTTAATTTCTGTCTTAGTGTGTAGACTTTATTATCTGGCTATAATTATTCTGTGAACCCAAGATATAAAAATATTTCTTCACTGTCCTCCTGGTTTTACGAAAAATCTAATATAGTTTTAAGATAAATTGCACTCAGAAATTAACATTTTCATGAAAATTGTCATCAAAAAAGGGCATCTGGTAGCAATGCTCGGATTTAATGATCAGTGTAGCCTCCAGACTGCAATACCAATCATCTCTGTAAGTTGCTATGATCAAATTCAGTAAGTAAATTTGGAAATTGCTCAGTAATCATCTGTGTGAATTGAATCATAGAATCACACGATTGTTTAGATTGGAAAAGACCTTTATGATCACTGAGTCCAAACATTAACCTACCACTGTCACATCCACCACTAAACCATGTCTGTAGTTTCCTGAAATGCCTAGGCTTGTAAAGTTCACACCAGGACATGACCTAAGGGGAATGCAAATTTCCAGCTGTGGATTTGGAGAAACATTGTTTCTTTTAACAAGTCAAGAAAACGCTGAAGTCTGAAAATAGCTCTGAGTAAACATTGCTGTCATTTGCTCCCAGCTGATTTCATTGTGACTGCACTGGGCATTTAACTGCTGAGTTTATTACAAAATTTAGAAAGGACCTGCTAAAACCCCAAAAACTTACGAATTTTCAGGTTATTTTTTTCCTGAACTTTAGACTTACAGATATTAAAACCTTAGACATATTACTTGGTAATATAATCTGCAGACGACCATAAAATGAAATAAGAAATACAAAATCCATTATACACTTTGGAAAGAATTCTGACACAAGGGTAGTTGGAAGGATGGAGAGGGAATGATTTTATCATTAGCTTTATGTGTTGAGCCCTGGTTGCAGAACTGGCACCGCACTCAGGATGGTGGTGTGCTCCAGACAAGAATTGCTTCCCAGCTACCAAAACACAGAGAGGACTCCAGATGCTGCTCCATCACTGTGGGGAACATGTGCTGTGTGCTCTCTTCCAAGCTGAAGCTGAGCACCATCCTTCATGGCTGCTCTCCAAGGGCAGAGCACAGCAGAACTGCAGAGTGAGAGGCTCTGTCCTGGGTTATAATGTAAAATGTGTCCAGGGGGGTGTATTCTATCACCATCTTCAGGTTTCTGTTAAAACCAGGTGGGACAGTGCTCTCTGCCTTCTCCCTCTGTGTTATCTTTTGTTAATGGCCCATCAGTGTCCTGCACATGACTCAGAGATAAGTGGCTCCTGGACTATCTCCTGTTAATGGCTCATCAGGCCTTATCTCATGACTCACCATCTCATTGTGAGATACTCTGCCCAGGGGGAGGAGCCAAGCATCCCATCTTGGATATAACTGAGATTTTGAGACTCCAGCTTTTAGCTTTCTTCTCCACTGGATTCCCAGAGGATAGGAGCTACATACCTACCATTGGACCTTCCGAGGAACACCGGACCCTTTTTACTGGATCACTGCCTCAACTGAACTACATCCATCATTTCAGAGGACTGCAGCCACCATCCTTTTGGACTGCTACTGCTACCCTGACTAACAGGGTGCCAGGTTGTATCTGACTCTGTCAGTTCAAACCAGTGTGGGGTTTGTTTTGTTTTGTGTTTTTCTTTCCTTTCCCTGCCTTTATTCTAATTTTTTTAATAAATTGTTATTCTGACTTGGTGCCTCCCACTGGTTTGTCTTTTCAAACCAGAACAGGCTCACAGAGGCTGAGGTCCGGGTGAGTTGATGGCTGAGACTGGAACGCAGCCCTTAACATCAAGGGTTGTAGGCAAGACACAAGTTTGTTTCAGGCCCTTTGGCACATGGCTGCAATCCTTCCCAGTCCTTTCCTCTTGTTTGCACCTGGAAGTTAAGTTTGGGACCTGCACAGTATCACACTGGGGCAAATTAAATATGAGCCCCCGTATTTTCAGCCAATTATCAACATAACATTCCTTATTTAAAAATATAAAAGCATGGCGTTTTGTTAGTTTTCAAAAATATAGACATTATTTACCATTAAACTTGGGGAAATTCTAAGTTTTAAAATGTATTATCATGAATTCTTCCCTGTAAAATCAAGATCAACAGCTATTCTGGCACAATTTTTTTGTTGTTGTTTTCTTGGCAGAAGGCAAACAGCACAAAGGTATAAGGATTAGTAGATTAATGTATTTTAATGACTGTGTACTCAGATGGAAAATATTCTTTTTGGAACTAACTTGTTCCTGGTGGATCACTCAAAGTTCATGCAGCAACTAACATTAATTATTTCAAACATATGCTGAAAACTTTTAACAGCAAAGTTAATTATTGAATGCAAAAGCAACACACTGATGTAATAAATGCAAGAAAACTCAAATCTAAGGGGAATGGTGCCAGCAATTAGAAGAAACTGTGATCCATTCCTATAATAAGTGCTAATGTGGCATCGCTTTCAGACATCTTTGCCCAACTCTAGCATCTCACAAAACAAATTTGGGATAATATGCCTGTGGAGAAAATACCTAACGTGCCATGCATGTCCCATTCTTTGACTTCTGAGACTAATATCTGACACAAAAGATATCAGAAAACGCTTTACAGATTCCTCCTTGGTAATCACATTAAGTTAGAAGAAGCAGATTTTAAGTAGTAGGCTGTGCTTCAAAATGAAGATTAACTGATTCATAATAATTGTTTTTCTAAAACTTCTGCTTCTTCTTTTGAAGCACTATATTGCTGAGAAAGATTTTGGTTCTTTCCTTCATAACAGCAGATCCAAAATAAATATTTGATTATAAGTATAATTATAGATAACCTTTCAACATCTGCTATTAAAATTATTAGATTTCAGTGATTACACCTTTCTTTTCTCTACTTTTATTGCTTCTTTTGGAATTTTCAAATTTTAAAAAAATTCTAAAAATAGAGAGAAAAATATTAAAGAGAAAGTTCTCGCAACAGCCTCTAACCTACATAACTATATTTTCCTTATATTGTATAGTTTAACCTAGTAGGAGTAATGTGTTCTGTGTGATATCCTCAATTATATATTTTGTAGTTCTTTCAGGTATTTTCCAATAGTCATAATGATTTTGAAATTTGCCAATATTTTGGGGTTCGTTGCTATGCAAACAGTTGAACTATTAACCTTTAAAATAGTTGATTCTTTTCTAAAAATGCTCTGAGAAGTTTTTATTTTTAGTTTTAACATGCCATAATAAATTTCTACTTTAAGGAAGATGTATAATTAATTTTGTAATACTATTTTATTTTTAGCAAATGAGTCCAAGGTAGGTACTTTTGCTCTTGTTTTTAATTCACTCTTACTGAAAAATTAACTAGTAAAACACTGATTTTAAAATAAATTCTACATGCTCAGAAATTCTTTGGCCTATGTTCTTTCTGCATGCACAAAAATTAATACCAAAAATAATCTGAAAAAAAAGCTCACAAAATTCAGTTCTGTCCTGGATTCAAAGATATTAAACTGCGAAATTACTAACAGAAAGATTTAGTAATAGTGTGGATTTCATTCTTTTTAGCTGTAGCTTTTTACATGCAGGAAAGTTTTCTCCTGTTCCTTTAATACTTATAAAAGTTAATGAATATACCATTTGGCTTGATGTACTAGTTTGAAAACAAACCAGAGGGAGATCGCAAGTCAGAATTATAATTTAATAGGGAAATTAAAATAAATGGAATAGTTCAAGAACACTGACAGTGTCAGGATAGAGCCTGACACCCTGTTAGTCAGGGTGGTGGTAGCAGTCCAGATGAAGTGGATCTGTTCAAGCAGTGATCCTGTAGAAAAGGGTCTGGTCATCACCTGAAGGTCCAGCAGTTGCTCCTGTCCTCGGGAACCCAGGGGGTAAGGGCTGTTTGCGCTGTTCCAAACCCCAGATTATATCCAGGTGGGAATGCTTGGTTCCTCCCCCTGAGTGGAGCATCTCACAATGGGATGACGTGAATTTATGAGTCATGCAGTGAGGCTGGATGGCCCATTAATGGAAAGATATCCCTCTGGAGGGAGTTATCAGGGATGTGTCTTGGAAGAGATAGAGAACCCTGCCCCGCCTGGTTTTAACAGATGGTGATAGAATACATACTTTTGGTCACATCTTACATTGTAACCTAATACACTTGGATTATAGAGAGACACTAATTGTATATTTTTCCAGATGTTAAGAGGAGCAAGTTTAAACTGGAAGTCCCAGCATCACATTCCAACACAATCTGATGCAAAGTGTCCTGTAAAAGGCATTAAAAAGAAAGGGGAAAGAGGAAGCAGAAAAAGAATCAGCTGTGAAAAAGAAATAAATTCTCCTATCTGTCTGTGTCCAAGCAAACAGAATTTATAAGGTCTGTCAGAGGGGACTGTTATGAGCAGTGCAGCAGAAACCATATCATACCATGTGTTTTTTGACAGCAAAAGTAAACAGCCTTGGTGATGACATAGGGAGACCTTGTAGTGCAGGAGGCTCCCTGCAGAGCATGGAGAGGAAGGAGGCTTTACAAAAAGATTGAAAAATTTTATACTCTTTCTTTTTTTTTTTTTTTTTTTTCTAGAGGGCTGACATAAAATTTTAGATGTGATTAGGAGGAAATAGGCCAGAAGCAGCCCAGACTGACATATTATTGTATGGGACTAATTTTGATATTGCCATAACTTCTGCATTGGACTTCACAGAACAGGCTTCTTTCCACATTCCATTTAGGAAATGCAAGTATCTTGTCAGGACAGATCCTGAGAGATATTACTCCAGAAACTGGGTTTGTCTAGCTTAACCCTCAGCAGGTTCCAAATACTTTGCTTAGTATATATCAAATGAAATACTTGTCCTTAATTATCTACTTAGCTCTTAGACAGCAGGTTGTTTAAGGGATGATGAATACAGCTTTTTTATTGCTCTTTTACATGATGTTTCTTAATATGATGTTGATTTAATTTTCTGCTTTTAAATAAAAGTGTAATTTGCATTGATACCATTCTATTCTCTCACCAATGTAACGCAATCTTCAAACCCCTACATTGGAAATCTTTACATGGACATGTTATTGGATTTCTATATTGCTGGGTTTTTTTTACTGAGATCCTTTTAACATTGTCTTGACACAGTTATATCTCACAGCATACTTGCATTGAAATAATTTTCCATCAGTTTGACATGACATTGTCTCCCTGGACTTGTACTGACACTTAAAACAAACAGAGAATTACCGTTGCTGTTTTTCACTGAAAAAATTGCTGCACTCACAAAACAATTTTGTTTTCACAATACAATGATCCACTTTAATAACTGCTTTCAATTTAATATGACTTTCTTTTTTCTCTTTTTTTCATTTTTTCCCCATGCTACTATAAGAAGCTATAAAGCAAGCAGAAGTTCATCTCTGCTTATCTGAAAAGGCTTCATGCATTGAAATGTATTTAATTTTAAATAAAATACATAAAAAATACACAGTTAGTTACAACCAAGTCAAAACTACTAGAAAACACTATATGAAGAGGTATATCAAAACTTTGCAATTCCATTTTCATGTTTTAACATGATGATCACATTTCTGCTTCTTTCATATTCCAAGCTAAGACCAAGATCATGAAACGTGAACTAAAGGGAAGATAATTGAAGTGAGATTATTTTCATATCTTGATGTTTGTTGTTAAGATTCTTTTCATTAATGACTCTGAGATAAAAATTGGCAACTAACAAAATTTTGCAATGGCTCAGAGTTTGAAAATACTGTCTAAACATATAGGGGTCAGACTTTCAGCAAGAACTAGCTGACATTAAAAAATGCAAATAAAATGACATTTAATAGTGCAAAATAAAAGCTATGTCTCTGTAAAGGTCAACAAGGATGTGTTATAAACCTCAAGCTCAACACTGAACATATAATCTGCCTATGTGATGTGATCAGGAAAAAAACCCCAAGGCTGTATCAGGGCAACTATTTCAAACAGAAAAAAATATGAATACCATTATACAGTATACTGGAATACAAGACTGTATTTTTGTTGCTAATATCCAGAGAGATTAATTCTAACTGGAAGGCCATCAGGAAGTATTACCAGGAATATTTCCAGGAGGGAGATGACGTGTCTGTCATACAAAGGGAGCAAAACAACTGGGCCCTTCTAAGTGCTAGCAGAGAATATGGTTTTATCATCAAGATTCAGGAGAATGAAATTATCTCTTTTCAGGGAGAGGAATCATTTCAGTTGGAGGACAATTATAACACAAGAACTAAGATGTGTTTGCTGGTTATAAACATGGCTAGGCTGCTCCAAGAAACAGTCTGCCTAATTAAACTTCTGTTCTTCCAAACAAAAAGAGAGAACTGTCTTTCTCTGAAGAAGTTTTAAGACCAGATAATGTGGCTAAATGGATTTATATACCAAAACACTTATATCACAGGTGTGTGGTTTTACTAACCGTGTGACATTTCCAGCCCGTGGGACTGGAGCCAGGAGGAAGGTCGTGTGGGTCAGTGCAGTGGTGTCAATGCTGCAGTGTATGGTCCAGGGCTATGGGGACCTGCTTTTCCTGGAGGTTTCCTGGAGGTTAGAGACACAGTCCTGGATCCAGGGGAGTGCCATTGGATTCCTCAACAATGTCTTTTTTGTGATTACCTCTACTATTCTTAAGTGTGTTTAGGTATACATTTGAGTGCAGAATAGCTTGCCATGGATTTCTTGCCTTCTCAAACTGTGCTGTTTTGTTATGATTTGTTGCAGCCATTGTCAGTGCTCCCAATCCTCCTGTTCAGGTAACTTTTGTCGGAGTCCAGGGAAGCCTGGAGGCTTCTCCTGCTCCTCTGGCAATTTCTTTAGTCCCCAGAGCTCCTCGAAAATGGCCTAGCCAGCGACCTAAGCTTTTAGAGAAGCTCCCTCCACTTTTGAGAAAACCTGAATGCACCGGAGGGGTGAAGAGATTTTTGTTTAGTGTACCACAGAGAGTTTAGTTGTAGTTTTAAGATCTTGCTCTATGTATTATATAGTGACAAGATGGAGATTTTTTGGGTGTCCGCCTCTTCTTCTTTCTTCTTCTTTCTTCTTCTTTCTTCTTCTTTCTTCTTCTTTCTTCTTCTTTCTTATTCTCTTCTCTTCCTTTCCTCTCTGACACCAGTTCCTGTGGTGTGTTGGTTGGTAGAAAAAAGTTAGTATTAAAAAGACATATCAATAAGATGAGGGTTTACTGGTGCTGGAAACAAAATAAAATGCATATTGTTTCTTGAATGGTTGTTAGTAAGATATAAAAGGTAGCTGCTGATTTGCAGCCATTGCTTTTCTGCCCTGGTGTCCTTGGAGGACGCTGCCTCTGCCTCCGAGGTCTTGATAAGAAAAATAACTCGTAAAACAGCAAAGAAGATGTCTTGCTTCATTCTTTTCAACATGAAGAACAGAAAAAAGAGAATCTCCAGAGCAGAGGACAGGGACAAGAGCCAAGGGCTCCAACCCCTGTGGGGGCCCAGGCCCCTGACACTTTTGGACATGTGGATGTCCAGCAGAGTGAGTGTGGTTTTGTCTATATATTTCCTTAAGCGCACCAAAACTACTCTGTTGTTTGCAACAGATTCGTGCCATATTTCATCTACTCCTACAGCAAAAAGACTGATGAACTCTGGTTCATCAGCTCATGCCAAAAGCTATGCTAACTTCAAGTAACTCATGATAACTGCTGCAGCAGTGGGGCCAGGGAACACAGCTGGTTTTAGTCTTGAGATTAAAATTATTACCATTATATGATTTCTCTCAGAGATCTACTCACCACAGGTGTCCGGACAAAGGTCACTTACCAGTACTAAATACTTCTTCTCCTAAGTCCTTAATGTGGACCTGCTTTTCAAAGATCTTCACCAGTTTTAGTGTGACTGCCTGTGCTCACACTCATAAGCCACAATAAAGCTCTCCATTTTCTAGTGCTGGTCAGATGCCATCAAAAGAGAGTAAAACTGGGAAATGGTGAAAAAGCAATTGAGAATGGTGAAGAATATTGAATGGGTAATGGATGACAGCAGTAGTTCTCTTTGTTTATGAAAACTGCCAGTTGGATTGAGGTCAATGCTTGTGTGATTGACTGTTGCTTATGCATTTATGAGAAAAATTCAGAGGAATCTTCCTTTGAATACCAGCTGACATATGTGCTTTAATGCAAACCAATGGGAAGTGCCTCAACAATACAAGGTGACTGAGTCATGGTCCACATTTTATTCCAGTCTGCTTCTGTTCATCAGGAACCTGAGTCTGTATTTTAAGAGGCAGTCAAGGAGCCCTTTTTCAATAATGTAAATTTAAACTTAAATAGACAAGTTAAGGTGAGGTTAAGGTTAGCTGATGAAACCTGGACTGTTGCTGTCTTTTTCACAAGTAATATACACATTGGAGTGCATCTATAGCTTATAAAGACCATTTTAAGCAGTCTTTGTAACTTTTGTAAGCTGAAAAGGAGAAAGGGGCACATTTAAATGCAAACCTGAACAATTCAGCGCTTTGAAGCATCAGTCAAGTCTCCTTAAACCATGCTGCTGATTGAAGTAGCCTCAGAACTTTAAAACTAAGTGAGCTGACACTTCAAGATAACATTGATTTAACACATATTGGCCCAGGTGAACTCTTATTGAACATAACAGGGTGACAGCACATAATATGTAAGTGACAGAGAGCTGTCAAAAAGCAGTTTTTACAAAAGTAAAAAAGTAAGTCTAAGTTGTTTCTCTAATTTTGGCATGCATTACAATCACTCTTCTGCAAAATTTTAGTTACTGTATCAGCAACGTATCATTCCAAAGCAACTTATCATTACAGAAAAGGTCATTGAACATGAATGGCAAAAACATGCTGGTTAGCTCTGGAGATTATTTGGTTAGCTTAAGCAAACAGACACATTTGTGAATTTTTTTGACAGCTGAAGGTGTCATTATTATAAGGATATAATTAATATAAAGAAATTAATTATAAGCCATATAACTATAGTTTCCTTATTTGTGCCTCCCAACAAAAATGATTGTAGAAGCTCCAAGCAGGAAGGCTTTTCAGAATTATTGACTTTGTCTATCCTTGAGATCAAAGGATTTTGGAAAAGAATGTCTGGCAATGGCAAAAAGTGTTATAAGAATGTGGAGTAAATTGTCAAAAGGAAAACAAATATATTAAAATTTCAGTCTTGAAATAAGAACATTTTCGTTTTTGTGAAGGATAACTATTTAAATGGAAGAATATGATGAATGCCACTTTAAAAGATGGATTGAGACCAAGGTAAAGCACAAAAATTTCCAGAGGAGCCAACAGAAAAACACAAGCTTGTCTCCCGTGACTATGTGCTTTGCTTGGGTTTTACATCTCTGTGTTCCAGTTACCCATTTTCAACAAAAATCCACATAAAAATTTAACCTCACTCTTCTTGTTCTTGTTTACCTTTCTGCTTTGTCCTCAGAATGAGGGATTTGGTGGTCATAATACTCCTTTTGACCTTTACGTCCCTGAATAGGAAATGTCAGCTTCAGCTTAACCACAAAGAAGTTCTTTGTGATGGACTTTCTTTGAGGATGGAAAGATTTACAAGTACCACAAAAAGCATAGCCCAAAGCAATGTATTTTTTGTACTTCAGTATAAATACATATACTCTTAGATTCTTCTCTAATTGTATGGAAGAAGGCTTTTCAAATCATTTTGCAGAGATGAAGAGCAGGTCTGAAACAGCAAATCACATTTTATAAAGCCCTGTACACTGTGCATACAGACTTATTTGGATCCCCCTGACTCATTATTGTAGGAATGTTTCAGTGTCTTGTCAATGTAGCTTCAAGTCAAACTTTTAGAGCTGGGGGGGNGTAAACTTTTAGAGGTGGGGGGGGGGGTCTACAAACCCAATACCTTTTAAATATGGCCCTATGTGCAAATCTGAACCAAGGACTGAAAAGAGTATAAAACTGTGAACAGTTCTCTGATCAAATATTTATGAAAGGGTTGCTATACAACTATTTATTGTCTGGCACATTGTTTTTCTGCATATACCTTAATGTTCTGTACTTCTTCTGCTAGTGGAAGCAAGTATATGCATATTCAAGTATTTTCTCTTATCAAATCTATTATGCATAGAGACTGTGGTGTTTTACAAGGGGCTTATTTTTTACAAATTGTGTAGAGTGGATCACTGAATGAGCTTGCTCTCAGTACTTTTTGACCTAAATTATGCTTACAAATTAACCAACAGGAAGGTGAGAAGGAAGGCTAAGGGGATTAATTGATTACAGTGTCACAGTGAGCAGGTTAGCTCACACTGCAGTGGGTTTAGTATGTTATTTTAAATGGGAAAGGGGATAGAAACAAACAAGCAAAGATCAAAGCAAATCTGTTATAAGATGTTCTCTCGATACTGACTTATTAAAAATTGGATGGCCTTAAGCAAAATTTAATTTTTTTATCCCCAACTGATCTTCCTACAGAGAACAGAAGATTTTTCTCTTTGTGGTTCAAGATGAGTTTATTCTCTAGGTCGTTCACACAGCAGAGATCAGATGATCTCACAAGTAACAAAGTAGTAACAGAAAATATCCAGACACACAGAGCTAATCCTTACCGTCTCTTGAAATCAGATTATGCATAAATAAAATATCTAGATTTTTTTAGGGTGCTTTTCCCATGTTGTTATTGCATTATCAACACAGTAGTCAATAATATATTTTGAAGTGAAAATGAGAAAAAACCTACCAAATTTGAACTAACTTTTTTTCTGATCATGTTTTAGGAACCATGGAGTTTAAAGGATGAAGACAGAGGAAAAGGGAAACAGCAAACTGCTGAAGTAACAAAAAGACAGAAATCACATGTAGTCCCACCTCTAGTTCACACCATTCTGCCAGCAAGTGTCGTTTTTCAGAGGTGTAGCATGTAGAAGATGAGGTACAATAACCACCACAGAAAATCAGGCAATTAGCCAAATAGCCAGAGACTACATTCCTCTTCTATACTCTCTTTTAAACCTGATGTTGACCTTAGCTGTCCTACATTAATGGAATAAGCCTAGTGTCAGAGAGCTGACCAAACTCATTCTTCACTATCATTCTTAGTATACATCTATGCTATAATTCTATTATGCAAATGGATAACTATTCATTACTATTATAAATGTGTTATAATGGCATCAGAATTATATAATTAATAATTAAGATGTTGCTATGTATTTAATAAAGGTCACATTTTCAACTATTAATTGAATGTGAAATGTTGATTTGCAGATTAAAGGGTGTAGAATCCCTTGTCAAAGCCCGGTAGCTGTCACATAATCTAATTCTCATTCCTTTCAAACATCAAATCTTCTTATGTATCCCTTTATCTAATGACTAGAAAGAGGTCTTGTCTACATTGGTTATTCTTATTACCAATGTTTTTTCTGAATTTACTTGTTGAAATTAGAAGCATATTTCTTTGACAGTTTTTCTTAGGAGTTTTCTACCTAATTGAGCTACAATGTTGTACTTTCTTCATAGGCACATAAAGACAACCTCCTATAAATTAGGATCTTTGTAATAGCAATGGGTACCATACTGTAAGATCATTAACTTAATAAAACATGGTTTCCAAAATACATAACATCTTTTACATTGTGCAATTTTTGGTAAAGGATTCCCTACATTGGTGTCTGTTACAAAACAAAAAGGTTTTTTTAAGAGAAATGTATCTACAAAGTAGATTTAAATGAATATTTTTCTGACTACTTTTATCATGTTCCCTTTATGACATGAAGACACAAAGGAAAGTAGTTTAAGTAAAATTCATATAAACCAAGAAAATGTATCATCTTCATTACATCATTTATGCTAGAATTAACAACTTTTCACATCAGTTGCAATCCCCAGAGTGATTTCTATAATACAGATTTACTTCAGTTACCAAAGCATCAGCACCTGGTGCTACTTGCAACACACTGTTGTACCAGAGACTCTGCACAGGACCAGCAAATGCAATCTAAAATCTACAAAAGACCTTTGCCTACTTAGTACAGTACAGCAGCTAGAGGCCAGACACGATGCTCTGGAACATAGCAAGCAGTATTAGATGCCTTTATATAGACAAACTAATTGACACTGGTCTTCTATCCCTGCACAGCTTCTGAAACCAAGATACACTATTTAAACTTGAAAGCTGCCATACAAGAATGCATAATACACTACCATTTTTTTTTCTAAGCAACAGTGTTGATTTTATTATTTTTATATCCCCATGCAACCATAGCATTTAACTGTGAGCCTTTAATTCTAACTTTAATAAGTAATTGGATTTTATTTTTTGGAACTGCTGGGTTTAGAGCATTATGCGAATTCCATGTCATTCCATGCTGTTGTATCCTGTCTTTCTTTTATTATGGAGTTAAGAAACTAAATTGGCCTGCTGCTGCAGGATCTGAATATACTAAATGAAACTTCACTAGCAACATTAAATATTCTGTAATGTATCGAGGAATTACCGCTGTGTCAGAAAAACAACCCAAATTTATTTTAGTCATAGGTTTAACATGACTCTCACTGTCATTTTCAGATCATTCCTCTCCTGAACTCATTTTTTCACAAAAGGAAGACAACATGGATATGCATCTACAGTCATTAGTAAATTGAAACCTTCCAAGTTGTGAAAATGTCTGCTGATAAAAGCAGAAGCTATTGAAAAGACAGGTCAATGTAATGTGTTTATAGCTTTTACTACAATTTTTAAACTTTGGTAGGCAATCAAAATAAAACTGACAGCTATTGTCTAGGTAACACAAACTCACTCATTAGGAGAACAGATAAACATTTTGTCACCTTTAGGACTAGTAAGAAAATTTATGGTAGGTCTTAAGTCTGACATATAACAATTGACATATGGTAAACTGCTAAATAACCAAAATTCAGCAAATAACTAGAACTTTAATGCAACCAGATTTTATGGCCTGTTAAGAAGGCAGATATAAATATACACAATTTTGATCACCTCATTAAGACTGAAAGCCAGAAAAATCTAATTGAGAATATGTTTTGTCTACAAGATCAAACCACTCAGATGAAAGATAAAGTATAGCATGATGACGCTCAATGCCAATTAAAGCTCCAAGGCACCAAAAGCTTTAAACAGTATTAGGAGCAGTGAAAGCAGAGTAATATTTTCACTGCAATTTCTTTGTGGAATAGTTATGGCATGATGATCCTACACAAAATAAAAAATTCAAGTGAAAGGAAAAATATTTTCTTGCATTTAAATATGTTGAGAAAACAATAGCTAACTGTTTTTGTTAAACAAGCGCATTTTATCCAGATTTATATTTCTGTTGACAGTGTGAAAATACACTAAATCACGTTTCTATATGCAGAACATAAATAGCTTTCTTAAAATTTTGAGTGTTTCTTTTTCAAAGTAAATAAAACTATGACAAAGTGTGGAGAGACAGTAAAGAGGTGAAGACAGGAAAAAATGTTTGATCTTGTTTTATCTAATAATGTATCATAAATTCAGCCTGCTTGAAAATACTCTAATTATTTTAGAGAATACTAATAAGAATCTTTGGAGAAGATTTGTAGATATGGGGGACAAAATTTTTCTATGAACTTCCACCAGGATGAAAGTTCTGTATGAACAGACCAAAAGAATGAGGGAAAAAAAAGAGATATTCCTCTAAATATAAATGTTTTCTGATTTCTTGTGTCTTTGCAGAAAGCATTTAAAAATAAGTAGGTGGCTGGTCTGCAGTGCAATCTTTAGGACAGCTTACTGCAACCCAAAGCAGAAAGCTACCTTTCAAAATAGAGCACCAATGCACTCCATAAAGGATTACCAGGAATTTCCAAGGATTGTAGCTTATCATTGGAACAGCAAATGCTTCCCAGAGAAAATGTTTCAGTACAAAACACAATATGCATATGAAGGGGAGAAGTAGGAAGACAAGACTGTTGTAGCAGTTTGGGCTCTGTCTCAATATCTCAGACAGAAAATCTTTACCTGTTGTATTTATGTGAGTGAGTCAATTATTCTCCTAGCAAATAAATTATTCTGCCATCTAGTAGGCCAGGGTCCTGTGAGATTCATGTGTTTGCCTTATTTATATGATTTGAAGTTATGCAGTCTTCTTCTCTAGGAAACCTATTGAGGTAAGAGCAGAGCAACAGAAAAGCTAAGCTTACCCAGGGAATTTCTCTGTGGAATATCTGTGGAAGCATTGAGAGGCC
>VZTN01024793.1:0-23643 GCA_013400515.1 Erpornis zantholeuca | reverse complement strand
GAGGCCTCTTGAATGGCTGACATGGTGCTCCCAAACATTAATTCACAGGTGTCGACCAAATAAAAAGAGTAAACTAAAGTAAATATAGAGAATAAGAAGGATTTGGGAAATTACAAAACAAGGTAAGTATGCATGTCACAGGAACAGGAAAATATAAAAGATTCAGGCATTATGAATAGCATAAAAATTCTTATACACTACATTTTTCCATAGTATGCACACAAACATATTAATTCTTTTACAATGAAACTGAGTCTGTGAGCTTTACTTTCTGAACCATCTCCCAGTGATTTACATTTGAAAATATATATATATATAGTAACTGACCACGTCTGTTTGGGGAAGGAGGAGTGGTGTCTAATGGGGGTGGTTTTACCACTTGTTTATCTCAAATCATCCTATCAGCATATAAAATTAGCAAATATGTAAAATATGACTCTATATCTTAACAAGTGCCAGGGGGACTTTTTTAATAATTTCTTTTCCTTCCCCAAAGCTGACTCTGAAACAGATAAGTTATGAGTTCATATGACTCTGTGTAGATGGACAGTTTACTATATAAGCAAGACTTAAAAAGTAACAGGATTCCTCATCACCAATTTGCTAATCTTTATCAAAGGTCTTTCACAACTCAGGTCTTGTTAACCTAAATACACTGTTGCTTATGTCACAGAATGATGGCCAAAGGCAAGTGGTAAGTTAAGAAACATTGGCTCTTTCGAAAATCACGTAACGGTGACAAAACACAAACATAATCCTACTGTCATGGTTCCAGGTCAGCTCATGAGTGGAAAGAGTCTATATTCCACTGATTACACTTCACAAAAATATGGGAGACTATGAAGTCATAAAATTCAAAAGCAGTTTGAAATCCCTGAACTCAAAAGTTTTACCTTAAATTCTACACTAGCAATAGACCTGCCAGTTATCTGGATTACAAAAAAACCCACAACTAATTTTGCATCTTTTATGAGAACTCCCGTGGTATATTGAAGTCACCCATGCCTACTGCAAGATTAACCTTATTTAATAAAGAAATTTAACATATATACTTAAATACTAGAGGCTAGATATCATTCTTTAAAGATAAATATGTTTTAATTCAGCAATTGTGCATGTGGTGGATTTATAATAGCTACTAAAACCCTTGGACTCATATTTTCTATCTTTTTGATGCTTACAAAAGGCTTCCTAATATGACATTAAAATAAATAGTGTTCTGTTTTCATGGGGGGATTGAAAACACAAGAAAAGTACATGTCATCTTATTTCTTGGTCACTGAGGACTGCATATTGCCAACTTTCATTTCTTTATTTTATGAGACCAATTTCTTCTCACAGTTCTATCACTGCCATGCTAGAATACAGTGTGCCTTTCACCTCCAGTTTTCTGTTGGGGTAAGGTTATCTTCATTGTTCATGTACTTACACAGATCTTATTTGAGGAATATCAAAAATCCTCTTTTGCCTGAATATAAGTTACAAGATTAATAGCATCTCATGAGAACTTAGTAACTCTTTTTTGCATTACCTGGTATGATCCTTCAGTCGTTTTCTAGCACTTGTCTCACCATTTTATTTAATTTAAGCTAATTTATGGAATTATCCTGCCTAAAATTTGTGCAGGAGCTGTTTTCTTCCATTTTTAATGTGCAATCTTTCATTGGAATATATTCTTTTCATATATTTTATATCAGATAGAACTTTTTTTCTGTAGGGAATACTTCTCCATGCCATACATACAGACTTTTCAGAAGACAATAAATACACCTGCTGTGTTCTGCAGCAGAATGGTTGTGTCAAGGGAGGGGGCTGTTATTTCCCACAGTACCAGCTATTCCATCCCATAACTCATGTTAAAAACTAGCACATGTTTTATCATTCTCTCAGATCCCTTATTTTGTTTACAAATAAAACTGGTCATGCACTGCTTTTACCTTTGGCTTCCCCCAAGAATTCCTCCTTAAGATGACTCTTCATGTGATAATATCCCAAGATTATTCTTGCAATGTTTTAATACTGTTTTTACAGTGGTATGTTTCTATATCCAATTGTATTTGATAATNGGCTTGTGGAATGTTTGTGAGGGAGAGAAAGGAAGGGAAGAGAGGAGGGAGAGGAGAGGAGAGGAGAGGAGAGGAGAGGAGAGGAGGCTGGGAGACACTGGAATAGTTTGCCCAGAGAAGTTGTGGGCACCTTTTTAAATATCTGATATCTACATATCTAAACACTATTTCTGGTGAAATAGTGACTAATTTATGTCAGATTCTTTTCATCCCATGCCTGTGCACCTCCAGAGTTTATAGTAACATTTAAAAATTCTCCACAGGAAAAAATATTTTTATATCAAAACATATCCAACCAAGTAAATAACTTGTAATCAGACACAATTTCCTCTGAGTTATACTGCGTCAATTCTTGCTCTTGTTCAACTACACATAATTAGTGATCAGAAAAAAATATTCATCATCTTGATTGCAATAATTTACTCTTCTTTCAATTATGTGACTGCAAAATTATGGATAAAGTGATCTCTTTCAGAGGCTGTGAAAATTTTCTTATTGCATCCTTTTCTCCTTTGATCATTTATTGATATGCCTCTCATAAATTTAGTCAAATTACCTCCATGTTGATTTTCTGTGAATTTCTATTTCCATTAATTCTGGTTTTGTATGTAAAAGTGTATTAAAATGAAGGAATTTTTAAAAACATCACTTGAACATTACAGATAACGGAGAGCATAGCACACAGTGTTAAATTAACTTCCAAGTTAAGGTGAAATGAGAGGAAATCTTAACTAGACAATAAAAAGACATTCTTGCTAAAAACACAGTTATGTTCCAGGGTGGTCTTATTGGTCAGTGGTAGACTTAGTCAGATGTTCAGAAGAATGTATTTCGAGAAACAGATTCCCTCTTTTCCAGATAAGTAGTTGGAATCTTCTTATTCAAGGGGTGTGGGGTGCTGGATCTTAGAAAATACTTTTGCTTAGTAGCTTTTTTCTTATAAGAAACTACAGTTGCTCCATACTTTGAGTCATGGGTTTAATTATTTCTGTATTCATCAACTCAAGCAAATATGACCAAATTATGAGCCTTTAAAATTTCTATGTTATTCACATTCTGTTCAAATTTAAATTACTTCAAATATTTAAGAGTGAGATATGGTTACCTTGTTCATCTTAACTCCTACTATTTGTCACTTAGTACCAGGGAAGATACCTTTGTTATAAATCATTGATTGTTCCATAAAGTACTGCACTTTATGAATCATACTGTCATGTTTTAATCACAATGACGTTTCCATTGATTACACGGACTAAATCACGTAAGATACAGGATTTTTTTCTAATAAAGTTCAGGTTTCTTAGTGTTTACAGTTTTTAGGTTGCAATTTTAACAACTCATTAAGCATACAGTTCACATAGCAGCTGTTGGCTCCATCAATTAATATACCATATTATGTTTTTCTTCTATTTTGTGAACTTTGCAAAAGCATCTTTAAAGTCACTAGCGTTTTTTTATTTATATATTTATAAAAGAATGAGCATATTTCAAAGCAATTGTTTTTTTAATGGGAAGAAAAATATTATAGATTTGGTAGTGTTATTAAACTGTGTTGAAATCTTTATATCAAAGTTTAAAAATTAGTTTACTTTTAATTTGTAATCCCTAATAGAAGAACAGGTAAAAACACTAAAAATCTTATTGCTTCCAGAATGATTCTCAAATGCTTACTTTATGAGCATTTATATATTTCAAAATAGATATTTATAATTTTAAAATCAATGGACTATTTCAAAATTTTACACTGCCCTTAGATCATTTTTTTCATGGAATTGGAACCTAACAAAGCCAAAGCTGCTTAGCTATTTTAAAAATAACTGCAGATTAATAATCATAATATCATTATGCAGGTAAAAGTGTCTTTAAGATCAATCTCTCATCTGTCCATGGAAGGTTTTCCAGGTTCTAACCTTGAAAAGAAGAAAGAAAATCCAGTTCAAACCAATAACTCATTGGGGTTTTGTGCACTGTAGCCAAAGTATTTTGAAAATGTTAAAAAAACTAACACCAACATGAAGAAGAAAATGTACAAAACTAAGGGGTTCATATAGTGGCACGGTCCATCCTACTTTGATGGATTTTTCTTTTAGTTATCCAGAAATACCTTAATAAAGAGCTTGTGTTAGAGTCACAGTAATATATATATATTATCTTTTTCATCTTGCAGAATAAAAATATCCTTTCCATTCCTGCTGACCCACTGGAGTACTGCTTTCTCCATAAAAACCTTATGAGCCATCTTTCTTGGGTCTCCCATTTGATCTTGGAGCTTGAGATCATGTTTCAAAAAATGTCATATTCAATATAACATACATAGGCGCATTCTTATCCTCGTTTCTGGTCTTCAGAAAGGAGTTTTTCAAGTTGACATTTTGTATATGTCTTAGAAAAATCCTATCAGTTTTTCTGAAAGACAGGGAGGCAACTTCTCACTGACAGGCCTGATGAAGACGCCTTACCCAACAAGGCTGCTCTTGAGTTGCTCTTTGGCTGCTGGTATACTATTAGCTTTACAATCAAAAAAATTTTATTTCAGAAAATGTTAACATCTTGAAGTATGGATTCTTAAGTCTTTTCCAAAATATTTATAGCAGCAAGGAACCTGTTATACATCAATCAGTTCTACAAACCTTTCTTTCTCTTCAATATGCTTTAATCGCAATTTCAAAACTGGTTGAATTTCTATAAGTAATGAATATGTCTTTCTCTTCTGTGAAGATAATTTCATAGGTAGATTGTTCTTTTTTCTCTGACAAGTTTTATAAATTTCCACACTTTCTGGGTTTTTTTATATATGTTAAGGTTTTTGTCTAATTTTTCGGTAGAATGTAGCTATCTTTCTCTGCTATATTTTCCTGTCCACATTCTGTGACCAAATCTCAGCCACTCTTAGCATATAGATTTTCATAAATTCAAGTATTAACTGAACAGATTTGTTTACAGGAGTGAGAAAACAACCTGTTTGTTTTAGCTTCTCTTGTGAACTCAGACATGGCATATTTTAGCTCATTTGTCTGTTTCTTTAGAGAAGAACTACTGACATATTTCAGCTAAAAGGTCTGCTTGCTCTACTGGCAACCTTTATATTCTGTATGTATTCAGCCTTACAAAAATCTGCCCAATAAATCCACTTACAAGAGAAGAAAAAAGAAATACTTCTCCATTCTTTATTCTACCAAAATCCAGATCAAATTAACTCTTTTCGTCTTGGTTGTCCCTGCTAAATCTCAGTTCTTCCAGTAGTTATAAATGGGTTTTTTCAGTGAAATTTTTTTCTTATCAGCAATTTGCTAAGGTTAGATTAATGAAAGGAATATCTGGCACACTGTGTTTCATATTAATTTTTTCAAGAACACTACAGCAAGTTAAGAGGTTTTCAATGTGTAGTTAATATATTTTGTGGGTTTGGGGCTTTCATTGAATACATCCTTTCCTGAGAAAAAATTAGGTGCCCAGTGTTAAAAGTAAGAAGAGACACTGAGAGGTTTGGGGTTCACCCAGAAAATTTTGCTTGGACCTTTATCTTGGGCTATCAAGGGGAGTAAGAGTGTAAGAACACAGGTAAAATGAGCAGTAGTACAGGTTTTTGGAGCTCTGCAGGTAGTGCCAGCAAAGAGCAGTGCTGAGGACTGAGGGAGAAGCAGCACCAGACCTAGAAATGACAAAAAAGAAGAAATTAGAGAAAGCAGATAGAAGAAGGATGTTACAGAAATCTGATTTGGCTAAGCCACAATAAAACAGAAAGCATTGTTTTGTATAAAGCTGTACTTCCTGGTTCTAGAAAAGAACAGAGGCATGAAACTCTTGTCAAGCCCTATGGACTCCACCCATCCCTGATAGAATGTGACAGGAAGAGAATGAGATTGACCAAAAATGATTCATTTTTTCCACTCTTAATTTCTCAAGTTTAGAATAAAGTTAGTGAGAAAAGACGACCAAAAAAAAAATAGGAGGAAAGGGTTGGGGTAGATGCTTTCCAAGCAGAGGTCAAAAGGCTCCTTGGTAATTTGAGAGGAGAATGAAAAAAGGGCATGAGTTCATGGTTTACAAAATCAGGAAGATAATAAACAAATGGAGCAAGAAATAGTAATTTCCAGATTTTGTCATACTTGTAAGGGTATGGGGAAGGAGGAAGTGTCTGCACTTCCAGGGGTATCTGATCAAAGGCCTGTTAAAAGCAAAAGGGAATAACAAAAAGAGGAGGAAGACATAAACAAGAACATAAAAAGACACAAACCTGGCTGACAAATGATAAGGGAGGCAGTAGTAAGAATCAAACCTCGTCAGTCACACTAATTGATAGGGATAGGTGAAATCATAAAATGTTTATTTCCATGAAATGATCTGATCATGGACCTTGTCAGATGGGATATTAAGAAAAAAGGACAAAATACACAGAGACACAGACTCGAGATTTGACAGACAAAACTAATGGAGACAAAGACAAGTAACAAACCTTGCCAGTCACACTACTTTTGGTGAGTAACCAAGAAAATACAGGTAAACCAGGTCTTTGCAACTAATAAGGATGTAAACCTGAGGATTGTTGGAGTGGGTTCAGTGAAACCATGCAAGGTGATGAGGGAACATGCATGGGAAGGAAAGTGGGAGTAACAAAATGGAGAATAGAAATCATAGAATATAAAAGGGGACAATTGCATGTAAAATGTGGTTGGTCAGTATGATCATCTGACTGATCACTGTGCCTGCCAACCATATTCTGTCCTGTGTTCTTATTAAATCCTTTCTAAAATATCCCTCTGAGTAATCTCACTCTGTCCCATGTGTACATACACTGCAATGACCAAGTGCTACCTACTGCTGGAGTGGACCAAATGCCAGCTTTTGGAGTCAGACCAGAGGTGTAAGCAGGTCTCACACAAGTGCCAGCATCTGGAGCAGGTAGGGGAGGCTTGGCCCCAGCCACTAGGGCTGGAGCCATGTGTGTCCCAAAAACAGCTACCAGGAGGGAATGGCCTGAAGGAAGTGAGAGGCTCAGTGTTGGTGCCTGGGACCATAGGTGGTACAGTTTCTCTATCTTCCTTAAGTTGGGAGGTGTGCATGTGTCCTTTGCAAGCAAACCATAAGCTGGACTAGGCAGGAAGGAGAAGATCCTGGGATCAGGCAGGGGTATCAAGTGGGTGGAGGGTATTTGAGGGGACCTGTGAGCACAGGATGCCTGGGAGATGAGTGTGCACAGTTTTCTAGTGCACACCAAGCTGGACCAGTTGGTGAGCAGGACCCCCACAGGCAGGTGAGGGGGCCTGACCTGCAGGGGTACAGGGCAGGCAGAGTCACCGTGTTGGCACTGGGGGGATCCAAGAATGTTCATGCACTTGGCAATCTCGGGAGTGTCATGTGTGCACCAGCCCTCGTGCCCTTCTGTCTCTCCCAGCATGGAGAACAGGCACTTGGCTGTGTGTGCTTGTGTTTGATGCTGGTTCTATATGTAGGTGCTGCTGGAGGTGGCACCTTGCCTGTGGCAGTCTGTGGCCACCGCAGTGTCCTCTGTGGCTGAGTGTCTGTGGGGTAGATGTTCAGTTCTCCATTGAAATCTCCACATGGGAATTCAGCGTCCTCATTCCTCAGCATGGATCACTGCTTCTAACATCCTTTTAAAGTACTAAAATGAGAGAAAATAAAGGAAACTACACTGAGATCAATTTTAGAAGAAAATAGCATAGGGTTTAGGTTTGAGGCGAGGGAGGCTCCATCTTATTGCACACAATACATAGTATAATCTGACAGTCCAGAGAGTCTCAGCAGTTTCAAAACCAAAATAGAGAAAATAATGAGAAATGATTCATAAGAAAAAACTAAAAGACTGGGAAGGGATGCATCCACTACCCATAATACAACAACTGTGGGAGCTGGAGGAGATGAAACAGATGGAACCACAAAGACAGCAGATCCACAGGTTCCCCTAAATCATGTCTTATCAATACTCTCTGAGACAGAATTTTGGCTTAAACTCATATAGTGTTTTTATTTCTGTGTTCTAATTAACTATAGGAAAAGATCTAAACAAAACATTGCCTTTTGTTCTTGCAGAAAATATGGGGGAAATTTCCTCTGGCAACTCTTGTGGGCCTATTTATTTGTGAAAATGAACCAGAATTAGAACAGTAGTTCTTGAAAAAAATATATACAACACCACCGAGCTGGCTACTTGAGTTGGTTTTTTTTTCCAGAGAACAAGAATATGTAGTATAGAGACACTTTAAATCACCTCAAGAATTTAATTTGCCTGTCCTTAATGTTAGTTTGTCTCTTAGATAAATATTAACAAGTTTTAATATAAGAAAATAAACAACCTATGCAGAAAGTATGTGATACAGTTAGTTTTTTTGCATATCAAGTCAAAAACCCCTACCTCTCTCTTTGGCTATATAATAAATTGATTTTTTCTAAACAAACCCTATGATGTTCACCCTTGCTTTCTTTCACCCTTGCTTCTTTTGGAAGCTTGCTTTAATTACAGCAAAGGTAACCCTCATTGAAACATTTCTTTTTATTTAATGACTTTTTCTGCTTTTATAATTTCAGCATATGAGTGCATGGTGTAGCATAATCATTGCCAACAACTGCCAACACCAGAAAATGCATCAGTTAATACATACTTTGGTAGGCACTAAAGCACCATGAATTAATATGGTAAATCAATGTCAGTGTAAGTGTGACAATTTACACTGTTTAAAGATTTTATACTGTGTCTAAAACATATTTCTATTTTCTGTCTAATTTTCTTCAGTTAACTCCCTCTTCAACCAGCCATGTTTGTCATTCCCCCCTGATTCCCTCCCTATATTTCTAATTTCAGAACTCATTGTAACATACTCTCTGTTGTAATTGGTACTCACCATTTTCTTTCTTCAGCATCTCCTGTAAATACTATTAATGACCTTGTTTTTCGTCTTCTGGGTTATTAATGGTGATATCCACCCATTCATTATTTGCAGATTTTTCGTGCAAGAACTACTCAGAAATGCTGATACAGCTCTACAAACTTTGCCAGGAATTTTAATCTCACTGGTTCGCACAAACCTCAGGATATTTTTCTGCACTGGTAAAACTCAGAGAAAAGTAAAAAAAAACTTCTTCGGTGAAATGTATTACCACTTTTGAGAGACTGTATTTACCTACTTGTCTTAAGTTTAAAGCATGATTATGGCAACTACATATACAACAAGCCTACAGATACTCTTAAAACTGTAGGTGTTTTTTCAATAATGAAAGTGTAAAAGGACTATTTTTTTTCTAATCTTTTTTCTTTCTCACATGTTTTTGAACTCTATTTAACTTGTGGTGTTGTTCAAGGATTTTACCACTCACTTCATTGGGCTTTTGCCTCCAAAATTTTAGATGAATCTTTCTTAATAACATTAAAAATTATGTGGACCAATTTAGTCATACTGTGTAAATAAAATCTTGGGACAGTGTTTACATACAATTTTTTCTATCTGAGACTACCTTTCTTCTGAATCCTTATTAAGTCACTTACCTTACTACCAAAGAAAATGAAATAATTGTTTTAATTATTACAGTAACAGGAGAATTAAAAGACCTTTCTTGTGTAAATCCAGTTTACCCAGAGTAGAACACAGTAAAATGGTTTCCAACTATTGTAGGTAGTACAGAAGGATGGAGTATAAAGCTGACCTATATAAATAGAAAAATATATTAAAGATGCAATGGTAATATTTCTTATCTTACATATCACAGCTAGTTCTAGAGAGTTGGTTACTGTAATGAGACTATCATCTATTTCAGAACTTCGCTCTGGCCTTTAAAGAGATAAGATACATACATTTCCTAAGGAAAGATGTGTAAGTGAGTAGCATACAAATTATTTTTATAGCTGACAGTAAAAGTCACCAGTAAAATACTGCAACATGTATAATAAGAACAGAACATACAGAAGAGCAGGACAATAAAAGTGGGGTTTAGGGATTTTGGTGGGGTTTTTTTCCCTAACCAATGGCAACAGTCTTAATGTGAATAAGCATATAACTTTTAGAAAAGGCTTCAAAGATTTTCTCAAGCAGAAGGAAAAAATAAATATCTTTCATTTAACTAAAATTAAAGTGATCTTTTTTTTGCTTTTATCCTTAGATGAAAGAGAGTCTATATGTGCTGTGCAATATAGTCCAGAAATGGGTTTATATTTTTATTCCTATTATGAAATCAGTGTCTGCCACACCAATAAAAGTGCAAACTTAAACCAAAACTGCAAATCATATCACTGTTGATTAACTAATACCATGGGCAGTTTATAAAAACAAACAATCACCAACATGAAATAGTACAGGTACGTTTTTGTTTTTTACAGATGGATTTCTGTTTAATAGAAACCCATGCTTTTTCTCATTCACGTTAGGGTCTTTAATAAAAGGATTAAATACTAAACCAATGAATGGAGCATGGATTCTAGGTAAACCAGCAACTTGGAGTGAAGTCTCAGCTGTCCCAACAGCCAGCCAGCCAGCCAAGTTTTCAGGTAGTAATCTTACTTGAGATGTAATCAGGGGTCTATTTCTCAAGAGACTTTCTTGGATGATTTGAGCAATGTATTATGTATGACCAATACCATTTACTATCCCAGTTATTGAGAAGTCTAAATCTTACCTATAGGCCTTGAGATAAAAAAGACACACAAGAAATGTCAGCAAAAGGGCTTCATTTCCTAAGAAGATGCAAATTAACTCGCTTGTATCAAATCTGGTTTAATTGTAGAACACAGCAATTATGAACAGGTGGCAAAACACCTGATGACATTGAAAAACCATCAATTCAAACTACCAGGTTAAGAAGGGCTTAGAGGGTCTCTTCCTACTTCCCAGAGACGTTTTCTGCCATGCTACTGATGAGAAAGAGATAGATACATCCCAAGTGCAGCTCTGAATTTCCTTGGATGATTCGAATATATCCTTCTCTCTGATATTTCCAAATACTGTCATATGGATTCCAAACCTTACCATGATATTGTCACTCCAGCACCAGAAACCTTCTAGTTTTCACTTAGTTCTAAAGAAATAGGACATCTAAGGTCAGGCTTATGAGTCAATCCCCTAATCTTACTAACTCTAACTCTAACTTCTCTAACTTCTGTCCCAGAGTTAGGTGCCAGAACCATGACATTAAAAAGCTTTTGTTTAATGTCCCTTTGTTTACCAGCATTTTCTAAATTAAGGTTTTTAACACATTCAGAACATCAAAAACAGACTTCATCAGCATTTGTTCCACCCTTCCCGGGTTTCAAATATAGTTTCTAACCTCCATTATCATTGAGTTAGTTCAGAAGTTCACTTAGTGCACCCTGACATCTGGATTTCTTCTCTTGATACTTCTACCGGAACAGCATTTGGAGACTGCTCCAGAACTTACCAATTTAAAATCTTTTGGTTTCTGCCTACATTTACTCATTAAAATCTATGCCAAAACCAGGTATCATGTCTTTTCTCTTTATATCCATGATGTGTTTAAAAACTGCAGTTGTAGTCAGCATTTTGAAAGACAAAGCCAGTTAAGGTCCTTGAGATTCATATTCAAGGTCCTCCTTGAAAATATTCTAATATTCACCAGACAGTGATTTTCAGGTAATCAAAGCCTGCCAAATCTGATTGCATCTGCCTGGCCTCTCCGGAGCTCCACTACCCTGCCCACAGCCAAGCAATTTGGCCATTTCAGGCCACTCAGGGGGGAACCCTACTGCTCCTGGCTCCTGAGTCCAGGAAGTCACCAGCTCCCACACGACCTTGACACCATTGCAGCACAATTCATTCTAGATTTATCCTTTTTTTCACTTCCATGTCATTTTACACAGCTTTTACTAACTTCCTTTCTTTGACAATGTAGGCAAAAAATTCACCAGCAATAATGTATCAAACCTTTTTCAAAGGGAGGAATTAAAGCTACTCTTGTTGTTTTGCAAAAAAAAAAGAGAAATATCGTGTTATTAAGGAAATCACATTTTTTATTTCGTTTTCTTTCTTCTCACATATCTTCTTTTTTCCCCTTCTACTTAAGATAAGACTAATAGGTAAGTAGAAAAAACAATCACTCTTATTTTACCACGTTTGAGAATTCTTTTTCCTATTCTTACTGTGTTTTATCCCAGATTTCGTTTTCAAAAATCTGGCTAACTGGAAATGCAATTTCTTTCAGCGCTCCTTTCCAAAGGTTAATATAGAAATTACCTGGTCCTTCCAAGTCTCCTTTTTGCTGGTTCAGCCTTGAACGTATGCACTGTGTGTGTGATACAGTCAATATTTTTTTGGGGATATATAACAGGGGTTTATTTTCATAGTCACTGAGTATCATAACACTCTACTCAAGGACACAACCCAGATATAGGGCCAGGAGAAGTTTTCAGTTCATTGTAGCTTACTCATATCGTTTTCATTACAGCTTACTCACCTCATTCAGTAGTCAATGGATAAAGAGAGAGATCTTCAAATGGACAGTTGTGCTTTTATAAACATTTTTTCCCCTGAAATTGGTGAGATGTACCTTCAGCACTGAGTCAGACTGTCTGGCTCTTTGAATAGAGATTTTTTTTTAAACTTAGTAATAAAAAATAACTATGTATTTAATTAATGGACCTGTTTAATTTGAGTGACAGGCTCTACCTGTGTATTTCAATTTAGTTTTCCCGTAATCACGCAAACCTTTGAATTTAGGACTGAAAGGGAACACTATCATTTAATGAAGAAATGTAAAGATTACTTTAATTTTTTTGAAGAGTATTTCTCTACATAATTCTTTAATCGAACTTGAGTTCTGGCAAAATGCATTTTTATTCAAACATTAACTGCTATACAAACCTGAAAAGATAATTTTGAAATCCTTTTATCAATATAAAACAAAGGCTGCAGTGGTTGAGTTTAATTAAGGAAAAGTAAATTGCTTTCTGTTAGCCAAATTAATATGTATCTATGAACCATGACCCTTTTCTTTCATTTATACTGGAAAATTACTTAAAATGATAGTCCTTTTCAAACTATTTGTATAAAATAGGAAAATTAATATCATGATATTAATCCAAGCTGGGATGGAAAATCAGAAGTTTTTTCCTATTATTTTCTATAAAAGTTATCTGAGAAAGGGTGAAAATTAATTTAAGAATTACCTTCACTTTTATTCCTTCCATTTATAAATTAAGTATTTTCAGTTCGTCAAGACCAGATACTTACCCGGCATAAACTGCTCTATCAAGATTTATTTTTTTAAATTCCACAGTGACATAGCATTATGAGTCAGAAAATCATTACCTTGACTTTAAAAATGGGGTAATTGAGGAACAGTGAAATAATTGTGACTTGTCCTCTACCATTTTGTGAACAATCGTCAGTAACTGATGTAAGAATATAAGACATAATACCAAAAAGATGATTGCATGTCTATGCCTTGAAACTTCTTAGAAGTGATACTACAGGTATCAGGTAAAAGATATAGAATCAGGTAAAATTTAAAGCAACATTTCCTCCAGTCAAATCAATTGTAGCTTTCAAATCAATCCATGTAAACACCATTGTATAAAACATGAGCCCCACAAAAGGCAATCCAATCTGTATTACCCTCAACTGAAATATGCTGTCCTCAATATTAGTATTACAGAAAAGATCTTATCATGGGAAAATGAAATTTATTTCCTGATATTCAGAATACAATTGCAGCACTGGAACTGAAGCTGTAATTGCAAGTCTGACTGCTTGGATCTACATGAGTGTAGTGTACAGTCTTGAGGCAATGTCCTGGGTTGAAGTATATTCTGTTACCATCTTTGTGAGCTGTTGGAACCGGGTGGAGCAGTGTTTTCCTTGCCTCCTCCCTCTGTGCTATCTTCTGTTAATGGTCTATCAGTGCCTCACCCCATGACTCAGAGATAACACCCCCCTGGACTACCTCCTGTTAATGGCCCATCAGTGCCTTATCTCATGACTCACCATCCCATTGTGAGATGCTCCACCCAGAGGGAGGAACCAACTATTCCATCCTGGATATAAGCTGAGATTCTGAACACCACAGCAGCACTTGCCTACTGGACTCCCAGAGGAAAAGAGCTACTGCTGGACTGTCAGACCCTTCTTTCTACAGGATCACTGCTTCAACTGAACTGCTTCGCTTGGACTGCCACCACCACAGAGTGTCAGGTTGTATTCTGACTTTGTCAGTATCCTTGTACTACTGCATTTATTTATTTCTTTTAATTTTCTCCTATAAAATTATAATTCTGACTTGCAATCTCTCACTGGTTTGATTTCAAACTAGCACAGGCAAGACTTGAAATTGGGTTTGCCATACATATGGAATATTTATGAGCTTTAGTGCCTGCATGGTGAGATCTGGAGCAACTCCCTCAGCATTGTGGAAGAGTAACCCTCCAAGGGACATTTCAGTAGATTGTCCACTTGCTGTTCAGAGGATTGCACCACTCTGCAGCAGACTTTTATTTGGTTTTCTATTTGGCACTAGTCCATCTAAAATATGGCATTTCAGCCTTCCTGCAGCACCACATCATCAAAATTAAGCAGTCAAACCAGATTCCAGAGAAATCTTCAGCAACAACTTTTGCAAAGACAAATAGGATTCTCAGGCAGTATAATGTGATTCTAGGAGCAAAATCCATCAATTTTACAAGCTTTAGATAATGCATATCAGGTAAGAATGTGTGTAGATTTTATGCCACAAAGAGAAACAAACTTTGTTCAGAAGGGCAGCAAGGGTACTCAGAGGAGAAGGAGCAGATTTAAAGAAGATACAGCTGATTCTGCCAAAATCCTCATATGCCTAGGAATTCCTCATGCTAGAAGGTGTTTCCAGGATAGATCAATAGTGAAACTGTAAAATTCCCCTTTCAAACTATGGATTTACAGTTAAAAATTTATATCCATCACCTATAGAACACTGCATTTTGATTTTCATAGAATCATTCATATTATTTTACAGTTTTAAAAGAGTTGAAACTGATTTATTCTTGTTTTCAAGGCATCCTGGACAGGTTTTTTAGTATATTTTACTCTTTCCACTCACCTGTTTTAGAGAAGTTTCTTTATTCTGTTTTTTTATACCTAGCATCATCTGTCACACTGCAGAACCTAACTGCCACTTCAGGCAACCCAGAAGTTAGAACCTAGAAGATCCGACTTGCAGTTTAGTGGGATTTGCAAATTTATTATGTCTGTGCTCATGAATAAGTCTTTGGGAAGGTAACAAATACTGGAGCCCCTCTTCTTCTTTCTGTCCTTTCTACCCTTAGCATTCCCCAGCACATTCCACGTTTTCTGGCACAGGAGATGGGAGCTGTTTCAAAGCCATGCCTAGACACATACTTGTGTCATTTACCACCCAGAGATAATTATCTAATTATTCCTAGTCATAAAAAGTGCAGTTTCAAGAAAAATTACTTCTGTTCTTTAGGCCTGTAGAAGCATAAGTTACAAGGCCATTTCCCATATTTTGTGAGAAGACAGAATCACCACATGATAGTCTAGCTGTAAAAGCATTGTCAAATTTTTGCTTTGCACTTCCCATACTCTACAAATAGATTGCCCTGTGCTATTGCACAAAATACCTGTGTTCCTCTATGTTATACTCCATTCTTTTATTTGAAAAGATCCTCCATGCTCCATTTGTTAGAAGGAGTGGAATTTGCAAGGTTCTGTAAGAATCAAAACGAGAAACAATTACCAAATACCAAAACTAATTTTGAAACTGTCCATTTCTGGACTCCTCTGTACAAGAAAGACAAGGAGCTACTGGAGATGGTCCAGTGGAGGACAACAGAGGTGATGAGGGGTCTGGATCTCTCCCATGAGGAGAGATTGCAGGAGCTGAGCCTGTTTAGTCTGGAGAAGACAAGACTGAGAGGGGATCTCATCAATACACATAAATACCTCAAAGGCAGGTGTCAAAAGAATGGTGCTGGAGTGTTTTCAGTGGTGCCCAGCGACAGGATGCAGAGCAGTGGCCATAAGCTAAAGCAGAAGAAGTTTCACGTCAACATGAGGAAGAACTTTACACTGAGGGAGGCAGAGCACTGGAACAGGCTGCCCAGGGAGGTTGTGGAGTCTCCCTCTCTGGAGACATTCAAAACCCACCTGGACGAATTCTTGTGCAACCTGCTCCAGGTGACCCTGCCTTGGCAGGGGTTTGGCCTAAATGATCTCTAGAGGTCCCTTCCAACCCTAAAAATTCTGTGAGTTTGTGATTCTGTGATCCAAATACTTCACAAATAAGTCCATTATTCTGGAATACCTCGTCCTCTTCTTCTCAGTGTCTTTAATTTATTGCTAACAACAATCATATCACTAGAATTTACAAAAATTAAGAAAGACAGAAATAGCAACAGAATAAAGGTTAACTTCCACTCATACTACAAAGAACAGACTGTGTTACTCTGAAATGTTCACATACTCACCTTTGTTTCTTCATTATTTAACAAACTCATTTTCTTACATGTTTTCTTCTTCTTTCCAGATTATAAATAGTCCTTTTGACTCGTTATTTTACTTCCTGATGTAAGTATGGTGAAGAGATTTGGTGTAACTTTTCTTCACTATTTTTTGGAGGAGGAATTTTTTGGTTTTGGTTTTTTGTTTGTTTTTTTTTTTTCTCTAGTAATCTCTTGTAACTCACTCCCAGTCCTATTCCTTCTCTAACAGTTTCCATCAGGAGAGAAAGATTCCTGTCTCTGTCCCTTCAAATACAGAGCCAAAGAATGTTTCGGAATGTTTCACAATGTTTCTTAGGTGACATCACTTAACTTTGCAGTTATTTTCTGAAAACTTGGACAGAAACAGAAGGGGTTTTGACTAACACAGAAGTAGAGTGTATCTGACTGAAAATGCATTACTTTTTCTCAAGGCATGTCTGTAATTACATTTATGGAAGACACACCTGTTTAAAGTTTCATAATCAATTTATCATTCAACAGATTTAAATAAATAGACTTTTTGCTACATAATGGGTGCACCTGTACACTAGTGATTCCAGGAGTCTTAATGTAAAGAGAATAGATATGGAGTCATGTGAAAATGAATATAATTCTGTGAAGAGGTTCTTGAAGCATCATAAACTATGCCCATAGTAGTTAAGCATTTTGCCTCAAATGAGTATTTTCCTTCTTTTTGACATATTCTTATAAACTTGTGTTTATTTGTATACCAGATTGACTAAAATAATTTTTCTCAAGTGACCTTAGCTTGATTTCATGTCATCTTGAGATTTCTCACACTACTCGAATGAACTACCATTGGTGACATGATATGTAATTGCATGCAAAATTAAAATTTTCTCTCTTCCAGCTTTTTAGCATACTAAGATCCACCCTCCTTTGGAATGTAATCCCCTACCCTCACTCCTGCATGAGATCATTACGATTCGTGCATCTATATTTATGAACGAGCAGTCCATTCACACTTTATTTTGTGTCTTTTTTGCCCTTTCCCTTCTTCTTCCCTCCTTCTCCCACCAGGTGAAACAAACCACCTCTTTTTTTTCTCCTAATCATCACACTTTTTTCCACGGGATCCAATGTCTACTAGTAAGGGTCATGCATGTGGAAGCAAAGTTATGTACCCACACAAGAACCTGTTCACCCTCAGCCTACTGGTGATGGGGGAAATGCTGGAAAGGCAGCGCTGATGCTGTGCCAACACTGCTCAGCAGTTGCCAAAACACTGGTGTGTCATCAACACCTTTCCAGCTACCAATGTACAGCAACATGAGAACTGCTATGGCAAAATTCACTCCATCTCAGACAGACCCTAAATATGCAGAAATACTCAGGGTGTTTGCTGACAACTCTTAACAGGATGAAGAAGGGAAGAATGTTATTAAGCAAAGATGTTACAGCTAAGGAAGGCTGAGACCTTAAAATATTCACTAAATGTCTGACAGAAAAATGAAGGTCGTTTCATTCCAGATTATATCACAGTGCACTTCATTGCATGCAGCATTCATCTAAGAGACTATGTCCTTATGACTTAGCTTATTTTTAGACCCCAGATAAAATGATGCATTCTAAGTCTATAGTTTTATCATTTGTCAGGCTCAGGACATGAATAAACATTTGATATATCAACTGCTTTCACTTGTTTTAATTGCCCTTTTAGTTAATGTTTAACACTGTGGTGTATCAAAATAAATTATTTTATCAGCGAGAAAAATCCATTGCTCTCTTACCAGAAAGTAAATAACTCCAAAGAGTGCACACGATAAAATTTAAGTATTTGCAAAAAAATATTGAAAATGTAGGACTTCCTTGCATCCCATGGGTATTGTTTTAGTTAATAAACTTTGTATTAAATTAAAGGCACTTTGGGATCAACCAGAATTGATATAAGAAGAAAAATATTAAGGAAATTTGAAATCAAATACTAAAGCTGTTGCTGGTATTGATTATGTAACAAGGAGGTGTTAAAGTCAGCCTGGGAAGCACAGAGAGATATTGAAGAATGTATTTATTGCTAAAAAGCAGAATGACTATGTTTTGTAACTGCAACAAAGTATCTTTTTGTGTCTTCTTTTTTCCCCTTGTAGAAAAAATGCAATTGTGAATTAATAAAATATCTAATGCTTCAGGAGAGAAATCTTGTGAGGCTTCTGGCGAAGGAGTTGTTTACTTGACTACTTCCCCCATAATACAAAGCACAGTTTTCCATTAATACTTGCTGATGAAAGGAAAGGCACTACTGATTTGGGTTTTTTTTTTTTAAGAAAGAACTGCCAGATGAGGTGCAGAAGATCTATGCCTTTATGGAGCAATAGAAGCTTTAGGGCACCTCCAAAAGGGCTAAGACATCTGTGTCATGACATCAGATAATTCCTGTGATGTCCGACTCATATAAACACTACACAGTGTACACTAATTTACACTATATGTACAGTGACCTACTCAGTGATACATATTTTTACATCAGTCTTATGTTATTGATTTAGGAAAAAAATTAACCTTTGGATTTCATAATATTTACTTATTCTAGAAGTCCCAGAAGAAATGTTCGTTGTCCTAGAACTGATTGAAACTTCATGTTGTTTCTGATGCTTTATTTACATGTTCACAATCTATGTACATAACAAATGAAGTTGAAACACCATCCTCCGTTCTCCTTAAAATCTTTAAAGAAAGAATGGAGAGGGTACATAGAATATAAAAGATAAAAGATTTGACTTTCATAAAATACATTGATTCTTTTTTCTCTTTTTTTGTTTCTTCAGATGAAGACATTTCAGCAACTTGTTGCATGAAATATTGGCGAGATCCCAGGTGAAGCCATCAAATGACTGTGATGAGAGTTCTTGGTTTCTGCTGAACAGGATGCAAAGGCAAACATTTAACATGAAATCCAAGATTTAGACCAATGAAATTTCCAATTAAAAAGATTTTCTTCTTCAATAAAGCCTGTTTTATTTCATGTACATGGGTGTGTTATTCTTTTAAGTCAGCAGAGTGAATTTCACCACTCTTATGAAAATCCATTCTTTTTACATTTACCATAATATATCCTTCAAGCACAGTAGGATTCATGTAGATTTGTAAGCTAAAGAACATGTCCTAGTCCAGTTATAAATAGGGTTTTTTATGCATTAGAAAGAGTATAACTTGTGTTTACGGTACATTTCTTAACATTTCTGAGTTATGCTTCTATCTTAAACAAAGTAAAATTTCTTCCTTTTGAAAACTCAAAACCCACAATATTTTGAATAAATGATTTTTTAAATAAATAAGAGAGAGATAGGTATATTCTGAAATGAGCATGTTATGAGACCCTCTATCCTGTGTTAGGAATTTTATTTACATTCATTTAAGGAATAAATATTTAATTTTGAGTTGAATAAAATTGTGCTGTTTTTAGGATGGCTTGTAGGAAGTTTTTCCTCTGGTTAATATTATCTGCTGCTCACCAAAATCCCCATTGATTTTGTTTCATAAAAACAAAGGGGGACCTATCAAAACTATATATACAGGGATACCCTGACAAGTATTGGCTACTTCACAAAGAACACTACAAACCTTTTCAAAAGTTTTTAACATTTTGGTTGGCTTTTAAAAATAATTCTAATAGAATATTACATATATATTTAGCCTATAAAAAGGGAAAATTAAATAGTATAAAATTTCAGTACATGCCTTAAAACAGTGCTTTTCAAACAATGTGCAACAACTAGAAAATCTAAAATCAGAATTAAATGTTTAATTGATTGCTTATGATTATCTCCATTTGAGGGTCATGTATTCAGATGCAGTGGCTGTCCTGCCATCCTGTATCCATTTGTGTTTGGAAGAAGCCTTGGATTTCAATTCTCCAGATTAAGTCTTAACTTAAGGTTTTCTTGATGTTGATCTAAAGATCCTTCTATGAAAAAAAAACTGCAAAGAGATTTTTCCAGAGTCATTTAGTTCCAGCTGCCACCAGAGGATTTGATATTCCACGGCAATTCTCAACCACATCTTTATTTCCTTATATGTTGTAAAAGGCCCAAGTATTGGTGGCTTTTTACAGATGGCTCTGCATCTGCACAGAACTGATTTTTCCTGGGCTGGGCATGATTACCTAAAAAAAAACAAGTTCTGCAGCAATGTAACATTAAAGAATTTACACAGTAGAATAAACCCAGTTTGTTGCTGTCTTTTCAGTAAATCAATAAAATAATATTATTCGATTTCTTATCTCATTATAATTTTATAGTAAAGGTATTTAACATTTATCCAGGATATTTAAAAATTAGTTACATTCCAAAGCACCTTATAAATTTGAAATAACTAATGTCACTTGTAGAAGGTAAAAATTTTTTTGGTTTTTTTCATGACATTTACAAATTAATATAGTAATTATAGCATAAAGAGGCTTCATGTCTTAAAAAAAGTATCTTCTTGTGGTGCCTTTATGTAGAGGTTTTGTATACATAGAGTGTTCTATATCTTTTATCTTTATTATATCCTCAGTAGTTTTTAAAGTAGTTTTTAAAGCAGTTTTTAAATTTGATAGATTTTAAATTCTACGTGTGTACAAGGGATATCTATCTCCACACAGGTAATTCAGCCTTTTGGTTTATGGATAGACTAGTGAATCTAAAGGTCATACCTATATATTTTTTTTAATCATGTTTGTATGTTTTTCTGGGCAGTATATCCTGCTATTAATATGCAAGTGACTAAAATGTCATATAACTAGTGCCGTTGTTTGAAGAACAGTCCCAAAATACTATTGAAGTGCATCTCTCCTTATCCACATACAAGTAAGAAATTTTTCAAAGGCTGAAAATGCTTTGTAAATGAGGTGATCTTAGAAGACTTTTGTAGACATGTGTCTTCTTCTAATGCATCATGTTAGTAATTAGATATCCTTGTAATCTTTTTTTTCTGGAAGGACATTATTTGAATATAATTGCAATGGTGTGGACTTTGAGCCAGTTGAAAGCATGTGAGGATTTCCAGTTAACCATGTATTGCAGCCAAGAATGGAGAGTTTTTCCTGGCTGGGATCATTTATTTATTGTCATATATCTAGAAGTGGATACAAAACCCATCAACATAAATCTTAATAGAGCATTTCCAACACCAAACATTTGAGCAATTGTTTTTCAAATAATATCTTAAAGATAGCTAAAAACACTAAATTGTGATGGGGAAAACCCGCTGTTAAGCTTTTGGCTATTCCTTTTTGCATCTTCCAATGCTAAATAAGTTCTGACCAAGAACTTAAGCCATTATCAATACTATGACTGAGGTACCATCAGAGACACCACAGCAGCCTTGTACTGGTGACAAAATCATCATTGCCAGTAAAACTGTCACACAACTCAAAGCCCAAAGGCTTTGCAACTACATACAAGAAAACTTCTCACATAATATGACTTTTACACAAAACTTGACACATTACTCATTAGATGAACAGTTTTCTCAGGCACAGTGCATCACTAAATATTCTGTATCTACCCAAATGTTTTACCATTTTTAAAGATGGAATTTAAATCAGTTTAGTTATTCATGTTAATTTGTAGTTCCAAGTGCTTGCAGGTTTTTTTCATGACACAATAGCAGAAAAGATTTTTACATTTGGCTAGTCAAGTTTGTTTATAATTAATGAAGCTTAAATGTACACAATCATGCCCAGAGAAAATGTCAGTGTTTTGTACTGCTTAATCAGGGCTAGCATGTTCATTTTGGCATGAAAAAGCATCTAAACAAGAGTAGCAAAAGAAAAAATTTTGGTGTTAAAGCACATGCTGCTATCATTATGTGGCTTTGACACTAGAGCTCATTTCTGCCCCTATCTCCAGGATAGGTGATTAATCATGAAAAATAATGGCAATCACTGTAGATCAATAGGATATTCAGACTGGAAAAAAGACCTCTGGAATATGGATATGGGCAAGATGTGTGGAACTTTACAGTAGTAAATAGAAACGTAATGGAGATCTAAAATCTAAATTAATCTAAATAGAATAGATTCTAAAAATTTGAAATCTTAAATAAAATAGAATCTAAAAAATTTGAAATAGAATGATTTTTTACACCTTTTCCCATACACTCTTTGGTTTATTTCCAGATTTTGTAATTATAGAAAGCATTTCTATCCTATTTAAGTTCAATGATATATTTCTAATATATATGGAATTGCTTTCATACTGTATATTTCTAGATCACTGTTCTTTAACATGATGTATTTTGATAGTACATGACAATAATGAAACACAGTGTTAAATAGCATATTTACTAGTACACTTGAAGACATCTAATAAAGAACCAGTTCAGAAAAACATCTGCCAGTGATCAATTCCCTGACTAATAAAACAATGTAGAAAATCTGTCTTCCTGTTAATAAGACTAGTATGTGAGTGGATTAAAATAAATTACCAGATTCACATCAGGTTTCAGCCTGAGGACAATGTTCTACTGGCTTGAAGTTTTGAGTCTAGCCACATTTTTCATTTTTTAACAATCAGTCAAGGCTGAATGCAAAGACTCAGGAGATGCCTCAGGGTCTTCACCCACCTGATTATTATACACCAGAAACTGGCCAAGGCAGAAACCCTTATTTACTCAAACAGAATTAATTGCTGGAAAGTGATTTGTTGGTTTTACATTTTGCCTAGAGATAAAGAAGATGCATTTCCATGGCAAGCATGGGAAAATAGCCTGGCATGTTCTTTGACACTTGAAGCCTCTCCACCTGCTGGAAATAAAAAGTTAGATATTCCAGTTATATATGTCTCCTGTTGTACAGGCTCCCATGTGTGATTGCCGCACACCACAGGGATCCTGGTTCCTCAGATGAGGAACTGGACACTGCCCTGAAGGAATGCGTGCTGTCCGAGGTGCTGAACACTCGCCCGGGACGCTTCTGGCTGGGTTTGAGGGCGGCTATTGCGAGCCTGCCTCCGTGTCCGAAACAGCACGGAGGTTAGGGTCCATGTGTGTAAGACAGGAATCAGCAATATACAGAACTGTTTTTTTAAAATATCTTTGCTGAGGCTGAAATAAAAACCTGCTGTCAGACATTTGCTTCCTTTCACACTTAGGCAATATTTTTATTTATACAATTTGTATTTATTTGTATATATATATATA
>VZTN01024792.1:18931-45169 GCA_013400515.1 Erpornis zantholeuca | reverse complement strand
CTCCCTCCCTCCCTCCCTCCCTCTCTTTCCCTCAGAGTATATTTTGTGTAAAATGTGAAAAAATTGATCCCATGGTCCAGATCTCATATCCAATCAGATGTGGATAGGAAAATATGAATCAAAACTTTGCAGCTCAGAAACCACCTCTTCCTACAAGACATTACATAAACTGAAGGCCATAGATTGAGATTTGAATTAATTTCCACAAAAAGATAACACCCAAGTGGAAAGGTTATCTGCTGTCAACACCCTCACTGAAACTGTAATTCTGATATTGGCTCTTCCTTGAAACCAACAGGCATTTTTTTTACCATATCACAATGCATCCTAATTGCACTCCTGTAGTCATTTATGTGAATGAAAAGTAGAGCTCAAACTGTGTCTGAGCTGAGGATTTCTATGGGGTTAAGAAGGAAGAAGGAGATTCCATAGGATAAGCTCATGGGAAGCTGTTTGAAGGTTTGTCTTTTTCTCTTTACCGGGACAGGCAGGGGAGTTGTTGAGTTTGGAATTTAATAATTAAATATTTATTAATGTTTCTATTTAGCAGCTCCTTAATAACACAATATGGGGCAAAAAATTCAACCTAGCTCTTAAGGACCAGAAACTAGAAATTTTCTTGTGCTCCACTGAAGAGCTAGAGCTCAGAATGAATTCCCAAACAACTTCTAAACAGCAGGGATGTTGCCTAAAAGGCTACTCGAGTAGTTTGGTTGCTGTACAAGACACAGATATTCTACATGTCAGAGAGTGCTCTGATCACCAGGGAAGTATCTACTCTTGGCTCTTCTGCCAGCCAGTCTTGGAAGAAAGCAGTGGTACCCTCTGCAAGGTGATGAACCCTACGAAGGTTCCCCCTACACTGTTTGAGAGACTGGAGTCCTCAAGGAACAGAGGTGGAAGGAAACCTTGCTTTGTTGTCCCTCGTAGGGTCTGCACAGAGTTCTCATGTAACTGTTCAGTCAGGACTGAGCCAGCTCGGGCTTTCAGCAGCACACAGACACAGTGGTACAGAATTGAGTGTTTCATGAAAGTGGAAGGAGACTCGGAGGTCAAACAACTCTATATGGAAAGTTAATTCAAATATGCACTTTACTAGCCTGTATCCATGTCCTCTAGATAGCCCAGTGCAATGTAATTGGATCCTGGAAAACCAAGATCCATCACTGCTGGGGATACGATGAGAAGGCAGAAACTAAAAAGTGACCTCCTAAAGGCAATTTTAGAAGCATAGCTTGTATTCAAAAATCCACACAAAGTTTCAAGTAGGGTTTCAGATTGAAGCCATGAAGATCATTACAATATTTAATGGAACATCCCAGTCTTTTGGTGACCTTCTGGAACATGCATCCTGCTGAAATTAAAACTCTAACAGAATATATTACATAAACATTGAAGCACTCTCGAAGGCACTGAACGCACACTCTGGACAGGTGAAAAGAGAAATGGGAGTTTGCATTTAAAATTCCTTTTGACTTAAAGCAGCAGAGATACAACCTTGCATTATCTTTAAGGACTGTAATAAAATGCACTTTGAAAGGCAATCTTTCAGGGGCACACTAAAGCAATGAAATGGTGGCAGAAGTAATTATGCAGAAACATTTTTGCAAATAATGAGAAATATCTACTTTCATCTGCCATTTCTTGGCATGGACATTTATAAGAAAGTCCTTTTTATTTCACTGCATTTTCTGTGAATGATTCAGGGTTAGAACAGAACTTGCTAAGGAAATGAAAAATGTTGATTTAAGTCTCAGATATTTTATAATTAATTAAAACTTTGTTTCAGGATTTTTGTTTTAGTCCTTTTCCTTCTTCCTAAGAACCTCTCCTCATCACTTCTATACTATTATAAATAAGAAAAAACCCAGACTTTTCTCCCTGGTGCTGGACATTGCATATAAAATATTCCAGAACGGTTTTCTCAAGCCGATCATTTACTTTGCCTTTTAACAAATTTACAGTTACAACTTTGCAATTTCATCCTTTCTTTTTCTACAGAATACACCTCTCAGAACACCCATGGAGAAAAAGTTCACAAGGTCTAGACAATTTATTTACCCCCATCTGAGTCATGTCATCTATGCAATTTCTGAACCCTTTCAATCACTAACGAAGTTTCATGTTTACTGTGTGGCTGTCAGTTCTATATTCCTGACGAAAGCTTTGATAGGATTTTAACATTTCTGCTTTAGGCATCAAGGAAATTTAAAGTCATAGATATAAATCTTCTGGAGGATTTCTTAATGAAAAGCCTAGCAAAAGGAGCTGAGGACTGAAGTACCACCTAGATAGCAATATCCTTTAGAGTGCCAAGTGTGCCACAGTAAGCAGTGGTGTAAACCCTGTGACTTTTTGAGACTGTGAATGAGACCGACTGTTCCTCTGTCCTTGTTCAAGGAAATCATCCCCACTCTGGACAGGCACAAACCAGAATGGGGATTCATATGGAGAGAAGGAATGTATTCCTACAGCTCCCAGATTGAATGACAGATTTTTACACCTACACGCTGAGAATGGTGGCCCAGATTCCTAGTTCCAGCAGAAGTGAGGACATTGATGAGTTTATTTTAGTGATTAGAGTTGCTTGTTACATTACTAAAAATATATCACAGAGGTATTGGAGGTTACTTGAAACATGTGATTTTAAAATGTATGTTATTCTCCTGAGCTTTAATTGGTCTGCAGCAGTCATTCTTGTGCTTTCACTTAAAAAGCAAAGCCATCAGCAACAGAAAATCAAATACATGAATCAGGTCTGGGAATGGTCCTGAGAGAGAAAGCATGGTAATGACAGGAGTGTATAAAATATCAATCAATGGTGCTTATGCACTTTACAAGGTTTTGCTGGGTAATGACTGCTCCAACCTAATTCATGTCTTAAAATCCAGTTGAGAGTGTGGCACCTAAAACTTTCTTTAGAGGACTGAGGAGAAGTTTTTGTGGTTGGTTTTTTTTTTCCAAACACAGCCAAAGAGAATAGATGCTGTGGGTTTGTGGTTTTTATGGTAGCATTCACCTGAGATGTAGATATCTGAAATTTAATTACTGCCTCTGAAAGGAAGAGGGTCGACACCCCCACTTCTCAGTCAGAAACTGCTATACCCAACCACTCCTAATGCTGCCACTCTATTCTCTTTATTCTTGTTTTTTACATGCATAATTTGCTTCTCTTCCCAGCTTTATCTGATTTTATCTACCTTGCACACAGGCTAGAGCTGTCTTTAACAGAGACAGTGCCTTTGGTGTTTTCTCAGGCCAAAGAAGCCTTCTCATCTGAGAGCTGCCTGGCACTCACAGGGGCTGAGGCCCCGTCCTCCATCCCCAGGCAGAACTCCAAATTCAGAAATGACAGTCTCCTGGCATCCCTGCAGTGTGCCACCAGGGGCAATCAACGAAGAATAGAAAAGTCAGTATTTGTGGCACTGGGGCTGTAATCTTCTGTCACAAACTGTTTTCATGCAAAGGATATGCAGGAAATGAAATTAAAAAGCAAAAAAAAAGTGAAAAAAAAAGCTCCTATATGAGCACTTGACTAATTCCATCATTCACAAGCAAGGCTTCTCAGGTGTTATCCACACAGAGGCAACAGCAGGGAGTCAAGCAGCTGCAGTTTAAGAGTCTCCTGATCTGTCAGATCCAATATTTGTGGTCAGTACAGCCATTCCATTTGCACCTTCATTAACCATTGCAGCATCATGTAAAGCGAGTCAGCACAAGCCAAGTTTGGTTTACTTTAGTTTTTATTTTGGCAATACACAAAACCAGTTCAGCTCCAGAGGGTTGTTGGGAGAACCTGGGCTGCTGTTTCTTCCTCCCAAACACAGCATGAATTATGCACTCACTGCCTAATGGTCCAGCAGGTCTCTCTCCCCTGGCTGGAGGCCTCTGGCCTTGCTCCTGATTGCTGTTGCACAGAATTATCTCTGCCTGTACATACACAAGGAAAGAGAAAGCCCATGTCCTAGGTGTTTACTATCTAAACAGGAGTGAAGGAGCTGATAGCTACTTTTAGGAAGAAGGGCCTGCGGGCAACTTTTAAAGCCTCAGGCAACCAAGAGAGCAGACAGGCTGAGACAAGGGGAGTGCAAACCACCCAGCACTCAGCAGGGAAAGGGAAGCCTCTGAACTCTGGTCTTGATCAGAATATCTCTAATCGTTACCAGAGCTGTATCTTAGAACATGGGGTGCTACTGCTAATTTGTGTGTTCTGGGAGCTCCTGTATGAGGTAAGAGACGAGGTGAGACCTTCAGATATATCAAAATTCAGGCACAGAAAAGAGGCTTTGTATGTAATAATTCCATTCCATCCTTGCTTACCTATCATCAACATAAAAATCAAGCCTAGTGTTAAAAGAAAGTCTGCATCATTTCTTTTCAAAGCTGTTTTTCAGTGTAATCAACATAAAAGACTCTGCTAAGGTCTTGAGAGATAATAATGATTTGCCTTAGGTCAAAAGCCAAGCTTCTTTACCAGCAGCAGTCTGAAAATTTAGGTTTATATAATAAACACTTTGGACATGTGGGAATATCAGGCATGTCTTATTTCTTGTTTTTCTTGCACAGATTGTTTTTCTTAGTTGAGAAGTTGCCAAACTCAAACTGCTGAGTGCCATGCAGCAACAAAATAAAAATTCCTTAACAGGACTGAAATTATTTTTTCTTGATTGCAGCATCTCAAAACCCTCAATACTTCCTCCTAAATAATTCTACTTAAAAAATATCCTCTCAATTTTATAAGGATTCTAAAGTATGCTAGCAGTAGCAAGGGAGGATTCATAGATGGAATTTTCTCTTCCTGAATTTAACATCTTCTGGAAGATGCCTGAGACAGTGGATGACAAAATCTGATGGGGATTACAGCCTTGTTTTCCTAAAGAGCTCAAACCTGAAAACTCTTATTTCCTTAATATGTTTATTATATTTAAGGTAAAAACATGGGGTTTTTTAACCTTGAATTTACTCTACATTGAACTCATTTTATTCTAAGGGCTCAAACACAGGATTGAGTGTTAGCAAGTAACTGCACCAGCAATACAAATGTGTATCCTCTGAGTTGCTAGCAAACGAAGAGTGATGCAACAACAGATTGCTTCTGAAGACCAAAACCACGATGCTACCAAAAAGCCCAGTGTTAGTTCCAGCTAACCCAGCTGGCTCCTTACTTCTAAAGCAAGAGCAGCAGCACAAAGTTGTGGCCTTTGAACATTGCTTAGCAAGGGAAGTACTGAAGCCTCACTTACAGGTCACATATGGTCATGCGTAGAGAATTCACACACACGATGACATTGCAGAATGGGCACAGTCAGACCTTTTAAAAGATGACCATCTGTGATAGCTATCAAAATTTATTTTATGGCATTATGTCATTACAGGTATCCTGGGAGCTTTTGTGGGATTGAGAGAAACTGATAATTATTTTTCAGCTGCTTAGAGAAATAAAAATAGGTGTTAACGAATAAAATGAAATATTCCAGACAAGGATATTTCTAAGAAATCTGCCTTCTCTCGTGCAGTGTCAGGTTGCCAGTGTCAAAAAAACCTGCCTTTAGTCATAAAACTTAAAAGTTTTTCCATATCAATTTTGAAGTTCTGACATTGAATTTGAAATTACACTTTGCTGAGTGTGTACTGTTTAGTCTCTCCTAATTTTGTTTCTTATTGCTGTCTAAAGCTGATTATTTTGCTCATCTCTGATCCCAGCATCCCTCAACACTTAAGGAAGAATCCTATTTTTCTAATAAATACAAATCACACATCTGAATTAACTCAACCATAGTTATTGAAAATATGGAAATAAACATTTAGCACTCGACAATTTGGAACATTTATTTTAGCACCTATGGAGGCATATACATGACTGTAAATAAAATTTACATTTTAGTCATAAATTGCTATGTTTATTCTTCACAAATGGAATCTTACTATGCACCTCATACTTTACGTGACGAAAAACAACCCAGGGTGATCAGTGTTAACTGAAGGCACATGTGAGACCATTGAGAATTTATCTCACAGGATCCCCCAGCAGCAGCATGCAGGAAGCCTTTCTGCAGTGTGCAGTGAGAATGGTGGCACAGCTCCATGGCACTGCTGCACTTGCACAAAACCTTTCTGAGAGGTTTCAGAATAACACAAAAGTCTCCCCTCTGTGTGTCCAGCTTGAGTTTCTAATAGCTGCAGAAAAGGCATTTTCACTGCATTGAAGAATGCTAGACAAAATGGTGACTGACTTTAATTAAACTCATTATCTCATCATACCAGTTAAGATCTTTGATCTATATAAACTGACTTTTAAGCTTTCCTATAATCATAATTTTTATAACTTCTTTCCAATACTTTTTCCTATAATAATCACTCCCTGATGCAGCTCTCTCTAAACAGTGAAATGAAAATGAACTTTATTTGTGTCACAAAAATCCTTAACTCCAAACATAAATTGTGTTGATTGTAAATATCCCACTAACAGAGAGAGTGGGAAAAAAGTAAAATGAAAATGCATTAGGTTCTCTGTGTGAATGAAGCTAGCTAATACATCTCCCTATAACTGCAGAAGTATCTTCTTGGGAGGGCACTTTTTGTTTTAGTTTCATTTTTCAAATTCATCTTTTTTTTTCTGTCTTCAGACATGTCTGTTTTCCCTGGGGCATTTTCCCCACAAGGTTTATCCTGCATTTTGTTTGCTCATTAACAGCAGGCATGAGGAGCCCACGCACGGGTGTGATAAACCTCTGCTGCTGTGCTTGACAGCTACAGGTGTAGCAAGGACCAGAACACTGGAATAAAAGCAAAACAAAACAAGGCAAAAAAACCCTAGCTCAGTTCACTCTTCAACATTTCTGCCACGTTTGCTGTATATTTAATAATTAAATCTAACAAAATTTTGTGTTGCTGTGAGACACTGCCAGGCGTAAGCACTGTGATCTCTAACACAAGCAAGGGCAGAAATTTTGTTTAAAATGTAATCTGGCATTATTAGAATTAACTCTGTCCTTCTCTTCCATCAGGTTCAATATTGGCAACTATGGCATTATTATTTTGACGATAAATTGGCTGATTCTCTGAGCTTTTTATAGAAATATAGATTAATTTTTAGGGGGAGAAAAGACAAAGAGAAAGCACATATCTGAATCCTCTATGAATCAATAAGAATTCGTTCTTTGTACTGTTGGCCGAATATTGTGTATTAAAAACTAATTATCAGGGACAGGGAGCTGGTGTTTCAGTAGACCACCTCCTTGAAGCTGGCTTTTTTAAAGAGTGATGAAACTCCTTCCCACAAGAAAACAATTGTTTCCCATACTTTCCAAGAACTTGTTGGAGAGAGTGCAACAAATGTGTGAAACATAAATCATAAGAGCAAGCCAACCCAGAGAGCCAGAACTCCATTCCTCTGAAAATTACATCAAATACCAGAAGAGAAACCTTGTTTAGCCGGAGCCTGTTCATTCCAAGGAAGAGAAAGAATAGATAGTGCAGCATGAGCAAAATTATTAAAGGAATGAAATTTAGTTCAGAAACTGAGATCACTTCAGGACAATTTCAAGTTCTTCCTCACCTATTAGCAGTACTCCAGATTCCTCCATCACTCTCTCTGTTGCTGTGGGCACTCAGAGCTGCCCATTCAACTGCTTTACCCTTATGACCTCCACTTGTAGCTACTTCACCTTCTCATACATTCTACATTTCTCTTTTAAGTGACTTCCTTACAATCCAGAAGAGCAAGAGAAACATCCTCATGATTTCCTGTACACCACAAACATCCATGCTCCAAACAATATTAGTTTTCCTGCATCTTTCAGTGCAGCAAGCTGCAGAATGTTCAGTGCAGCCCTATGGTCATGTCTCTAATGCACCTTTGCTTCATCATCAGAGTGAGATTCAGTACCAGGAAAAAGCAGATCTCTTCTACATTTGATAACTCCTGTCAACCAGTACAGGATCAGACTTGTTTCTTTTTCTTATCACTCCTTCAGGAAAATGAATGAGCAACTATTAGCTGCTGTGATTAAAAAGCAGCCAAGATCAAGCACAGGTGCCACATGCCAGCACATTTCCTAAAAGAAATATTGCCTGATTTACAAATAAGCCCTGGGAACTCAGAGATGGGCTTCAGAGCTTGCATCGTAACAGTGGCTGAATTGGTCTGTTCTGCTCTGCTGCTGGTATCATCCTGATCATCCCAAGGATATCCTTGTGGAGGCTGTGCTGTTCAATATCCCAAACCTTTTAACATGGTAATGTAATATATTGCAGCTACAAGTTTTCACAATATTATGGAGTAGCATCTCAATAATGATTCAATAAAGGGATTTTTTTCTGCATGGTCTTGCTATCTGTGACAGGGAAGACTACAGCACAAACAACTGGACAACTTAGGGCCAAAAATACACACTTCAAGGAGCTGAGTTCACCTATTATAGCATGCAAAGTCTCAGAAAAACACATACCTTGGTCCTAACAAGGCAAAGGTGCTGTTACTGTGATGCTGGTTCAGGCTAAAAGAAAACAAAATCTTCACAGGTGATATGCTTAGCCAAGTTTTGAAGCACTTTCAATGAGAATTAACAACATAGCTGCATTAGTGATTTTAAATACTCTGCCAGGTTTGCAAGAGAATCAATTTAAACATAGAATTATCTGGTTAGGTGTTAAAGAGTGATTTATTTGCCTGGAAGAAAATATTTTTAATGGCATAAATGTGTTTGACATTTCCTGGTAGGAACACTATTTATCTTTCAAAAGATCAAAAAATAAACATATCCTATTTATGTGCCTGTTTACCAAAACATAATCTGAGGTTTTACAAGGGTAGAGGAAGAGATATATTGCTCTGTGGCATGACTCAGGCTCCTCAGTGAACACCTACAACTTTTGCTTTACAAATATTCAAAATTTCCTTCCAGACCTTCAGTGGACACTGGATTTTTAAAGTCATATTTCTATTGAATCTGATCCCTTGCCACAAACACGGAACAGATATTTCCAATAAATGGTTTAGGATTTTACCCTGAGCAACAGACATTTGGGAAAGGTGGAATATAGAGAGAGAGATTTACTTCCTAATTTCCTACTTTAAATAAAATCTCTATGAAATTGACATTTTTCTTTAAAAGTGTTTGGTTTACTTATTGACGTTTGCGTCTTCTGTTTCAAAATTCAGATAGCTCAAAAACCTTAATATTTTGGCTCCTCTGGGCTGGGGAAGGTCTGAGATGACAGCAGATCAATGCAACATGCTGTAACTTTTTCAGTACAGATAGAACATTCCTGCCTTTCCTTCCACATCTGCCACATTTCTGCTCGTCTGGCACAGAGACTGCAGATTGCAGCTACCTACAGATGAAACAAGACAGCATTTTGGGCAGAGTCCACACTGTGTGTGTTTTGTTGTGGCTGGGATTTGGGAGGTAAAACTACAATAACAGATAATACAGGTTCTGTGGTTGTATTTCCTTCCAACAAAAATATCTCTGCCACTGTAAAGCAGGACATGACAAAAAATATATATAAGAAAAGTATATTGCAATGAGAAAATAAGCAAGTTAAAAAGGGGTTACAACTCCCCCAACCAGCCAACCAGCCAACCAACCAACCAAAGAAATAAAAGTCACTTACACCATAACCTTACTTAGTGTCATCCCAAGCAACCAACAAACATCCAGTATCACACTGCTTTGATTTCAAGACACACATCTCTGACCTCTTGATATATATAACTAAACTCAATTCCTGACCAAGCCAGAATCAGTGCCCAAGGGTATATGAATAACTCTAAAGTAGTCTGTCCCATCAGATTAGTAAAATATGCTGTTAAAACAGGAATATTGCAATTAGGTACCCATCAGGATAAACACACTCGAAAGTAGATGGAGTAGAACCTGTCAAGTGACCCAATGGACTAATTATGTTCAAGATATTAAATGCTGAAGAAAATAAGTGGTATTTGTGCAAGACTTAAAGGACTTCCCAAAAGCACTGAAACATGTTGTTTCTTCAGCTCATCATTTTGCTGCCACATCAGGCAGCAAAAAGGAAAAGATTCATCACCAATGCAAAAGTAGATTTCACTCATGTTATGCTCCTAGCAATGTCAGGAGCTCAGGATGAAGCAGCAGAAAACAAATGAAGAAATCAATTCAAAATATTTACTAATCTATTGCAATAATACTGAACTACTCTTTCAACAGCAAAAGACCACCAATAGTGCAGCAAATTTTCTAGGAAGCACTAAAAAGCTAATCAAATTTAAAGAGAAAAACGTGAACTGTGACATATGGGATTAATGTGTGGTTACTGGTCTAGATAACCCTATTTTCTTGGGAAATTTATTGCAGAAGTCATCATGAATCAAGGGTTAAAAAGAATTAAAAGCTGATGTTGTAGCTAGCAAGGCAGAAGCAAGAAACTAAGGTTTAATTATTAGCATATAGGTACAGTTGAAGCAGTTGGAGCGAAGACAATCTATCATGTATTCGACTCGGTTATGTTCTTAGAAGAAACAGGGAGGACATTCAGCATTGTAAAAGAGCAGGAACCGAAGAACACACCTGGCCTCCAAGATAGTTGGAGCCAAGAGACAAGGCCTGGACTGTGACCAAGGGTCAGGAAGACCTGGCAATGGGACAAAGTAAAGAGGAAGACGTCTGACTTCATCTTCAAGAGACCACCGACCCAAATTAAAGGAAGAACTGCGCAAGCGTAATGAACATTCAGCTCATTTTAATACAGAGCGGGGATAGGTGATGCATATGTATAGGCGTCTCAGGTAACTTAGATGAATATGTAAGACCTTTGTGAATATAAGGAAAGTCAATGCTTTAGACATTCGCAGCTTGCTTTGGAAGCTATTCCCTCGCTGTCTGGTGCCGTAATAATAAAACCTACCGCTTTCTAACTTAACTGTTGGAGAGTTTTGTCCGTTACGAGTTGAATATCAATGTTAGATTGATATTCGTATTTTCTTTAACAAATCAATCAGTCATCATTAATTTAATTTTTAACAACCCTATGCAAAGTATATGATCACTGCTCTTCATCAGAAAGCAAGTTTTCCCACTTTCAGTTGCTGAAGCAGAATGTGCCCATATAGAGAATGTGTCTATACATTGTTTAATATTGTCTTGGAACAAGTTGTCTTTTTGACCCAATCCCCTCAGCAGTGAGCAGGCCGTGACAGAAGTGTATAACACAGCAAGAGACTGATCACTTGGGGTAAAGCTGAAACTCCATCGGGTCACGACGTCAGCAACACTGTCAGCAAAACTTCCTTTATTCCCCTCAGAGTGCAGCTGGCATCTGCTTCCCCTGTGAGGTACCACTGCCTGTGCCCACAGCAAACTGTTCTCCACTGAGATCACCTTTCAAGCATGTCACAGCTGATGGCTCTCACCTTGCTCTCCTGTGGCTGCAGCCCAGCTAGAAAAGGTCTAGAACTGTGAGAATACTCACATATCCCGAATTTGTACATTGGCCTCCAAAACTCAGATTCTGTTGCACAAATGAGCAGATTCCAGTTCACAAATACAAAAGATAATTTTTTTGCAAGCTATCAGCAACGCTTTGGTGGAAAACAAACTAAACAAGGCAAAGGAAATGCCTGTATTTTGTAAGTAACCTTGCATTGAATGATAAATACGCACATAATTTGTTCAGAATAAAACAACATTTTAGCAACAAAATGGTAGGTCCTCATCTTCACAAAGTGACTTTTGATTTACTCAGCCATAAATTTGAAGTGCAATAGAAGAGTTCAATTTTGTAGACATATCAGCTACAATATAACCCAATAATGTAACTGTATTGCAGGTATTCAATTTTATTTTTTTTTTGCAGTCCAAACACCATATTTTTTTCTTTCCCATTTCAATACAGACAGACAGTGATGCATTATTACAATTCTAAGTCTATAGCACACATCCTGTGTGGTAGCATGTGATAAAGATTTTTTTTTTTTTCCTTTTTTTCTGTATATGTGCAGCTCCATGCCCAATTATTTGTGTCAAAGTGACAGTACAGTGAGTTTCTACAGTATAACCTATGCTGCAAAAATCTTTTGGTACAAGTGATTTTTATGCTCTTTGAAATCTCGTGGTTGGTTAAGGGATATAGTAAAAATGCATGACTGAAAAATGCTTTCAGAGATTTATAATCTATTACTTGGATGCTGAGGCACATCTCCGTGGCAGAAATAGGGCATCTGATGCCCTTCAGCTACTCTGAGATCACACAGAGCTCCTGCCTGAACATATCCATAAGGCTCAGAACTGACTTCCTGAAATTAAAGAGCAAGCAGAATTAATATGGAGTCTGCCTCTTCTGGCTTGTCTAATGATGTACTGGAGAATTTCTTTGACTTCAGCTCTCTGTGGACAGCTAGCCAGCAGTGTAACTCGCTCTGGTTTCATCACAGTGATGTATGGGTGTCTGTGGTCCAGACAATGAAAACTGAAAATTCACCTTTCAGCATTTGTTCTGTGCCTTCCTCACGTACATTTGGGCTTTATGTGTTCTCTACAAAAGTGAGTGCACAGGACAAGATTAACGACACTATGACTAAGACTTCACCATTCCCAAATGCTCAGTGTCAGTAAGATTCGATCAGATTTGATGGGCTTGAAAAGAAAATTAAAATCACCTCCAAACTAGGAGTTCTGCCTTTCAACCTTTTTAGCACTACGTCAAGTCTTTCTCTGGGTGTAATTCCTTTCAGTGCCAACATACTTCAGACACAAACTAAAACTCTACATTAGCATTACTTAGGAATTTTAGTACTAGTGCTCAAGTAATAGCAACAGGAAAATAGTTATATTCAAATTCAAATGGTTGTATAAGAGACACTGAACTATAATCAAAATCTAGCACAGACATTCATTAGCAATTACATTTTTTTACAGTTTTCTAAAATGCAAGTCATGAAAATCAAAAGCACATAATTAGGAGCAACATTCAAACAACGGCTTTTATTTACATCTAGTCAACATTTCTGACATACATAATTGCAGACCTTAATAAACATGATTTGATTTATTAAAGATGTATAAAATAAGCATGATGGATATGCAAAGTTTCTTTTTAGAGAAGAAAATGTATTAAAAATCAATTAGGGAAGGGAGGAGTTGGTATAGGGAGCCAATAAAGAGATGCATCAGTACAGAACTATTAATTAAAAATAATATTCCTTTTTATTAAGTTCCTTAATTATTAATTTTTCCACAAATTAGTACTATTACATTTTAATCAAATCCATTTGTACATTTGCAAATATTTCACAAATTTTGAAAATAATAATACATCACAGTAATTCAAATTACCTGGTTTTTTGCTATGCTTTAACTCTGTTTTCTTTGAGTATGCTGTTTATTTTCTTCTTTTTCCACTATCTGCCACAAGCATTTTTAAAAAGGGACACGGTGAAAAATAAAAAGTGGGCAGAAAGACATTTCACAGGAGCTTTATACAAACACCTCAGAAAAAGTTTTTAATTAAATGGAAGCTCCAGATGGCTCTATTTTGACCAGAAAAGCTCTCGTTTCAGACTTCTGTCTCTATCAAACCTGGTCAGAACAATGAGCTCTTTGCTTTTGCACTTGGCTGTAAATATAGCTTTTACCCAGCCAACCCTAAAGTGAGGGGAGTGCTCCAACCCCTCCGAACCCCTTGGGCTGCCCTAAGATCTCCTCAGGCCTCGCTAGGCCTCATTAGGCCTCAGCCTTGAGGGGCAGCACCTGGGCTGGGCTCCCTGATAGGGCCTTGGGCCCCTGAATCAGGGGGTTTTCTTCTTTGATAAAAGTCCCCTACCACATAAAAAAGGATTCAGACTTGCAGTTTCAGTTTCCCTGGTTTTTTTATTAGGTTCTTATCTCAGATTTCTGGCGCAGCCCTAAATCTGGGCTCGGTGCTACAAAATCCACGCTGCAAAGACCACGAGACCAAGAATGCAGTCCTGTTTTAAAAACTTTTCACCCAATTAACTGTCAAGGCATACTATATTTATAATTCTGTGCCAATAACTATCATTTATTTTTAACGCGTTCCTCTTACCTCAAATCTATTCTACCAATGCCTCTGTGCGACCGACACTGCAGAAATTGGAGGAAAGGAGGAAGAAAAAGGACTCTGAACACTGCCCAAAAACCTCCATCTTGCTTCCATTTACCTCCATGCTGCAAAACCCAATACTATAAATTTTTACCACGTGATAAACTAAACTATAATCTATCTTATATTTTTGATGTTTTTAATTCATCCATAAGCGTTGGAAGCTTCTCCCATGGGCACAAATGAAAGACTGTGTCCTCTTGGAGTCCCAACGAGGGTCTCAGACCCCCAGGGCAATTTGAGGGGTTTTCCAACTATCTTGGACTCCAACAGCTCCCCTCACAAACACTGTGTGCCCCCAGGAGTTCCTGCTGCCTAACGAGCTCCTGGGCTTTAATCAACAACCTTGGAGGCTTTTTTTCTTCACTGAATAACAACCCAAGTAGGACAATGTTTTTGTTATTGAACTTCCAAAGAAAGTTATCAACTCGAACTGAGTCCAAGATGGAAAATTCCTATGACTGAAGCCTGCTGTCTGGGGGGCCTATAAACAGTGAGCTACAAACCACTGATTGTTTTCTGATTCATGTAAAAACTAAACCAAAAGAAACCAAAACAGCTACATTTTTTTATACACATGCTAAGAGACCCATGCCTGCAAAAACAGTAATAGAACATTTTTGACTTTCATTTTCTAAGAGTCCAAAAGCTCAATGGATCTGAAGGATTAGCAAGAAAGTCTTCCTCTGATATGCATGAAACACACCAGAGATGTGAAAAAGAGGTAGGGCTTGAAAAATCCATTTGATTTCAGGTGAGAGGACAATACATTACCATCCCTTCTCTTTTCTTTTCCCACTTTCATTTCCTAAGGCATCACTGAATTTTAATCAGTCTAGGATCTACATATCCACAAATTATATCCCTCTGCTACCTATGTAAGCCCCATCATTGGCAGATGTATCTCAGAGTAATATAAACTACTGTTGTTGAATACACAAAAGTCAGAAAAAATTAAAAGCCCAAAACCAAGCCAACAGCTTATTTTCCTTACTGGTTAAACAAAAGCAAAATCAAAACAATACTTTATTTCTGAGAAACACATATGAATACATAAAAGCAGATTGTTTTTCAGTAAGAAAATGCCATTTTTACAAAGTAATTTTTCAGAGATTTTTACAGGTTGTTTTTTTAAATTCATGCTCTCTGGCCAAGTTTGACAAATTCCTTGATGTGGTCATTTTTATTGAATGTAGAGGTCAGTGGTTAGAGGGATGAATAACCTTGATCAGGTTTCACTGCTGTCAAATAGCACAGGAGATGGAGTTTCTAAATTCCTGTGATTATCCAAGAACTGTAGCTCAAATTAAATCTTCCTCCTCCACCACAAAAAAGAAAAAAAAGGAGAACAAAAAGGAAAAAAAAAAGGAGGGGGAGGTTATAAAGCAAATTTGTTATTTTTCAAACTCATGATTTTCTGTGAAGAAAAGGGGAATTGAGGAAATGAGAAAAACTCTGGGGCTTTTTTTATTATTTTTTTATCATGACATTGGAAATGCTGAGTCACTTCTGTTCTATATATCTGTAGCAGCAAACAGAACACATGCTTATGAATTTCACAAGGAAGACTCTAGGAGTTTTATACTGACAGATGCTGAAGCACTCATTTTACTCATGTTAGTCCTGAAATAAGAAAGGGACAAGCTGTGATAGAAAGTCTGGCTACAGTCATCTGATCTTAGATCCAGAGAGAATCTAGTCACAGAGGTTTGGAATGGTCCCAAAGGTAATAACCATTTGACAAGAATCAAAGTTTCTTCATTTAGGCTTGCTACCAAGTTCATTTGGCTTGATTTTATCTGGTGCTGGTCAGAAAACACCATGCAGCACTGTTTTATGTGAATTTATAAGGCTGGATCTCACCTAGCCTGAACATCTCTGCGCTGAGCTAATTTTCATGGTGCACCAGGGTCTATCTGACTACTTACTGGAAGCATACAGGAACTGGAAAAGTGCTGCTGGTTGAGAAAAGCAAAGGATCGAGCAATTTTAAGCACAAAACAGCATCACTCTGTCAGATGCCTGCAGAATCACACTAAAATATAGTCCAGTCATTTTTTGGACATGTACATGACCTACTTTCCTCTTAAACCCATAAGCAGCCTGAGTTCTGGCATGAGCTTTGAAGAGGACAGAATCTCAAAAACTATTCTAAGCATTTTACAAAATGAGAGCCTTTTATAGGATGTTCCCCACAGGAGCTCCTTGACTCTGATACTTCTGCAGTACTATTTTAGACTCTTAGTCAGATGTTTGGTCTGGTAGTATGGACAAGACACCTGTACTGGTCTCTGTGGAAGGATGGTGTTTGTGCTACTTGCTACTCTTTTTCATTATTATTTCTTCTCTTTATTTTCGATATTTTTTATTTTCAATACCATTTTAACATTTTTCCAGGAAGGCAGAAGCCATCACCAAGATAGGAATTTCTCAGTGTATTTATAACTATTATGTAGATTCTCTGAAAATACACAGCTCTTTGATCTAACTCAAGCTAGTCAAAGAGATAAGAGAAACAGATTGATACTGAGCTATTCTGAAGCTTGGGGAAAATGAAACAGATATAAATCAAAGGAAAAAACATTGTCCTCTGTGATTCTGGCTTCTTCGGCAGGAGTCTTTCTCATGCTTTATCACCAAAATGCATGTTTGAGGTATATGATCCACAGTTACTTGAAATTTTCTAATTAAATATGATTGATAAAAATAGCAATAAGTACTGAGCAATAATATAACTATATCTGTCTACTGAGCAGCACTTGATTGCTCATTCCTCCTCACCTCATTCCCCCCCTCACCGGGGGAGTTCTTAAAGGGGCCTGGGTCACAAGACTAGTTCATGAGACTGATCCACATACTGCAATTATAAAACTGTGATTAAAAAAAAAATATAAAGCAAATCACTGAAAAGAAAACATCCTTAGTTTAGATGCTTCTGAATAAAATGCATAATAAATCAAGGGCTTATTTGGGATACTGAAATGGAAGTGGTAACTCCATGTCTGATGATACTGGGGCACTCAGTTCTCTGTCCTAGTGTACCAAGAGAACCAGGACTGAACTGGACATTGGCAAAATTAGTCTTCTGTCATAATAATGATGTCCAGAGACAATATTCTAATAGTAATGTCAAATAAAGGCATCTAAATAGCTTAAGCTAAGGTCTGCTAAACTAGGGAAAGGATTAGATATTGTCATCTGTGCCAGGAAAGGACTAGACCTGTCAATGACCATGGCTCTTCAGTTTTATTTTATCCTTTGGAAGAATCATCCAACTATAAGAGGGAAAAAGTAACGGTTGGAACAAAGCAGCCATAAGTAACACTCTATGGGTCAGACACCTCTCAAAAGCCACCAGAAGAAACATCATCATATTTCATAAGTTTTCATGAATATTCAGTAAAGTAAGAAATTCAGTAAGGAATTACTCAGTGGTGCTCTGGGAATAGCAGAAATAGTTCTGTAAGTATTCCAGGAGAAGAACAATTTGGCATGCATTATGTAAAAGAAACTTCAAGCAATCTTTTAGTCTGAAAGTACTGGCAGACTTCCAAGGATCAAATATTTGGGTAAAACTGTGTGCCTAGGGACTCATCAAGGGTATACTTTTAATGATAAGTCTGACCATTGTGAAGACTAATTATTATATGCTAGAAAAAAGTAGAAGAGCAAGTACTGCCAGCCTGTGAATAAAGAAGCTATAGATTTATCTGCAAAGGACAATTATTCTTACACATCTGGACATTAAGTTAGGAAAAATATTAGTTTATAGTTGCAAGGAGATAAAATAAGAACTGTGATGCAGGCTGTATAATTATAATGCTTCTTGACACGTATGACTATACTGCATCTTGGGAGCTGTTAGTGACAGAATTGGCATCATGATAAAAGCACAGTGTTCTCCTTAGAGAGTCTGGCTTCCTAGTTTGTAAGAAAGAATACAATGGTATTAAGACACACATTTTAATTAGACAAGGAAAACATTTCTGCATTTCTGCCATTATGCCATAAATACAGCATCATCACTTTTAACCTCCAAGAGCTTCCAGTAAATCAGTTAATGGTTTCCTTTTTAGGAAATAGTGAGGCAAATAAAATTAAAAGGAGTTTGAATAAAATTATAAGGCGCTAGAATGATCCTGGTAACCAAAGTACTAAAATTCTCTCTTTTTTGTTTAAAAAAAGAAACCAAAAAAACCAAAACCAAACCAAACCAAAAAAACCACAAACAAACAAACAACAACAAAAAAGGAATAATATTTGACTCACTCTAGAATGTAAAGGATTTAATCCTGCTCCCCTTCAGTTCTCAATAGTTATAAAAATAACACTAAATACATATTAAATCTTGAAATTTATCTGTACTGGAAAGAATCAAGGTCCAGGCAAAACTGTCTTAATAAATCATCCCATGTCAATTCCTGACAGAGTCCTCTGATGGTATACACTGAGCAGCCCTTAACAGAAAGATTTAGCCAACTGGGGATCCTTCCATACGTGGAAAAAGAGATGGAGCTGGACCCTTTGAAAAGAATCAAGCCTGGCATATGTGGTAGTCATGAAAGGTCGCAGGACATACGACACAATTAAATCAGACATGAAGTTGAATTATACATGAGATTAAACTAATCTTGGTGTTATAATAAGAACTGCTGTGCAGTGTCAGGCAAAAGGGCCAAACAGCTGTGAGAGTTGCCAATAGGGCATGTCCAGGGAAGAGCATGGCAATGACAAAGTCTGTGATGTGTGGGCATGATTCCTGTGTGTCTGAGCAGCTGATTGCATGTGGAGTTAAAAAAATTATTGCCTATAGAACTGTGCCTTTCCTAAGGTTAAAACAGGCATGCAGCATGCCCCAAGCCCTCAAATTCCTGCCTCTCTCTCACGCTTTGGAAATACAGACCCAGCTAAAATACAACCTGCAGGTAAATGATCTGATCTGTCACATTGTGTTTGTGACATACTGCACTACAGTATGGCACCCACAGTGAGGACACCACAGAAAGGTGGATGGTACAGACTCCTACAGGGAGGGACGTGCATTAGTCCACAGGTGACCCAGGTACTGGTTGGTCACCGTGTCTCCAGCGAGAATGGCTGCACACAAGTCCTTTTTGGTGACAAAGTGCTAGAATTTGTATGAGCAAAACCTACAAAAGGGTTGAGGTCAAAGTTTTGTCTTGAAAGGAACTCATTATTTTCCAGTTTGAGGACTCTATGTTTTCCTATTCCTTTTACTTTGCTCTGTAGCGTCCAGTGGAACACAGCATATCAGAGCTGGGTATAAATAGGGTGTGGCAGCCCTTCAAAATCTGGCATCTTTGACAACTGGGAAAAGCATTTTGAATTACAGTTCCACAGATTTGCAGCACTGCCAGACAAAAATGAAAAAAAAATGTCAATAATGTAGGTGTTTAGTACTCAAGAGGGCAGATGGCAGAAATCACCTGTGTCCTGATGCAGTGGCAGCTCAAGAGACCAGCTCCTCCTCCTAGCAAAAATCTATATCATAGCCAAGGTGGAAAACCAAGGTAATTTTGATCAAAATCGTGATAGATGAATTTTATTTTTTTAATATCTTTTGGATATATCAAGGTTTATCAAACCTTTTCTCAGTGCTGGCAAAGAGTGCAAGAACTACTCTGTGTTTTCTGGGTCTGGGCTCAGAAAGAGGATTGAGTTTCTATTAAAATGAAATATATTGATGTCTTAATTCAAAATGTCTTTTCATTTTGAAAATATCCTTCCTTTTCAGTTAACTTGTCCCCTTATGGTTTTGCTTTTCATATAGCAAGAACAACTATATTTTAGGTGAAACCCTTTGGTCTTGGTTCCTCATCAAATTACATGACATTTAGGTGTGCTTGGTAGACAAATATCTGTTATTTTTATAGTTCTGTTGAGACAGTGAGGTCCAAAACTAGGCCAAAGTATACTGTTTTATAATTAATAGTTACTATGTTTCCCATTAGGGTTTATTCCTAAATAAACTTTATTTAATGATAAATTAACATGTGAATTAACATTTATCTTAGCTATAGGGCTACCACAGTAGTTCTCTCCTAGCCATAACTATTGATAAAGAAAACTTTATTTAGAGACATAAAGAAAATCAGAGTAGAGAAGAAAAGAATGTCAGTCCTCAAAGTAAACTGTGCTTCCCTAATATAATGCCTTACTCATGGAGCATTTATAATCAAAGAACAACAATGCCAAAGAAAATTGCTACATATATGAATATCTGATGCTGAAAAGAAAACTGATTGATAAGAACAATATTGGGACTTAAAATCACTGAATCACAATCAGTGACTTTTAGCCTTTAATCTGCCTCCACTATCAAATGCATATGAAAAAAAGAGTCAAAATTGCACTAGTTCATTCACTGGAGCATGCACCTCAGAATCAAAACACAATGGCAAAAACTTCAGGGCACATTTCTTGAAATATTAAATAGATGAAAATTAAAGTATCAGAAGTCCAGACAAAGTGGTAATATGCTCCACAAGAATTGAACTTTTGAACATTTGAACTTTTTGTGACAGAGTGGTTTTCTTTCAGATGTGTGAAAAGTTTTTCCTCTACCAGCAAGTATTCTCCTCTGAAATAATTTCTAATGCTCTACTCATGGTAGAAGGTCAAATACTCACACTGGGAAACAGAGAACTGTAGCTTCTCCCTTCAACCTTTTCCCCAAAGATTTTGGTCACACCAAAATCTTCCCTAACTACTTTTCACCATCCTGGAATACATAAACAACAATTCTTACCTGCCTTTTGGAGATATTTCCCCAGTGGAAAATATTGAGATCTGACATCAACAGAAATACAGTTAAAAATTCATTTTTAACTGTACTAATTTTAATTGTACTAATAAATGTACAAATTTCAAATCCAGTAATTTTCTTCAAAATATAAAACCTATGGATGCCTGCATGAAGTTCTTCTGAATTCTCTGTGCTGAGAATTACAAATGTGGCACAAAGACCATGTCAACATTATTTTTTTTTTTTTTTCTAGACAGGACTTTTCAAGCAAGCTGCCTCAGAGGATGAAGGACATTGAGCTCAGTGTGAGCAACAGAGCTTCCTAAATGCCAGGAGATGCTGTCAACCATAGCTGGTAGAACCAACAGTGAGGTAGGCAGACGCATCTGTGCACACTTTGGTCACCCTGAACAGCCCGAGTAGTTACAGATAGATTGCAACTGCTATCCCTCTGAGCATCAGATTTGTCCTCTCCATCACTAAAAAGAAAAAATTGAAACCCAAGAGTAAATTGTAAAGTGTGTGGGATCGGTGACAGCCAGAAACAGCTTGCTTAAGGACCAAAAATAAGTGTATTGTCTGTGGCACTTTCTGGAAGAAGTATTCACAGTTGTCAATCACTTCTGATTGTCTTAACAACCTGAATGTATTTGAGCTTGGAAACTAAAATATTTAAGCAAATCAGGAATGGAAGTGCTATTCAAAGCAGTAAAACACCATGAATAATGTGTCCTTTGCAAAGAACATCACCTTCAGAGAAGGCAAAGAAGGAATCGGAGATACACAAATTGATTTTATGATCATTATTTAATACAGAAGGACATGAGGGTCCTTTGAAGCTGAAAATGATTCTAATCAAGCTATTATTAGCTGTTTTCATCCTAAATCAATTTCCTCCTTAGGCTTTAGCTAAAATCAGTGAGGTAATAAACGTCAGACCTGTAAATTCAACATGAGAGAAAGTTCATAAGCATTTGTTCCTTAAAAAGATTTATTACAAACTCTGGCATTTTCTCCCTGAAAGCCTCATGATGGATGTGCCAAGGTTCATAGCTGTGCCTGACAGGGGTGGACAATGTAAAACATAAGAAATAGTGCCCTTGTAGATGAAAGGCAAAGAGCCAAGCTTAACCTCTTGGAAAATAATTACAGCTCGTGTACAAAGACAACCACAGTTCACTTTGTTATCATATTAAAAGGTTGGTAAAGCTACTGAATGGTATCCACTTTCCCCAGGGAAAGAAAACACAGCAGATTGACAGATCCTGGATTCTAACAGAAGCCTCCAGAGCAATGTGACAACCCAGATGGGCAACCTTCACACTCAGTGTACAATACTTTCTCTTGAGGTAAATCAGAATAATTTGGAGGTTTTGCTTACTGCAAAACAAATAAACAAACAAACCCCACTTACTATGGACCAGGATAAACATTTTTTTATCTAATTGAAATTGATCATGTAAACAGGCACCAGTATGCAGAATAGAACCCATGGCAGGCCCCACTAGCACTTTCATAATCTGCAGGCACAGTTTGAAATGACCTTGTTTATAACCATAGCTGCCTTTCTAGCAGAAGACTTTAGAGTTCTGCTGGTTTCCCTGGCAACTATTAGTAATGCAAGAAAGATACAACATAGAAAAAATTACATTTTATCCAATCCTGTTTCCAGTAACTGTTAATTCCCCTCTCATATCAAAGGGAATTTTACAAAAGAATTTTTCCTCCCCTGTCAAGAGTGGCAAGAGTAAAAGATGACACAAAACTTTACCACAGTAAAGGCCATTTCATACCTCTTTAACCATCACATCTACTTCTGCCTAGACCAGTACAAAACAAATGTTAACCTTTTCAAGAAGTTTTCTGCTTTTTGTCTGTGTAGGTAAGCACTGTTGTGTTCCTGGGGAGATCAAGGCAGGGAGGTTAAGCAAAATGCAGATAGTTTTCTGTGTTCAGCTCTTAACCTTTTTGTCACCATCCTCCTCTCCTTCTCTGGAACACATGGCGCTTCAGCAGTGGGGAGCAAAAAGCACACTCCACAAGAGGCACTTCAGCCTAATTCAGCAGCACTGAGGTGGTGACTTCTCTGTTTGTTCTTCCTCATTATTATTCTAACACCAACTGAATTTAGTTTGTGCAGAAGTGTCACACTGATATCTCCTCTTCTCCCTGTGCTGGTTTCACTGCCTTGGCTGCTTGTACAGATTCACCTTCTCAACAAGGATGTCACACTCAAAAGGGAAACAACTGCTGAGTTATGAAATCTGTGTGGGTTTATCCTCTGTTTGGCAGAGTCAGCATTTACATGGACAAGTAATACTTGGCCACATTGTAAAGCTTTCACCAGAACTCAGACAGGAGCAGAATACTTTGAAACTTAGAGATGAAAGGAAACATTATGTGACAACATTATGTGACAATTAAAGCTTTGAAAAGCAGAGCAAATCCCCCCCCCCCCCCCAAATAAATAAATAAATAAAATTAGTGATTGGCAGAGAGTGGGAGGAAAGAGTTAAAGTTAACAAAGCAAGTGAAGATTAAGTGAATTTCTAGCACAAAATGCATTTTCAGCCCTTTCCTTCAGATCTGGAGGGGAAAAAATGGTATTTATATTTCTGAAAACTGTGATAACAGCAAGATAAAAGGGACAGAACATGGAACCAAACTGCACTTTGAACAGGAAACAAAGGCAACAATAACATATGAAGTTCATTAGGTTTTTATAGAAATTGTTTACACTCTCCATATAATTTTTCATTTCTAAACTAAAGAGTTACATTTCAATAGTCCCTCTAAATCTTCCAAAACATTTTCATAATTTTACAGAATACATGGACAATTCTCAAATCATTTTTCAGAGAACAAAAACCAAATGAAGATTCTAGCCTATTTAAAACACTGAGTCTTCACCCACAGGCTTTTCTGTCTGTGCAAGCCCACCCCATTAACATAATTTTAACTCCAGACTAATTGAATCAAGCCATATGTAATCGACAATAGCAGAATACACCTACTCTTTCTAGGCATTTCCAGTGAATCAGATTCATGAAGCCTGGACTATTATTAGCAATCTTTAATAAAATGCACCAAGGAAAACTGTGTGGCTTAGTGAGATCTCAGAGCAGTTACAGTTTTCAAAATGTAACTCCAGAGAGAGCATAAAATTACTTCACGGGCATGGAGGGGATAAAAACAGAAGTGGGAAGAAACAAATTGTACCAAACTGACCTTCCATGTACCAAGTCCGGTGACAACCAGATCCTGAAGGCATATGTGCCACTTTCAGAAAAGATATTTGCTTTGTCTTTACTTTTAACTTAGGATCTGCAGTTGTCCTCATACCTCTACAGTGCGGTGCAGGCTGGCACAGAGAGGTCTGAGCCAGCTACAAGCAGGCAAGCTCTCTTTGCTGCAGGATAGATGCAGGAGTGAGGTGCTGCTCAGCACAGCCAGCACAAGCAAACTGCGTCCAGCAGCTGCCCCCCTGCTGGACACCCCTCTGAGCCAGGCAGAACCAACCCCTCAGCTGTAAGGTTTGACTCTTACACCAAACTATGCTATTCAAGTCTGTGCTATGTAGAATTTCTTAACAGACATTGAGCTGTTTGTTATTTTTCACAAAATATTCCATCACTGGCAAACAAGGGCCCATGAAACGCTCTCATCTTTCACCTGCCTGTTCTTGAAACAATGTCTGGCATAAATGTTCACTGACAAAGCAGCCTTGAAACATCATCTGAGTGTCTGAAAGCCAAATGAAGGAAGTAACCAGGGGTTATCCAAAACCATCAATAATTCAATCCAGAGAATTTGAACATTTGTATATGAATCTGTATTGTAACTGCTGTAAGTACAGCCCTTTTCAGGAGCATAGTGTAAATTCCCAGCACATATTTTGGAACTTTACTGGTGTGAAAATACTGTTCAACAGTTTCAGTAACTCTGCTGTCATCTCAGAGACTCAGTCAGTCATGTGTCACCGGGAAGCACACACAGAAGCTGAGATAGCCATCCATTACTCCTTCCTCTAACTATATCCTCCAGTTTTAAACAAGAGTTGTGGACAATTGCCTCATGAAAACGTATTTAAGGTTATTCCCACCATCTTAACCCAACAAGCAGAAAAAACTATTCCAATGATCAGATTGGATTTGATCTTTAGTTCTTGCTACGTGCTGCCCTCTTAATAGTCATAATTTTCAGGTCAAAAGTGATGACAAGTGCACTTTTGTGGCCTTTAACTGTGTAACAAGTTTGGGTTTCTGACTACAGCCATTCAGATGTCCAACTGACAAGCTCCATTTAAAAGTAATTGTGGTTAAAAAAAGGGACTAAACCACAACAATGCTCAGCATTGTTGTATTATCCACATAATTTCCCTATGGCCGTGCTATCCAAGAGTGGAAAAATCCCATTTTGATAAGCTAAGATAACTAACTCAAACTCTCTGATGAATTTTCATTCAATGACAATGTTTCCACAGTCTGATCTCCACATGTGCCTCTGTTCTCTGGCCATTGTGGCTTATGCAGAGAACTCACAGAGCAGAATCGAGGATTTACACATCAATCCCTCAACCCTCCTCTGCTCTTGAAACTGCACACAGAGAAGGGCAGTTCAGCCTGCCTCCTTCCTTCCTTTGGGAAAACACATGGATTTCTTTTTGGTGCCACAGATACATAATGAGTATCCATATGTGCCATAGATACAAAATGAGACCCAGCAATTTAAATTAGCCTTACTAGGTCAAAAAAATCAGAGAATTGTTTAGGTTAGAAAAAATCTCGAGATCACTGAGTCCAAATGCAAAATGGCACAGGCTGGAAAAGAGAGGATAGATATAAATGCAAACATAGTCCTAATTAAAAGGGCAGAGCTCCCCAGATCCTGGGGTACACTATTGTGACCTCCAACTAACTCCAGAGGCAAAATGAGTCTAATTGTGTTTTCCTCCCTTTGAGAGACAACTTTTTTTTTTTGGAAATGAAGAACTTTTCTACTTCACTATTTTAAAAGTTCTTACAAAAATGGTTCTGAGTAAAGGCTAAAACTTTGTGACTGTAGTCAAATAGCTCAGGTAAAACATCATCAAGCTATTGAAGCTTTCAAAAGATTCCCTAAGGGAGAGAAAAAACAGTGTTGGGTTATGGGTATTGTTGAAGAAACGTTTTTATAAAAGAATGGAAATATTAGCCTTACAAACTACCAAGTCTGTGGATACAGGGAAATTCAGTCAGCAACATTTTTGTTCAATTGTAAGCATTTTTGTAAGGAACAACACCTTCCTTGAACTTTTCCTTTACTTTTGCTAATAAAAAAGGCACTTCAGGACTGCAACTTTAGTTATTATTATTATTATTATTATTAATAAT
>VZTN01024792.1:1066-18756 GCA_013400515.1 Erpornis zantholeuca | reverse complement strand
TATATATAATATATATGATATAAACAATGATACTTAGAGCAAACCAGAAATTTTTGAAGGATAAAAAAAAGGTAAATCTCTGGTAAAAACTATTTACAACAAGGAATTTAACTCTGGAAACAATGATGTCAGGCATTTAGCTCAATTTAAGTAATTTTATTTCTCCTAGTAACAGGAAGTGCTTCAATGAATTTAACTTTGTTAAGTGGAGACAAGCCTTGTTTTGAATGTTATTCAATGCATCTGGAAGAGGACTAATAAAAAAAAGAGAGAGAGAGAGAAAAAAGAGGCATTTACTAATGCCCTAGAAATTGCTCATCCTCTTGAACTAAAACTACTGAGTATATTGAGACTGATGAAGATTTAAAAGAAATTGCTCACAGAACAGGAAGAAAACTGGAACTGCCAGATTATGTTAAAGAGTATCCCCAAAGCAGGACAGCAGGAGGACAGCAGAGAGCAAAGAGAGGGACACCAGGCACTAACAGAAGCAGGTGTATAATGACTAATGCTTGTCAAGAACCTTTCATTCTCAGTATAGTCCTGACCCAAAAGCTTTTCTCCTGGGCATCCCTGGAGTTGGAATGATTCAGCCTTTGCCTGATGAATGAATTTAAATATTGTCAATTTCCTCTTAATTGTCAGTGCCTGAATCAAGAGATGGGACTATCTCAGCTATTAACGATTTATTACTTAGAAAATAAATCAGATAAGTCATCAGTCTCAGAGATCATGGATTTAGAGTAGTGAGTTGTCCATAGCTTAAGAAGATAGTCACAAGTTTCTAAGTTACATGGCAATATATAACTTTCTTATCCAATGAGTGGTTAACATGAAGTTTTGTTTGACCTTATAACTTATCACCTTTATTACTTTCTACAGCATTGCATCTGTCCTTCCTCCAATAGTTTGCTAACACATGTATACACATATGCTTCTATTATAACATCTAAATTCTTAACTTAAACTATAAAATCATATAACTACACTTAAAAATCCTTCACCATATCACCCAATACAGTTTCTTGCTTACTTAAAGCATATTCTTACCTACAACTATAGAAACATTGTTTTGTAATTTCTCTGCTTAACATCTGTGTACCTGTACCATTACATCAACCCAAGCTCTTTCCAAGGCTGTAAATCAGACTCATTAGTGTCTGTGGAAGTTTCTATTTTTCTGTTTCCCACACTTAATATGTGCAGCTGGCAATGCATTGACCCTCCAGATAAGATTTTTTTTAAATAGTCCTGTAAAAATCAGCAGAATTACAAACCAAGACATGGGGAGGGAAGGGTCAATTCTGACTGTTAGTTTTGGTGCCTGGGACTCAGAATTCCTATATGATCATTGGAGGGATGATCCAGAGCATCTAGGCTGTGGGCTTACAGTTCCTGCCACTCCCAATGCAGGATGAGTGAGACAGAAGGCTGCTTTCACTCTCTGTCGGTGCTCTGACAGGATGTCTGTGCTTTCCTTGGCTGGGGAGTCCATGAGTGAGCTTGTGTGTGTGTGTGTGTGTAAAAACACCAGAGACCTCAGCATTTGTGAGTTCACATCAAATAATGCCTCGCTGACTTCTGCAGTGAAGAAGCTCTTAAGGAAGTAGCCAACAAAAACCAATTGGATTTGATCTGTTTAGAGGAACTGAGATAGTGCGAAGCTGTTTCTGTAAATGTTTGAATAGTGCCTGAATTCAGTGGCTCTCCCAGCCCTAACTCCAGTTCTGACCTAATTGAGTAGAAGGCTTATGCATGCCCAGGAAGAGCAGACAGAAACATCAGGTCTGGCAGTACTGTGTGGTGCCCTTGTCACACACCAGAGACTGCAGCAAAGGCAGGTTAGGCAAAATGCCCAAAGTCAGGGAGAGTAGGACATAAATAGGAACTGAATTGGGTATAAACACTCACTCATTGACTTGTTAAAAAATAACTTTCTTATGTTCCCTGTCATAAGCTTTAGTTGGTTAATGGTATTGTTTTTCAACACTAATATTTCTTACTCCTTTATCAAAAAAAAAAACTTCACTTAGAATAGAAGATTCTGTTTTGCTCTGAGATACAGGTCCACTGGTAGAAGCAGGAAGAATAAAGGTCACAGGAGACATAATAAGAAATCATGTGTCAACTCTGTAGGGTAGTGTTGTTATCCCAATTTCACTAGGGAAGGAAGGAAGCAGTAGGAAGAGCATTTAACAGGTAAATTACAGTCTTCAGTATGGCTACAGTGAGGAAGAGCAGTGCAGTTACCATCAAGAAAAATTACCTGGTAAATAAAGATACAAAATTCTTAACAAGCAAGTTTCACACAAATTACATTGCAAAGGACATATCAAGGTGCTGCCTTTGGCATTACAGTTGAGAACAAAACAAGCAAAACTTTTCTTTTAGGCCTCAAAATCAAAGTAATTAGGATAAGAGCTATCACCACATATATCATGACTGAGTTAATTCTTTAAATGAGATCTGCCATAACACAGAAAAATACTCAGTTGAATGTAAAAAAACAACACCTAAAGGAATCTGCAGGAGTCGTCTGCAACAGGGAAGACACATAAATAAAAAGAAAAAAACATACTCTCAGTGGCCAGGTTTCCCTGAGACCATACCACATATGGTACACCAATTCATCAATTTGCAGATTATGTTCCAAATTTAATGCTTCATTCTTTACAAGAGGAGATGTTTCAGCAGCCTCAGGTAGTGCTGCATTTTACCCAGAAGTAAGAATGCAACAGAGACATCCTGTAAGTGTTACTTTATTACTCAGTCAGATATTTTTGATGTGTTTGAGGTAAAAAATATCCATGAAATTTAGTCATGAAGTGCTGTCATAAGATTTTTTTTTTTCATTAAAAGCCTACTCAGGAGCATCTTGTGCCCTAATGCAGCACTGCCTCTATGGGCTTATTGCATTAACTCGAGTCACTGTTGTAATAAGCATTTAGTTTAGCCTCCATAAATTCTGACACTAACTTAGACTGTAAAGAATTTTTCCATATTAAAATAGAAAATCTACTATTAATCACCAGATTATGCAAAATCATATTAATGGAAATATTTCTAAGTTTAGCAAGTGAATCATCAATGGAAATTGCATTAACCGAGATGCATATCATATCCAAACTGCTTTGGATTTACTATTAAATTTAATATTTGCTTACTAAAATTACTGTTTTAAATACGGAAAAATAACAGATTATGTAGAAGCATAAATTTGAGCACTCTTATTCTGAAGACACATCTTGTTTTCTGTGTGTTGTAAAAGTGCTTCCAGTAAAGTGTTTTGCACAATATTAATTAAAATACAAACCAGAACTCTTTCCTCTTACCTGTGCTCCTTTAAGAGAGTAGCTTCAAAGGCATGAGACATAACTTTCACCTATGAAAGAACAATGATCCTCATGAATAAGTACCTACAAATTTGCACACAAACCAATTTCTGAGATACAGGAGGTATGGGTTATACAGTGAATGTATAGCATTTATCACCAAAAATATAATTATATTCAGCAGACCAAACAGTGACTGCACAGTAATTTATAACAAAAGGACAGATTTACTAATGAAATGCCAAAATGCATTAACCTCTCTCACAAAAAAGAAGAGTATAAGTCTTAAAGCTTGTTAAAATCAGATGCTGCAGTATTATATTTTTTTCAAACAGATCTGCAATTTGATGTTCTACTCTTAGACAAAATAGAACAAGAAAATGGTCTTTTTTTTTCTTTTTTTACTTTGATGATACAGAAAGATAGCCCTGAGTTTAATTCAAAGGTTCACTTGAAAATGTTCCTCTTTAATTAATATCAGTTTTCTTTTTCTGTCTAGAATTTCACTCAGTGTATGTAAATGTACAAATCAGCAACCTCTCATTTCACACAGAAGGATCAAAACACTGCAGGCTTCTATTGAATGACCTAGCCATGTTGATCCCACATGTCCCTGAAATTTCTGGGCATCTATCTAATCCCAAACCATGCCCTCCTATTGCACTTCAGCCATCTCATGCAGAACAGATGAACCTTCTCTGTCCTACTAGAAGTTTTCTCTTTCAGTCTCCTCCTCCTTTCTCTTCTCTCTCTTCTCTGCACCTATTCCAATATTAGTTCTATTTTGAAGCTGTATAGCTTGATTAAAGTACTAGCAGCCTCTTTCAGGACCAATATTGTTCCCATTTCACCTGGAAGCATCTTCCTTAGCCTATGCCAAAATTATATGTAGTGTTCCAAGGACGAAACCATACTGACAGCTGTGGCCATTCTGTCATCAAAATTTTCTCTTTGATCTTCTGAACCATTGATAAACTCTAGAAGAAATAGCCATGACTTTCCCATGTAATATGATGCTGATACATTAATGAATTTTAATATCATTCATCACTTCATTCTTCCAAGTTATACAGGACTTTTTACAAAACAATAGTTCTTCCTCTTTGATTTCCATCTTTGTGCTCACTGCAGCTTTAATACTTTATACTTTGTGCTGCAGTTCTCCAAAGTAAATACTGAACAGATTTGACCTCATGAAAACATTTCACTAATAATTCTATTACATTTCAAGCAAATTAGATTTAAATTCTCCCTCACACACTAATCCAGGTTAATAGGTTAAAATTATGTTTTGTACTACCTGCAATTTTAATTACATGATTCATCACTGGCATCAGTACTTGTGTTCTGCATTACTGAATCCATTTTCTACTTTTGCAACAAAGAGGCTGGACTCACATTCAGAAATAAAATAAAATAAAATAAAATAAAAAATAAAATAAAATAAAATAAAAAATAAAATAAAAAATAAAATAAAATAAAATAAAATAAAATAAAATAAAATAAAATAAAATAAAATAAAATAAAATAAAATACCCAGTAATTAAAGAGCTAACATATCTGGAGGAGAAGGGGGGAGAAACAGAAAAAATGAGAACAATTAAATAAGACTTAAACATAAACAATCAGAAAAACAATATTATTACCATATATGCTTGCAAAGAAGATATACCTAGCAGAAAACTAAGTTAATTCCATATTCATCTTCATGACTTCAGGTTAAAGTCCCAAGATCATAATATATCTAAGATTTATTGCAGTTGCAGTTATCTCAATTGTCACCCTCTAAAATATTTCAGGGGGGGATTTATTTCATCCTGTCAAGGTGCTGTGTCCTCTCAGTTTCTTTCAGGCTTAATTCAGGACTCACTTTACTGCAGTGCCTGTGGTAGGCCTGTGGCAGGCAGTGCTCCCAAAATTACTGTTGGGCTGCTCTGCTGTTGCTGTGCCCAGTTCCTGACTGATGGCAGGACCTGAATTCTGTGTTTTTGTCTCCAATGAATTATAATCCAGTCTGAGGATAAGACATTGAATTTCTATGCCAGTTTCAATGCCACTGAATGTATCTCAGGTTATGACATCATCTAAATAACTAAAATTGTGTTTTCTGTTCTCCCTGCCCCATTTTTAGCACATGTATACACCAAGTAGGGATAACAGCATGAGTTATGATTTTCCATTAAAAAAGGCCAAAGCAGGTCAGTGTAAAAGATTTTAGTTCCATTTAAAAAAAGCTTTATTTTTTTCCTAAAAAACAGATATTTGTTCATTATTTAAATCACTGATAAAAGCAATGTCAGTTTTCTACAGCCCTTGCAAACCAAGACACAAAGATACACAAACTAGATACAACATCTAAAAGTCCATGTTTCTTTCTAACCACTGAGGAAATTTAAGTTGCAGGGAAGTTATTCACTCCTGAGACAATAGCTGAGACTGTAATTTCTTCCTTAGAGTCACTCTTGGAGTAGAATTCTGTAGTGTCAACCTGGCACTCAAAGTCAGAGGTAAGACTGAGCATGAACATATCTTCCCCAGGCTAAACACTAAGAAATAATTTAGCAACTCCATGTTTCTGAGAAATGAAATAAGTAAGGTCAGATCTACAAATGTATAATGTAGACATCAATCTTCAAATTTGATGGAAACAAGAAATCTAAATCATGTGCATCTGTCTTTACCATTCCAAGACAAGGTGTATGACAACAACAAATGAAAACCAAACACAGCTAATAACGTTCCAGATATGTAGTGCCAGCAGTTTCAAGGGATGAGGAAGGAAATAATTTATCCAGCACAGTTTGACTATGGACATGACCTTGAAATACTGAAAATACAAGAGCAAATTAAATCAGAATATCTTCCTATGCTGCATGACTTATATGGTCAATATTGGCACTGCTGGGGGAAATCTGGCCTGTGTTATGCAGAGGGTCAGACTACAAGACTATAATAGTCCCTTCTGATTTTCAAATCTATCAAGCTATGAATAATTAAAATAACTTTCCAGGAAAAACACAGGAACTGGAGTTTAAAAGCTGAGCAGGCAAAAAAATTTTATCATCTTGCCCACCAGCTGAATTTAAGTAATATTTGCAAATATCTGAAAAAAATATATATTCAAACAGTAAATAGCAGTTTTCACAGCTTCACCATGGTCACTATAGAAGGTTTTGGTGTTTCAATCTACTTACTACAGAGATTGATTCAAGAGTACAGCTGCATGGAATCTGACTAAAACAGGAAATTCCCCTTGGCCAAAGACTTTTTCCTCTCTTTGCAAATGAACACAGTAAAATTAACTGTGAAATGGCTTATTTGATAATTGACTTACAGATTCTTGGCCCTAAGAACACAAAGCCATGGTTACATATCCACTTTAATCTGGCATTAGCCCAGGATGCTGCTGAAGAGGAACATCCATCCAGAGCAGCATCCCATTCCTGTTCCATGCGAGGACTGGCGCAGATCACCGAGTGACTGCACAAGTTCTGGTGTGAGCACAGCAGAGCCAGGGAGATCCTGTAGCTGTGGCAATTGGAAGGCAGGACTGAATTCATGTCAGATTTAAGTAATGCCATGATCATGGTCTGGGTTTCTACCAGCTCAGTTGACTGAGGAGCCCAAGGTGATGTCTCAAAGAACAGGAATATTTACTTTCTCACTCATATTAAGTCTTATTCCCCGACTCAAGCAGTGGATGTAGTGACCTAAAAAGGTCATTACTTTTGTACTTGTGACCCAAAGATTTATTCTGTTTAGCAATTCCCTCATTACAATTCACACTGCATCATTGCAGAGACCCAGAAAGCAAGCTGCTGAATACAAACATTTGAATTAAAGAAAAACATCAAACTCTGTCAATAAAGCCTTTATATGCAAACATAAAGAGAAAACAAACCATCTTCATTCTCCAAAGAAACTCTGACTTGTGTGTAGTATGTTCAGAATTCTATCAAATGGCATGGGTTTTTTAACTATGTTCATATCATAATAAAAAGAATTATGTCCTCCCTGGGGGGAGATGACAAACAATTAAAAAGCAATGTATTTTGAGAGGGAAAGTCTGAAAGATAGTGCACAAAACAGTAAAGATCGAGATAATTTTCTCCTCTCAGCCTTTAAAGAACATAAAAGGAGTGAAAAGCTTTCTCAGGATCCAATTTGGATCTAAGTTATTGATTATTACAATATAAAAGAATGTAATGAAAGACCTCCAGTATCCTCATAAAGCATTTAAAGTCTCTTAAACTTCAAAACTGAGAAACATCTGGCAAAACAGGAGAACTGTACTATGTATTCATCAGATCTTTAGGTGTTTTTTTATATTCCTGTGTCCCATCTCACTAAGAAGCTGTGAAACTTTACAGCTGCTGTCCCTTCTTTCAGAACATTTCTGGAAAGGCAGAGAGGACACATCCTCTCTGATCTGAGAAGGCTTTCAATTTACTATCACTCTTTGCATGACCAGAATACTTATCAGGCATTGACCACTGTACCAGTTGTTGTAAAATATAGGTGGCATAAAACATATATTTACACCAAATCTTCAGAATGTCTTATTTTCACAGCATATTTGTGTCTCCATGAGCTCTTCTAGACCCCTCTACTCCATGTTTGCCAGGTGATCTATCATTCAGTGATCAAATAAAGCTGGGTACTGATCCCCAGGGCCTTGATTTTTCATAAAATTTATTTTGACACTCATACACAGAGTAAACATTATCTGGTAGACTAAATATAAATAAAATCTCCTTTTTGGTCCACAAATATAACTTAAAGAACTTTGTGTCTAAAAGGAATCAACACTATTTCCTCAGCTTCTGAGAAACAAAAATGTACCCATGAATCTGCTGGTTTAAAACCAGAATACTGCTTGCTACAGTCTTTCATCTATTTCTATTCATGGTTGTTAATTTTTAAAGAGACCAAAACAGCAAGAGGACAGCACAGTCAATCCTGTCACATTCAGATGGAAAGCACATTAGTCACCTCCTGAAGTGTGGCTCCTTATTCCAGCTCTCCTATGGCTTATTTAGCAGAGTCAGTGCTCTGATTTCTCTCTCTGGCCCAAATGCTGTGCCTCCCACTCCATCTCAGCCAACCACACTCAGGCTTCAGCTTGCCAGAGGGAAGCAAAGGAGGGATAATAGTATCCCTATCCCCAATGCTCCCCCTGCCACAGAAACTCAGCTTTCTGAGCCACCAACTGACTTCCTAGTTCTTATTGTTACAGTTGGGGATTCATTTCCTCTTGGAACGTAAACACACACAGGGATCATAGCCATGGACTTTCTATCCCAGAAATGTGGCAAATACTGCATAAAAATGCCACAGTAAACACCATAATCACTCCCATCCTGCAAAGTGTCGATAGGTGGGATAGGAGATTATTTTGGGCCTGTCTCAGCAGTGGTGTAGACCTTGTAGAACCCTTTTTTAATGTTCTCCAAACCCTGCTTTGCCTTCATGACAGAACGCACTTCATTTAAAAATCTGTTCTATGGGGTTTATATGGGAAGGACTGAGTTCATTCCCCCTGAACTGACAGTATGTAAAGCCTTAAGGACTTCCTTCACAGAAGTAAGTTTACTTTCATGAGTAAAGCTTTAGAAATAGATTTCCTTGAGCCTCATTTCCATCTTTCAAATTCAAGAGTTCCACATGAATGCACTAATGCTTTTAGCTAATTATTCAGATTTTTATAATTCAGGAAACATTATGTCCAATAAAGGTACTTAAAAGGTTGGAATGCCCAGACAGCATTTTCTAATGATCTGTAATGGGTCTTTTTTTTCAGCACTTTCCCCCTTTACATTTTTCATAATTATAAGTCTGGTTTTGATAATAAAGGAGCTGTCCTAGAGGTTTGATCTCCTAGATATGTGGCTCTGTAATGAAACAGTATCTCCTCCTCCCTTCTCCCTCCAGCGACTCTTCCACATGTTATCAGGTCTACCCACCTGTCTTTCCCTACTTTCTTCCCAATTCTTCACCTGCAGTGGCCTCCCTGAGCTGTTCCAAGGTCTTTCTCCCACTGAAGGTTTACTATTTCTTGACTTAGTTATCATGATAAAGGAAAAATGTCCATGCAGAAATTTTTTATTTCGGAAGAGTAAGTGCCTCATAACACATGAAATAAACAGAATGCATCAAAAAATATTGCTGCATAAATGACAAAGCATTAGTATTTGGAAGTGAATGTGTGTCCGTGGTGGTTTAACCCCAGCTGGCAGCTCAGCCCCACACAGCAACTTGCGAACTCCCCTGCACCACAGGTAAAAGTGAGGGAATTTATGGGTTGGGATAAAGGCAGTTTAACAGGTAAAGCAAACCAAGGAATTCATTCCCCACTTCCCATGGCAGGCAGGTGTTCAGCACACTCAGGACAGCAGGGCTCCATCACCTGTAATGGTGACTTGGGAAGACAAACACCATCACTCCAAACATCCCCTCCTTCCTCCTTCTCCCCAGCTTTCTATGCTGAGCACGGTGCCATATGGTCTGGGATATCCCCTGGGTCAGTTGGGGTCAGCTGTCCTGGCTGTGGCCCCTCCCAGCTCCTTGTGCACCCCCAGCCTCTCACTGGTGGGGTGGGTGAGGAGCAGGAAAGGCCTTGGCTCTGGGGAAGAGCTGCTCAGGAACAGCAAAAACAACTCTGTGCTTTCAACACTCTTCCCATCACAAATCCAAACCATAACCCCACCTCACAACAGAAATAATTAATTTTATCCCAATCAAAGCCTGCAGAGAGTTTTTACAAGGAAGAAAAAAACCAAAAGAAATAAAATTTAAATATATTTATGCATAAAAATTATATTTTAGTAAGGAAATAATGTAAGAGAACGATTTTATAAAATTTTAAATTGAAATAATATCTTTGATGCACTTAAACCACAATCCAATAAACATCCTGAAGTGGATTGCTATCTTACTCATTGACTGTGCACAATTATGCAGGGAGTAGAAGATTACTTTGTGAATATAAATAAGTGAATGAAATGTAAACTAAACCTTTGCACTTGCAACCTTCTTAATTCAATTCAAGCAGAAATTATTTGTATACTTTCAAAATAATCAAAGTGGAATAACAGTTGCTACAAAATGGAAGTATTCTGCAGAATGATCAACAGGGGAGAAACCAAATAGGAGATTTCTTTTTTGACTATCAATTTCAAGATGAGAAACATTTTAAGTACTCTTCTACTACATTAGTCATTATGGGAGATCTCATGAGAGAATGGCACCTAGGCTGAAAGAGAACAACAATTTATTACTTGAAATATTGCCTGTCACAACAAAGAACAATACAGCATTCCAGTTTTATAAAAATACTGCAGAAAGGAACTGTGGTTTGAAAATTGTTGCATTCTAGATGAAAAATAAGGCTATTAATGAACTAAAGAGAAAGATTTTTTTATTCCCATAGATAATAAAATTTGAAAGCTGTCTTTTTTTTCTCTTTGTAGCAATTACCTGATTACATGATTATTATGCAAGAAAATACATCTTAAATTATATTTACATCTGACATGACCTTCAGTCCTTCTTTTGCTATACCCTAAATAACCCATTTTGTGTATCTTCTAGAAATTGCAAGGTAGAGGTATCTGATAGACTGCCCAGTTATATTTATTTTGGCCCATAGTAGTTGTAGTTAACATCTGATGAGGTGTCTGCCATGAGGTGATGACTCTCATGACAGTCACAATTTCATTTTCTCAGCACTAGCAAAGTTTTGTCTTGGGTCTACAGTGCAGATGAAAAATATCGAGAATTTATTTGGCAAGCTAAATAAAATAAGAGCTTTTCCTTTGTCTTAAATACCTTAAAAACCAATAGAAGCCAAGCTCTCATGCCTGAATAAAAACAGATTGGACACCAGCAGTAAGGGTTTCCTCCTTTTCCCAGATAGATATTTAGAGATTTAAATAATCAGCATTCAGAGATGGATTTGTGGAAGGGAGACAAGGAGATGCAGATGCTGAATTCCCTTTCTCTCCCTGCCCAGACTGCAGGGGTGAGAACTCCCTGTCCATCATCCCCCATTTCCTCCTGCTTCCCAGACCTTATGGAAAGAGAGTAACAGAGTTGAGGCAGGGATGCTTGTCTCTGTCCAGTCACCTATCTGAGCATGGCTGCAAAACCATGGTGCTATCATTCACAGCCAGGCTGCAGGCATTTAATCTTGACTAAGAATATAGCTAAATTTTTATTTCAATTGGTACAACATCCTCTGATAAGCACTGAGTCTCCCAGGTACAAGAGCACACCCTAAATCAGCACTGGAAAGACATCACACAAATCTTCATTAAGAAGATATTATTTCTCATACCTTTGTAATTAGTTGTAAATTAGCTGTAAACTTTTACCTAAAAAGAAGAAACATTACAAATGTTCTCATACAAACAACTAGAGGTGCAGTCTTTAATTCCTGTGTATATCTGCTTCCACATTTGGTCTCCACTTTTTTATTCTAAGTGACAATTATAGCAAAAAATAATTTTTCCCCTTGTTTGAGATAGACAATGAGGATTGCTATTGTTGGGGAACAGTCATATTAAAACTGCAAAATTAGATCTGACTAAAAATCTCTCCCAGTTTGCTGCATCCTGCTACCTAAAATTCAACCCCTAGAAAAAAATATTAGTGACGTTTTTCAGCTAAAAAGGCAATGTAGACATATGTTTTCCAAATTGCATCTTCTGCAAAGATCATATATCTGTTACCCACACAGTCCTCTTCCATTTTTTTCTTTCTGGGTGTATTTCAAAATGTCACTTATCACACAGCCTTCCAGCTTGGCTACTAGATTGCTAAGTGAACATCGTGTTCCCTATTCCTCTTTTTCCTGTTGAGATAATCTGAACACTCTTGCTAATTTTCCTCAAGTTCGTGTAGAACTGTCAATATTAGAAACTCATTTTTTATCCACAATTAATTAGACATAAGGCAGCTTCATCAGAGACATTCTTGGTTCTTGGCTTTCTGAGCACCGAGACGTGGATAAGCCAAAATACTAATGTGATTGGAGAAGAGCTTCTTTGCATGGAATCCTGTGATATTACAGATGGTGGCAAGACATGAAATAACAAAATAAACAGCCTTTTATTTTTTTAATAGAATGTTTTCCCAACTGCATTCTCTTTGGTAATTGGACACACTGAATATAAAAACCTCCACTGTATAAACACAATGAATTCATTGGATTTACTGTTTACCAGAACTCATAAATGAGGCAAACACTGTGAAAGATATTTTAGGATTAGCATCTGTATGCTAGATGGTCCAAATGCTAATGAGGACATTCCGCTCATGCAAAATTTCATACTCGCTTATGAGAATTCTGCCTGTGCTGTTTGTTACGTGGACTCCCAGCACCACCTGCTCTCTAATATAGGAAGGGAGTTTATTTTTCATTAATTCAAAAATTCAAGACTCCTCCCCTTGTGACCTTTGCAATACAAAAATCCTACTACCTTTGTTTCCTGGAAGGACATTGGTCAAACAGTTAAGTGACTACTGATCTCTATGAAGGTTAGATAAACTTAGAGAAAAAGGTATTATTGCCTTAATAAAACACAGAATTTTGTTATCTATTCTGAAAAATAGATATAAAGAAACTCTAGAATGAACTCCCTGAGGGGATCCTACAGAGTCTTTCCATGGAGTTTAAAAAGGGTATAAATCCAGCCTTAAACAAGAATTCCTTCCTTAGCCTTCAGTTCATTTGTATCTCTGGTAAATGAAAAAAAGCCCCAGACCTTCATAATCCACTTGCATCGTAGGCAGGAATTACCAGATATATCAGAGTACTCAACTTTTATGGACCTAAAATTTCTCTACACACCTCAACTGATGATTTTTAAGCTTGTCTCCCTATTTTTCCTCATAGAATTTCCCTTCACTGGTATGCTGGTTTTAATCTATATATCCCATCTCAATAACTAAAGCATTTTTCATGAAGTGATCTCACATTCTTACCATTTCCATTGTTGGAGAGCTTTTTTGTAACTTGAAAAATTTGAATTGTGTCTTGCAGACAGACCTTTAAGAAAAGAGTGAAGGTATTTTATAAAGTCAGACCTTTCAGCACACTCTGGAAGGCCAATTATTTTCGTGTTTGATCTTCTGTGGTGATTCTCCAGATTGTCAACTTTCTCAAAGAGCTAAAATATTTCCTTCTTATGTTATTTTTTATCCTTCTTAAAGCCTGAAATACCATCTTCTGAATTACAAATCCTTTCCACTACAGCAGTTTCTCAAGTCTGTATTTTATTTATCAGATATTCCTATGTCCTCTCAACCTTGCATTTCACTGGTATCACTAAGACTGGACCCATGTAGAAACACCTCTACATAAAGAAAAATGTTCTTTATGTGGATCAAATTGCACAGACCTGCAGGGGTGGCAGAATAACTTATTAAGTGATTTTCTACACTGAAAAAAGAATGGGTGGATCAGATTTAATTTTTGTTTTAACCCAGATTTTCCCCCCAAATGTGTTGTGGATCCACGACTTTAATTTAGTGCCTTATTAGCTGTATTATCCTTACAGAGAGAGAAATACTGGCCAGGCAAAATTCAGAGCATGTCTGTGAGAACTCTGAACAAGAGCAGATGACACTTTTTGACAGAAGAGGCAAAAAAACCTACTGAAAAGGGAAGAAAAGGTTAGGAAAAGGTTATTGGCTGAAATTTCTAATGCTGAAACAGGCTTCATTTGAGCAATTCAATAATTATTTAAAGTGAGAATTTTAGCTTACTGTTGCCTTGAAGGACCACCAGATGATTATAATTCACACTGCTATGTGCTTTTTCATAGTTAAAAATTTGGAAAAAACAAGGAATTTTCAGTTTATGCCATTTTATATTTTCTTAGGGAAAATAGTAAAAACATTTCCTTTGCCTTAGAAAAATGCTCAAAGTAATTCAAAGTATATCATATTCTGTGAAAAAGGGTTATTGCAGTGGCTCACCCAACCAGTTGGTGTGAACAGCAAGATTTATATTTACTTGTCTGAACGTTGTCAAATCATTCTGTTAAGAGTAGTTTCTAGAAAAATTATTGCTTCTAATGTTAAAAATGTCTTTCTAAATAGAAAAATAAATCCAAGGATTTCTTAAACTGAATAAAATGATTTATAGGTCATGATTTTGTTTCTCCCTTTAGAACATGCCAAACAGCTTATTAAGTAAATGTCAACAGTCCTTGTACAAGTCTTGAGACACTTTCAGCTAAGCATTGTCTCAAATTTTGAAACTCATGTCCTCCCACAGCCCACCCTTAAAATGAAGGATGTTCTTTGAAGCTGCAAATGCTGAACCATTTCTTTGACACTAATTCAAGGTAAGGCTGGTGTCTGTGTGGACACCAGGTCTAGACTGCAGATCAATATCTAACACTGCTGTTATGACAAGCAGAGGATGTGCACTGTACAAGGTTTCATTACCATCACAGGTATGGAAAGATCAGAATTCTGCATATCCTTAAGGCTTGGGCAGAAAATATTGATTCCTGACTTTGATGTTTTAATAACAGGCCTGGGAGTAGGACAAGTATGGATCCACCTTGATCTTACAAAGAATGTAAATTATTATTCTCACTTTGAACCTTTTCTGTCATGAGAACATGGTAATCAAGGCTATCAGGGAATTTTGTTCCTGCAAGAATTTGGGACTGACCTAGTTCACCTCCACTGCACATCTACAGAGACTCTTATCTCTAGTGTTGAGATAGGTGAGCACTTCACACCACCTACATTCTGTGCCAAAGTTTCTCATATTTTGCAACNAGTTGTTCTCAATGCTCAGGAGAGATATTAGGCACCATGTACTTTTCTACTGTGAGAGAAGGTCATCCTAACATCTGTTTATAATTAAGCTTGACCAGAGAAAAGCATTTTTTAAAAGATACTATCTACTTTTGCTGTTCATGGATCATGTTTGGTACAAATGCCTACTGCAATCATCTGCCATAGTTCAGTATTACTATGATAATTCTCTGAAAAACAAATGTTTACTGTCTTATCCTATAAAAAATCCAATGTATTGAGACAGTTGCTTACTGTATTAATTTGACACAGGTTTAATTGTGGCCCATTGAAATAATAATCTGTTAATTGCTTTCTTTGCTGCAATATCAAGGAAAGAAAGAGTTTATTGAATGCAAGGAGACACAGATTTATCACATCTACATGATTAGCTGCTATACAATAGGCCTTTTCAGTCATTACACTTTGGACAACATTTTAAACCCCAATTATGCTGTAGTGTTAAGCATAAAATTGTAGCTGAACCCTGCAGTTTCATGTTTTATTGTCTTTTAAGATGAGGCTTAGCATTAAATGCAATGGTAATATGAAATGAGAATATTTAAAAAGCTGTGATTTTAATTTGCCATTTGGCAATACATAACAGATGGTGTAGGGCGACGATGCCATTTGAGCAAAAGTGTCTGCAGGTATGAGGGTATGAAAGTCAGATTGAATTGGGAACAGTCTGTTAAAGATTATGGAATAAGATCAATGTGACAACAATCTGACCTTGTAAATTAGATAGATGTTTATCTTTCTTATTGCTGAGCTGCAAGATGTGGGAAAAGGTCTCTGTGATCCTTTAAATGAAATTCTACTAGACACCAAAAGTAGGACAACTTCTTTCTTCTGTCAAATAATAAAGTGATCATGATACTCCTTTTTTATTGAACAGCATTTTGGCTACTGAAAAGTATTTAGTGCTTTTATGTTTCTGTAAATATTTACCCTACCTCACTTAGAAGAGCAAGAAAAGCTGTTGATTTTAATAAACTGAAAACTCTTCAATTTTCCTGCCTACTTCCAGATAAAAACAAACACTTACTTATTCTGTTCTACAGTAATGTTTTATATCATCCCAGATTTAGACCAGTAAGTAATTTTCACAGTCTTGAACTGCAGTGAAAATCATAGCCAGTCACTACATGACCTTTACCAGGGTCACATTACTTTCTCTAAAGATAAGCTATAACAGCAAAGGCAGGAGTGGTTGGAATATCCAGGATTTTCTCTTTAATGCATGATTCCTAGTGCATATAATTTTAGGATTTGGTTTTAAAAGGTGGATGATTAAAGCCATAATTTGAACATGCAGTCGTAATAAATGAATCCAGAAATTATTTTCATAACAATAACCTATGAATCATTTGTTGTCCTACTATCAAAAGGAAGATAAAATCAAACCAAAGAAACAACAAATCAAGCTGTTTATGAGACAGTATTTCCAAAAGGAAATGGCCCTGCCACTTCCATTCCTAATATGACTTTAGAGCTCACTTTCAGGCATGGCTGTGGAAAGTGCCACAGTTAGCATATTAAACAAGGACAGCACTTCTTCATCCTTCCACTTCACCTCACAATACTTTGGTCCATAACTTTCAATAGCCACTGAACCTGGCCTTTATTCTTCCATTTCTATTAAATCTCTCAAGAGTTTTAAGAAAGCCATTTGCTTGATGAACCATTTATATCGAGGCAGACCTTCACACAAAGAGCAGCCACGTAGGACACCTCAGAGGAATATTGTACTTGGATAAGGAATTATAATGTATGCAACAGGAGTCTATTAATGAGACATCTAGATGCTTAAATGAACCTTTGAACACTTAGGTACCAATCCCCCCAGTGCTGTTCTCTTCTCTTATTGTCACTGTAAAAGTGAAGATCCATCAACAATGACTGAAAATAGCCACCTACTATTCCAAGCATTCACATCCATGCTCTAGGCTTTCTGTTCAAGATACCTCTATGTTGGAGGTGATTTTTTTGTCTCTCCTTCTCAGCTTTTTCATAATATTTCCAGGGAAAATTCTCTCATTCCTACTCACTCTTGCAGATTTTCTTGCATATGTGTGTATAGGTATTTAACTGCCTTAAATTGTTTTCATTTCTGAACAGCAGAAATATTTGGTGGCTTCAAATAGAATTCCATAGGAACTGAGTAGATTATGAACTTTGTTCTGAACTCCTTTGACATGGAAAAAACCTTGCAGGTATACTTATCTTAACTCTTTTTCTTAAGCTCCAATTATAATTTAGTTAGCTACATGCAAACATTGTGTCAGGATAGCATATAAGGCATATATGCTTATGCTACAGAGTTGATGGATTCTGCCTGTGGAGAAATGCATAAATGGAATAGATAGAATCCCAGGCAATTATGAAAGAAGAAAAACTCTCAGTGTGCAGATTCAAGCTGATGAAACAAAGTCACCTGTCCTCTTACTGAACAGCCTTCTAGTAACTGACATTCTGCAAGAGGACAGGATGCAAGGGAGGATAGAAATAACACATCTAAAAACTTAAAACCTGCCAGCTGAT
>VZTN01024780.1:11310-46585 GCA_013400515.1 Erpornis zantholeuca | reverse complement strand
CAGCAAGGACGTGGAGTAAGGGCTAGAGGTGAAAGGAATCTGTGAATTAATTTCACTTGACAATTATAACTGTGCACAAAACATACTAAGAATGAGGCAATGTAATTAGTGAAATCAAATAGTGAAACCATCAATTCAATATACACCCTTACTTTTATTTCCTTTTCTTTACAGTAATCTACATTATTGAAGGCCATAGTATTAACTCAAACTCTATGCTAGAATTCTCATTTTCTAAATAATAATAATTTTATATAATTTTTTTCCCTTTTCAAAGGATGTCCCAAACCTTACATCTCGAACAGTACCTTTTGCTATAAAAAAGTACCAGCAGTCCTTATTCAGACTGCTAGATAGGCAATCTTTGGGCTGAGTGGTTTCTGGTGGTCAAATAGCTTGATGAGGAGGGTGGGACTACAAGGTTAAATGTGTGGGGGCTATTTCTGGACTGAAAGAGCTATGTATTTCCTAGGAACCCCTTATAGAGAAGGACCAATAGTTGTAGCTCAGTTTCAGGTGTCAGATTGTTAAAATTAATGTCATTTTGTACATAATTCCAAACCTTTGTTCAGCATTACATAACAAATGACCAACTCAGTCATCCTTCAGTCTCAGGGAAGCCAGATTTGCACGTAGTATGTCCATATGAAAATTCACTCTTCTATATTGCCAACTGGGTTTTCTTTTTAAAGTACTATCCCTCTTCATTTTTGTACAATTCTTTTGTCCTTCCATCAGTCCTCCTTCCCTGCAGCTTTTATAGCTGCCTATGGTTTAACCAGCTAGATCTCTTCTTATCACCTAGTTACTTGAGTTACCAATCTATTACATTTTTTTTTCCTATCCTTTTTTTTTCTCCTTCATCATTTTCTTTCTTTTCCCCTGCTCTTTGTACCATTGGTAAATTTTTCAGTAAGTCTGGGAAAATGTTTCCCCTTGTGATTGTAAAGGAATCTGGGACTAAGTGTTTATATCCAAACTGCCATGGTTTTTAAATCCATTAAGACAGTTAGACTCACAGGAAAGGTCAGGAAAAGTAACCTTTTTCAGCTTTACCACTGCTTAATCTCATTAGCTATCTCAAAAAATTGTGCTTTCCCTTCTGGTGGGAGTAGCTTTATTATAATACCTGTCTATAAACGGGTGTTAAATCAGCTGTGGGTGGATAAAGCATTATCCCTGAGGACCCAAGGCTTCATACAATTTCTGAAACATGCAGACCAGTTTATCAGAATTTGGAGTAGTGAAGAGAGGGACACTAATGATGGTCAGCTTTCCAGCTGGTGATCCAAATCACTAGTGCCTGCCATCTTTGCAAATTATTCCCTCAGGCACCATCTCTGTGTGGTGTAATCTTTTTTGAACAATGGGCAAGACTTCACAATATGAGGCATCTTTCCTGAAAAGTTGAAATATTGTCTGAGTGTTGGGCTACTTGGATGAAGCTACTTAAGTTAAATGTTGTTATTTGTTTGTTTTTAGAACAGATTTTAATCTGACCTTGGAACATTTTAATACTTTTCATGCACAGATTTTTGCTTTTTCCTTTTTTCTGTTTAAAGTCTTTTTGCAGAATAACAATGTAATTAAAATTTAAAAAAGGATTTATTATAGAACTTGAATGCGTTTTAGTGTGATACGATATTAAGCTTACCTTCAGGTAAAGAAAATTTGAGGTCAGATTTAATTTAAGGCTCAACCTACAAAAAGCCTCTTCGGTGACTGTACTTTGTGAAACTGTAGTACTGGCCAGATTTGGAGCATTTTGCTAGTTGTTGTCATTGTGTGTCTGATTTTTTTTTTCTTGTTCTTTTTGTTTTCCCAAAAGTTCATGGTAGCAGAATTTTCAGCATAAAAGACTCACCTACCAGAAAGTCTTGAATTTTATCTTGGAGACATCAGGATAAAATATTTAATGTCAGGTTTTTAATTTACAGAATAAAATGTTCTCCATCATGCATGCATCACAAACAATGCTGTAATCAATACACATTAAAAGCTGGTGTGTTGCACTGGTGGCAAATAGCACAGTTGTAGTTCAAAATACAGGCTTCTATTTTTTTCTGGATGTCTCCCCAGCTTGTGATTTGGCTCTGATTTAGATAGGCTCTTGGACAACTGTATTATTCAGATTATATGAGTTTACATCACAGGAGAATCATTTTTTTTTTTTTTCATTTTTAATCTTATCTTTCCCACTGAGACAAGTTTTTGTGGAGAGGACTGCCTTGGAAGACCCTGTTTTGATTATTTCATTTATAGCAGCACTATAGTTGTGTATTCTAGTGTTCCCTGTGTCTGGACAACTTCTTTTAGTTGCTGAATGTTATTTAGGCCTAGATGTCATCATTTATTCAAAATCTTATTGCCCTGAACCTACCTTGCAGAGCTGTTTTATGGTTATTTAACTTTTTTCTGTGAAACAGTAAATTATTACAGCTTTTACATGAGATGTAACATAGTTTTAAATGCAGGTTTAGTATTATGATCCAATTTGATGTCATATGAGAAGAAACAGTTTGGTAACTCTAACTTTCAACCAGCTTATAACTCTGCCCTAGTACTTGGAGGGGCTGGTCTCACCTAAAAGCAACCTTCCACTGAATTTAATGACGTTAAATGTGCTTCTTGTTAACTAGGTTCTGGAGAGGGTTCTATTGACATTTAAATTCTGGGTTATATATGTAGCTGGGGCTGGTCATATTTCTGTTTGCCCTGAATTTTTTGATAAAATCAAGGACTAAAATAGAAGAGGTGGAAAGAGAAAGATGCTTGTATGACTACAAGTGAAAATATTCCTCTGAATGAACTTCACACCAGGATTTGTGAAAGTCTATTTTTATATGAGTTGAATGAGTAATAAGGTATAACAAGGACCAGTAACTTCTGTCTTCACTGCAACGTGTTTTAAAGACTTTTAAGAGTAACAACTGTGTTGTACAGTGAGACTTCTGGAACTCTTGTACAGAAACTGTCACTCAATCTCCTTTTGCTCCTTGATGTGTAGGGCCATGCATAAGAAGATTGAGGATTCACAGCTTAGTCATGTGAAGGACTTTAAATATACGGGTTTAATATTGAAAAAATAGACTGGTCGTGAGTATGAGATGTATTTACATCCTTAGCTTGACTCCTTGAAACTCCAATTACTTTTAAAGAAATCAAATGGCTAGGCTATTTTAATCTATCAATTTTGGTTTCTTATGGGAAAAGAAAGAAGCAGGTATATGAAAAAAGGGAGCATAAAGAAGTATTGGGTTGGGAAAAGCTAGTGGAAGACAGCAAGAGCTCATTTTGATTTGCTCTGAATTTATGAAATGTAGATTTTAAAAATGCGTGGAGTTTATTTTACCATATTAAAGAAATAAGTGTCTGGCAGTTATAACTGACCTCTATATTTCAAGCAGTCTGGTTTTATTAGGAATATGGAGACAACTTTCTCTTGCTGTTAATTTTATACATCTCTCTGATGTTGAAATCTTCTTAGTTAAACATACCAAATAATAAAAAAAAAATTATGTCAACTCCTCCTTCTTTATTAACTTTACCTTTTGTATGCCAGTGATGAAAATTAACAATTTCTATGCAAAAATATTTCTATACAACATTATTTTGTTCCTGCTCTGTCATACTCTGCTTCACAGATACAAATGCCATGACTCTTACTCAATATTGTGTTTAATAAAGCCTACAAGAAAATATTTTCCTATGAAGTCGGCAAAGAGTTTTCAAAGGTAAACTTGCTTTTTTTCCACATTTTATCTTCTTTCATGAAAGGCTTTAAAGGAATTCCCATACATGCCCAAGGCTTCTGACATTAAACATTGCCTGAGCTTTGAGAAACCTACCAAGTGGTCCCTGCAAAGAGGCAAAAGTATGGCAATATTATGGAGAGCTTGTAACCGCAGCAACAGCCAGCACTTATGATCCTATTGACACATTTCTTCATTACTCTATGCTCAGGGCACAGTGGATGTAAGCTTTGTTCTTTTTATGCCTTCAGCCGTGGCAAACAATCAAGGTTCTGGCTGTTGCTGGAAGGATTTGTGTAACTTAACGATTTGGATGACAGACCCTTCCCCCAAAGTCATCACGTGAGGGAACAATCTCTGATTGTAAACTCACCACAGCTCTGCTCGTGTGGTGCTCACTCAGTGTTGCAGGAATCTTGCTTGGGACTTTCTCTGCAGGAGGTAAGAGGAGGCAGGGCAGTCTTAATTATCTCTCTTCCTAATCAATTATCTTTCTTCCTCTGCAATGTGCAAATGAGGAGACATGGTTCTGACTCTGCCTGAGGATTGCAAATTCCCAGTTGCAGGCCACTGCTGTTGAAGAACAAGCAGTCTCCTCATGTGGTGTCAGTAAAGCAAAAAGCCCTGTTTTGCAGGCCACCTCGATATGTTTGGCATAATAAGCCCATGATCGCAGCTAACGTTACATCCATTCAAGGACAGGGATGTACACAGGACATGGCTATATCTAGACATTCCGTTTCTAATTAGAGCCAGCTCCTGAGGCTGCACCTCCTTTGTTTCTGAGCAAGGCAGGGCAGGGGGGACAATTCACCCTCCTTCCCCATAAAGTTCTCCCCTATATCCTTTCAGATTCCACTGAAGGTGCCAGATGATGATGTGCAGTCAGTGAGCAGCATAGAGGGCTGTGTTGCAACAGGCACGCACAAATCACTCGCTAAGGTCAGTGATGACAGTGCTGCCTTCTTAGTGGGTGCATCAGCTTTCACTTGCTCTTTTCATAAACACAGAAGAATCTGATTAGAGCTTGGTTTTTAACAGCTGAGAATTTTTCCCCTGCTTTTTTTTCTCATTCCCATTCTACCCCAATGGTGACACAAGGCTCAGTCTGAGTCTGTCTCTTATTAGCAGAAATGTTGCTGATTCCAGAGGAGAGATTCAGATCAGAAAAATATCCCATTCCAGGAAAATCATGTCTTCAGCTCCGGGTTGTGATGCAAAAGTGTCTTTATTGCTCAGCTACAGGAAAAGGAGAATTTACTTTGACATTTCTATTCAGCATCATAGCCAGCTGGAAAATGTTAGGGTCACATGCATGCTCTTCTGTCTTGTTTGGGGATATTAAATGTGGTTCTTGTAGGATAAAGGCAATGAAATTGCTGCCTTCTCCTCAAAGCAGCCTGCTCCTGCTGTGCTATGAAAGGGTGATGGCTTACTGCTTCTAACATGATATCCCAGCCTTGTGCTCTACCATGGGCTAAACCCCATCAAAGGCATCTAAACCCCTTCAAAGTCCCTGGGAGCCACGAAAGTCAAAGAGCACACACACTTCAGGGGTTATGCTCTTGTTCTTCAGAGGGTAAGGCAGATGCCACTGCTGCAGAATCTGGCAGTGGTGGTGTGGAAACAGAGACACTGAAATCTTCTAATGTTTCCAGTAACAATGAGTGGGGTTTTTTTTTCATTACACTTCTGAACAGAAAATACCAAGTAAAAAGAAGGAAATGGGTTTTCTGACTTGCTTTTTACTTTTTCTGAGTGAGAAGTAATGAAGGTTTTGATGATGTGCTTTTATTTTGGTGATGACTCTCAATTGCATAAGTCTGGACAGCAGAACTAACCCACTCCTTGGGTTCATGTTGAATTACTATGTTTTTGCCAGGCTCTTTGGTACTTTTTGCATCTCATAGGTAGTCAGGGACTATGTTTAGAGCACTGGCTTTTCTTTTCTTGCCAAGTAAGAGAGGTAAGGATCAGAGAAAGCTTTACCCTTATTTAGTCTGCTCTCCAAGCATCTCTTTGCATATGGACCTAGTGCTGGGCAGAAGGGTGGAGAAGAATGGGGGAGAAAGAGATGCATTTACAGACAGACCTGAACACTGAAATGATTCCAAGGTTTGATCTGGCCCACAGGAAGAAGCAGGTTAGGAGACTGATTCTGAAGGAGGGCTGGTATTGGTGCAGAACCTAGAGGTCTTGTATTTCTTGGGAACAGCTCAGAACAGGTATTGAACAAAGAGGATTAAAAGTGACCTTAATTTCCTTGCAGGAAGAGGATAGGCAGTGGTGAAAGCCTACATTAAGTAGAACAGAAAATGTAGATCAAATTTTATTAAAGAAGATAGGCAGACATAGTAACCACAATGTTTATTCTTGGGTATGATATTTTTACACAACATGAGAGCTGAAAAAGTTTCTATAATGTCCATAAAGGGTAGTCCTTCCTTCTTCCCTCTTTCCCAATTGCTGGATTCTGTAGACATGCTTTAGGGAACACCTAGCCATGCTTTCTCTGATTTTACCTTCTTTGTGAGACATGTGGACCAGATGAATGTCTACCCTGAGTTGGTAGGACCATTTCTGCATTACTGCAGTGGAATACAAATATCAGACTACCACAGTTTGAACCTTTGTCTTCACAAGGACAGATGAACAACAGCAAAAATTCAGGAAAACATGACTGAACTAAAGCATCGTAAGTGATCTTAGTGTTATTCAAACATAGCTTTTTGAAATTACAGAAGAATCAAGTATATCCACTGTTGTTGGCTTTCCTAGAGTACTTTAGCATTGAAGAACTTAAAATAGCTTTTTTAATCTCGAAAAAGAATTGTGTTTACTATAAATGAGGTAGATAAAAGTTTTTGTCAGAAATGTTTAATCCTGTTCTCATGAGAATTCATAAGTGGGTAAGTTGGACAATATATTTCTGGAACTTGATGGTGAACATCTCATAGAGGGTTCCACATCATAAATGATGCACAGTTTCTCTAGCTTGGGAAAATACTGGAATGTTATTCTGCCTAAATTCATCTCCATGGATTTTGAAGCAAAAGGGAGAGAAGAAATGTTAACACAACTTGCAGGAAGACACTCTAGGATGTAATGAGCCATTTTCAGTCATTTAGCAGCAGTCCTTACTAACCAGGGAGATCCCAGTTACTGGAAGCTAGCAAATGTGATATCCATCTACAAGGAGGGCCAGAAGGAGGATCTGGGCCACTATAGGCCTGACAGCATGACCTTGGTGCCAAGGAAGGTCATGGAGCACTTATCTCGAGTGCTGTCATGGAACATGTGCAGAACAAGGGGATCAGGCCCAGTTTCCTCACCAGAAGGGGTGTCCAGCATTATAACAGGCTATTCAGGGAAGTGTTGGAGTCACCATCTCTGGAGGGATTTAAAAGTGTGTAGGTGTGGCATTCAGGGACGCTGGTTAGCAGGGAACTTGGCAGTGCTGGGTTTACAGTTGGACTCAATAATTTTTAGAGGTCTTTTCCAAGCAAAACAATTCTATGATTCTATGAAAGGTGTGGGATTTGTATGTTAGCTCAAAGCAAGGAGTTTTTCTCTCAAAGAAATCAATCTGTGTCTATCACAGAGGAGGAATTGTGAGGGCTGTCTGATCCTGAAGCACAGTCAACCTCAACCAGAGTTACTGTACTGCATCTGATGAGTGGATTTAACAGTTCCTTGGAGCACATTTTCAATACTCTAGTTGGAGACCTCAGAGACTTCAAGGGAGGAGCGATCACAGCTTCAAGGAAGGAAAGTGAACTTTTCAACAGGTGCCATGCATGAAAAAATTCATAATTTCTTGGAAGACATTTGCATCATATTTTTTGCTCTGTTAGAGTTGAAACATTCAGAGACAGAAAGCATATGTAAAAGAGCTGAGCTCAAGTCTTTGTTCAGAATTGTGCTGGAGTCACTAGGATGCTTTGTGCTGTATATAAACCAAGAATGGATCAGGATAGTCCAAAACAGAAAATATGACTGGCAGTTGTGTTTCTCAACCTTGAACTACTTCATCATTTATGGTGACAAAATGATATTCAATAGATTCTAGATTGTTTGCTCACTTGACTGCTTAAATACAATGCTGAGGCTGTTGTTCCCAGGGCCAAATTTAGGCATAGTGGTTTGAGCACCAGCTGGGTTAGACAAAACTCTTTTGCTGAGTGACTTTCTTACTCATCCTCCTGAGGACTGCTAAGTTAGCTTTGTCAGGCAAAGACCTCTGTGCCTCAGCATTCTTACGCAGCTGTCTGCAGCCTTTACTTTCTTATCAACAGGTTTCTGTTTAATCATCACCCATCTTGTGTATTGTGCACCAAGGTCCCTTATAGGGACAGTGGGCAGCTGGCATTGACAGCCTTCAGCAGCAATGGCAGATGAGTTCCTCCTGCGCCTGTTGCCACATGTAGAACTTTGCTGTGCATAAAATCCTGGCTGTGTCTCTCAGCATCTGGGCAGTGCCACACAACTGGGTGCCTGGTGCCACCTGCTAGGACCCTTCTGAGGCCCTCAGGAGTGTAGTGACAACCTGCCAGCTGGAAAACCAGACAGGAGTACTAAGCAAGGACTACAAACTCCTATTTCGTTCGAGTAGATGTTGTTATGGCTGGGAGCAGTACTGCCCTTTACCTTGCTGGCTTTTCTGTGCTGGCAGAGCCATAACTGGATCTCCAGACTGTCAGTGACTTGCTTGTTTCCCTCTCAACCTGACAGCAGATACTACATATGTTGTGCTGGAGCAGGCAGCTGCAGACACAGGTGTAAGATGTCTGAGCACCTGTAATGTGGCGATTCTCCTCATTCCTTTATCCCCTTTGCCTCCCTCTCTCCCAGAGAGCTGACAGGTGAAGTTTCCACAGCAGAATATCCATGTGTATTGCCCTGTTTGGGCAACACAGAGGCTGCACCAGGGTTGCCTTTGAAGTTTTGGCTCTCAGGGTTCTTGACAAGACCAAGCATACCAGGAAATCTATCTCTGCTGGGTGAGGGGCTGCATCACAGGACTAGGCCTGCCCTAACAGACCCCTATTGGGAACCCCAGCCACCATGGAGCCACTGGACTCTGTGACACCCTGCACAATGGACTGTGCAGAGCACTGAATCTTCCAGGGGCTTTTTGGTGTGGGCTCAGTTCATGTGACATGACATTGTAATGTACTGTGCTGGGTTTGGCTGGGGTAGAGATAATTTTCTGCAGAGTGCTGGTGTGAGGATATAGTTTGAATTTGTGCTGAAAACAGCGCTGATAACACAGGTATGTTTTTGTAATTACAGAGCAGGGCTTACATAAAGACAAGGCCTTTTTTCTTCTCATCCCAGCCAGCCAGTGAGGGGGCTGGAGGTGCACAAGGAGTTGTGAGGGGACACCTGATCCCTACTGACCATAGGGATATTCCATACTATATGGCATTATGCTCTGCATATAAATCTGGGAAAGAAGTATGAAAGGAGTACATGTTGGAGTCACAGCGTTTGTCTCCCCAAGTCACTGCTACATGTGATGGAGCCCTGCTCTCATGGGGCTGTATAGATACCTGCCAGCCCATGGAAAGTGGTGAATGAATTCCTTGTTTTGCCTTGCTTGTGTGCATGCAGCTTTTGCTTTACCTACTAAACTGTCTTTATCTCAGTCCACAGATTTTCTCACTTCACTTTTCTGGTTCTCTCCCTCACCAGCAGGATGGAGCAGTGAGTGAGTGACTGCGTGGTGCTTAATTCACAGATGGGGTTAAAACATGATATACTCAAAGCTTAAAAATATACCTGCCGAGTGGCTATGTAGATGTGTAAGTACTCATGTTATATGCATCCTTGTGGGTGTATGTTATTTTCTCCTTAATGAGCTTGGCAATTATTTCTGGAGTGGAGGGAAGGCAGAGGAGAGGAATAGGTTACTCTCTTTTGTACCATGTGGCACACTTTCCTCTTAAGCTAATTAATCTAGCAAGTTATTTGCAATTGTGGGGACCTGTGACACTTGGCAACAGAAAAGGAGTTAGGCCTTCTTGTGGCACATTGCAGTAGACATTTAAAAGCCACAATAATGAGCCTCGTATTTGCCAGGATGTTGTGGGTAGTGTAGCGTGGGCTCTGGTAACATGTAGGGAAAATGTTTTTGTGGCACTTCTGGAAAAAAATTGTTGTACTTTGCTTTCCTCTGCAGGCAACTGGACTTGGTGACTCAGGTGATATTTTCAAGCTATGTACACCTTGTTCTAAGCACTAACCTGCCTTTGACAGAAGATGGTAGGTCAGATCTTGCAGGCTTCAAAATTAATTTCATTTCCAATAACTCCTTCCAACCATGGGGTTTTCATGTTGCCCTTGATAAACCTGGAAATGTTTTAGGTTAGATACCATACAGCTAGGGAGTTTTGCAGGTTTCTGCTTTCAAGAAAAACAACACTTATAAATGAGAGTACTTGCAATGTACGATGTGGCTTTTCAGAGGTCCTTAAAAGATAAAGGAATATGTCAGGGGGTGAGTGCAGAGTCATTTTTCTTCCTTTCTGTAAGTTACAGCAAGTGGTGGGTTCATCAGCTGTTTCACATGTTTTCATAGAGCCAGTGCAAGCAAGCCTTTCTAAATCTGTGCTCTGGGTAACTCTCCTGCTCTTCCTTCGCTTGAAAACAATCTTGTCTTACTGGTTGTTGTTTTACTCTGTGCTATTATGCTCTGTTTGTTTATCTCTTTTTTTTGGTCACCTTATCTGTCCCAGGAAATTGTAGCTTTCTGTTTTATTACATAAAACAGGAATATTTCCAGGATATGTACAACTATGCTCTTGAACTTGTGACATTTAAAGGGCAATAGAATGCTAATGCGACTAATAAAACAGGAAAATGGCTTTATATAAGTCAATGTGAAAATGGCTCAACCTACCTTTTAAATGGACTAAATTAAACAACATTCATTGATGGGACATGGAGGGAAGCTGCAAAACTTGGGCAATAGAGATAGAGCTGTAAAAATAAAGCAAGCTTTTGTCATTCTCTTTTGACACTTTTAAAAAAGATTCAGCCAACTTTTCCTGTGATGGGGACTCCTTACCATTTATTTTCTGCAGATGATGATTCACAAGAGTAATTAGCTGTATGTTTTTTTGGTTTTTTTATTCTTCTGTGAAAAATATACCTAAAATCCGTTTTATTGGATTTTTTTGCATTGATTTTTTAGATTTTTCTTTGAACATGTACAGTAGATTTCTACGTTTTATCATTCAGTATTTCTATCTAATGCTATGATCCTATGACAACTGTATCTATTGTATTTGCAGGTCAGATCCTTTCTGAACAATACTAAGGCTGTGCTGATTCTAAGTGTATGGCATGTGGCCACTAAGTCATGAAATTATGTGTATGGATTGAAAAAGAAGGAAAGCACCAATCAGTTTTACTTTTTTGACCTATCCTTTCCACCTAAATCAAGGTTTCTCAGTCAACATGGCAAAACATCTAGTTTTTGGATTATTACAATAGTCAAAAGGCCTCAAATAACAAGAACAATTTGTGATTATTACCCACAGTAATTCTAAGCTATGTTATTATCCTGAATACAAATGTTTTATTTGATTAAAGGTATACTTATGAAGGAAATTTGGGGGTTTAAATTTGGGAGTGTCCCATGCATGTGTGCTAAAGCTTTTTACCTGCAATAAGAGAATTATAGGTATTTTTTTTCTTTAACAACAACAATGAGCAACAAACCCCAATTACTCAGAGAGTAAACAGATACAGATCTTATAAAACAGCTTAAAAGTATTCTTGACTAATTTACATTAAAAGCTTATTAAAAAATTGTTTTCTTTAATGCAAGTTATTCTTTCATCTTTTCCAGTAATGCATCATCTATTAAATTTTTGATGTGGAAAATTAGTGCTTCAGGTCTGAAGAGAGTCACAAGCATAGTGTTAAGAGAGTGACAAGAATAATATTTGAACTATATTTTCAGGATTAATAATGCAGAATCACCCTTCCTAGTGGAACAGAAATGTGGACACCTGATGAAAACTCCATGCTGTAATTTAAGTTTTGTCTTAACTCCAAACAATCAGTGATACTGATGGGATCATTACACTTTGATTTTGCACTATAGAGAAAGCTTTATTATGGCTCTTTTTCGTCCCAGTACCTCAATGCACTTTCTCTTCTCCTGTTTGTGTGCCCAGCTCTTGTTATTCTATCTTAAATGCTTCCTGCCAGAGGGAGCTTGTTTTGTTGGCGTACTAGTTCTGGCCAAGACAGGGATAATTTTTTTTACAGTAGGTGGGTGTGGTGGTGCCCACCCCTAGTTCCAGCTGACAGGAAGGCTGAGCCCACCTGATCACTTGAGCTCAGCAATCCTAATTTCCTTTTATTATTTGTCCTAGGCTGCAGTGCACTGTGACATGTGGGCATAGCCAAGACCATGATGTTCTCCTATACCATCCTATGCCATTGCCAGTGGTGGGGAAAATGGGACTCTTTCTCTGGCTTCCTGGAAAGAAGGCATTCCTTTCCTGGTCAGGAGAAAGCATGATGTGGTGGGGAGGAGCTGGTTTGTTTTTGTCACAGGTTTTATGTGTAAATTGTTTCTTTGACTTACACATTTTGGGATTAATATTATAGCTGTCACTGCTCATTTTCTTATCTCATTGCAGTTTCCAGTAAATTAGTTGTTCTTATCTGAACCTGTAATACCTTTTTGTACCTCCAGTTCTCAACTCCATCCCCAAAGCAGGAAGGGAAAGGGGAGAAGGAGTGGAGGAAGGTGCAAGAGAATGGCATCTGCTTTGGGGGAGTCTGGGGGGAAGGGAGGGGTGCTAAACTGGGGAGTTCCATTCCTAAATCACGACAAGGCACAAGTCGTCGTTTTCTCTTTTGCTGGGGTTTGTGAGTGACAAATGCATGAGGACAGGAGGAGTTAGCCTGATAGATCTGCCGTGGCCATCCTGTGCTAGCTGACTCACGTACTGTGGCCTGAGCTCAGGCACTTCGAGCCCTTTACAGACCTGTTTGGGAAGTGTGTGTGTGTGTAAATAAATCCACATTGTCAGGAGTGGTCTTCCTTCTTAAAAGGCTAGTGTTTCTAAAACTACTTTGATCCCATTGGTGATGGTGGGCACCTGTTCACTGAATTGTCATATACAAGGCAGGCATTTTCTTGAAGAATTTCCTCCAAACTGTAAACTGAATTTTTTCGATAAAACTAATAACTTAGTACCTTTTTTTTTCACTATAGGTAAAGTGAAAAACTATATTGCCCAGTATCAGTTATATAAGAATCCTTTATTTTACTGGACAAATACCTCTTCTTGGTTTCTCCCTTCTCCTTTGATAGCTACATGTAGATTTTTTTCCTCTCCTTACTGCAGTTCTTTTTTTCCTATTTCCCCTTGTCTCCAGCATTTTCTCTGGGAATAGAAAGGACAGGGGAGAATGATTACCTTCTGCTCACTTTCAAGATTCAGAGCACTGTAGGAGACTTTATGGCAATCTGTTCTCCAGCTGAAAACAGCTGGCATAAACTCACTGTAGAAGTAGTGGTAATTTAAAAATTGCTCATACTTAGTGTTGAAGATTTGAAAATGCTCTAGACTTTTGCAGGGAATCTTTATTGAACAAAATAAAACTAACAAAACTTGAATATTGTTCAATAATGTTTATCTAGAAAGACTGAATGTCATTCCCAAGATGGTGCAACTATAAGACTGTAAAAGAAAAGAAGTTTTCTCACTGTTGTATCATAGAAAGGAAAAACTTATTCTGAATTCATGCAGGGCCTTGCAAGTTTTAAATCCTACTTTTTAATGTCAAAACCAGTTATCTTAATCTCCCCTGACAAATCTTTTTCATGAAATTTGTTTTCTATCTGTATGTTTTCCATCTTAGTATGCCACACACTGCTCACACCCACAGCTTCATGACAACAGTACATTGTGCAGCAATCCCTTGAAAGAGATTTTTATTTGGCTGTAATATTTCTGGTCATGTTAGGTGCTCGGCTGCAATAAAATCAGGTCTGGACCATTCTGTGGTTTTGCTTTGCTGAAAATTTTCACAAGAACATTCATTCTTCCTTTCCTATGTTAAAAGCTACAAATACCATGTCTTTAAAGAGAATTATAAAGAGTGCTCATTATTAAAGAGTTAGCAGGCTGATAGTTACCTGCTGGTCATTGGCTCTGGCCATCTATGTTTTTGTGTCGTGGAAGGGTCTGCCCTCCTGTACCTGTTGCTCACATATCTGATGAAAGCAAATTGCCAGCTCCAGAAGCTTTGAGGGAAGGCAGATTGGGCCTTTTAGCCTTTGTTTATGTGGCTGTAGCTACAACAGGGACAGGATGAATTCAGTCATAATTAATGTGTGACTTAGTGTGTTTTCTGTGGATTTTAGCCACCTGATCTTAATATCATATTTAGCTTTACTATGTCATAAGAAAGTACAGCTGGTTATCAATTAGTCAGTAGCCATTTTTTAAATCCCTGTAGCCAATATTAATGGGCTCAAAATCATAATATGTATGGATGATTATTCATTGTGGCAAAACCTTTGCTTGAAACCTATTGAATCTTTCAAAATACTTCAGAAATTTAGGAACTGCAGATGATATTGATCTTCCAAAAGAGTAGGCTGATTTTATTAAAATCTTATGTGTCACTAAGTCTTTCAAAGCTAGGGAGATTAAATAGAGGTGTAATAGTACTACTTTAAAATTTGGGCACTAAAGCCATAAGAGTTAACTAAAACAAACTAGTGATATACTTAAACCATAATTTTTTTTCTGACAATTGTAGAAATCTCTAAGTCCAAGAACCTCTTGGAATGGAGGATGCCAACAAGGCAGAGGTTTAGAAAAAAAGACAGTGGTTGGCATGGACTGCTGTGCTGCAGGAGCAGCAAGCACATTCCTGTGAGACCAGCCCCTGACTCCCAACCCACCAAAGTTCAACAGGATCCAGGCTGAGCCTTGGACTGATAACTGTGCTGTGCATTTCCTTACTTCCATTATTGGTCAAGGTGCATATTCGACTTACTGCAGCCAGGGAGGAAGTTAGAAATAAAGGGTGAGAGTTTAGGAACCTTCTCAGTTATATACTGCTTCTTTTGGAAATCAGATTATGGAATTTTGCTGCTGTTCTGAACCTAGAAATAGGTGAACTCATTTAGTCAGTTTTGCAAAGCTTTGTTGAAACAGGGATGGGAGTCTCTAGATTCCTAGATACAGTGTAAGTTTTTAGGAGAGTGGAGGTGTAGTTTGGTATTGAGGGTAGAAATGATGGCCTGGTTAGGAAATACACAACTTTTAGGAAGACAGACTTTGCTGTGTCTAGTGTTCATGAAATAAATGCTGATTACTATTTAACGTGATAGTTTATCCATTTTCATAGCTGCATAAATTTCCTCAAAGAGGAAAAAATATTTTAAGGGATATTTATAATTTTCTGCATTTCAATAGTGCCTTTTTAAAATCGCTGGTATTTATATTACTCAACACTGCCTATGAGTTGTGCTCTAAACCTTAATTAAAAGACAGTTATTCAACTTAGCTCATATTCATCCATACTCCAAAGATAACCTATGTTACAGAATACAGTTTGTCTTGGGTTTTTTGTTGTTTTATTTTTTTCTATTGTTCTGCTAGAAAATATGCATCTCATAGATCCTTTACTTTTTAGCAGAGAAGTTAATGAAATAACAACTCTCTTCCACTGTCTCACTTGCTGCTCTACATTTTTCTTAATCACTCAAAGTGCTTGTGTCCTGTGTCATTTTCTAGTTGGTAGAAAACCTTGATGGGGTAAGGGATATATATTTTTTAGACATCATCTTATATATTTTGAAGTCCTCCTGATTGTTCAGAATAATTGGAATTAATTGTTATCGGGCTGAAGGGGTGATAAAGCAGTACTCCTGCCTCTTTGCTCTTTTCTTCCCTAGCATGTGAACTTCTCAGATGAGATTTTTTACAATTCATAAGTGCTGCTTTTTTTTATTTGCTTGTTTTTTGTTTTTTCTAATAATTCAGTTCTTTCTGAGAGTGTTTATGCCTTTTATTTGTTAAAGCTATAATTAAAACATTTTTTTTAGTTATGTTTATTGAGCTCCAAAGTAGCTTCGGAGTACCCACTATTGAGGCAAAGTTCAGGCTGGACCCTAGAAAAGGAATCCAAAGATAACGAAAACTGTTGCTGTCCTCAGATAATGTCAGCATTCAGATAATTCTTTTCAGGAAGAGCCTGATGAGAGAGAATAGTACACTTAAGACAAGGAATAAAGACCCCCAAATACACTTTTCTTTTTCTTTTTTTTTTTTTTGTTAATGATATCATTTTATAGTCAGATATTGGACATTGTTTCCAAAATAAAGTGGACTAACTTTCTGCAGATACAGTTATCAGAAACTCAGGTCATTACAAAAACAAATAAAATACACAAAGATAACCTTTTTTATTTTTTTTTACAATTCCCCAGAAGGATATAGCAGATAAATGTGAAAGACTGTTACGTGTGTAGCAATTAGTCTTTAGCTTATAGTAGAGGAAGGGCTCACTCTAACATTGTTCCATAAAAGCATCTTGCTTTAATGAATGGAGAGGTTTTCGTGCTCACAGAGAAACTTCATGTTCTGGTAACAGACGAGTCTCATGTGGGATCTTAACTGTACTCCAAGACACTTTTTCTTTGCCAGAAATGCATTGGAAAAGATATGGAAAAGATACATTTTCAGATGCTGTGACAAAACATCTGAAATGATATCATCGAGGTTCTCACATGAAAAAAAAATTACAAAAGTTGAACTTCTTAGTGAGTATTGAGAAGTGAGTGAGTATTTGTAAGCCAAGGTAAGCTGTAGGAAGAGGTTTTCAAGTAGTAAATGTTGTCCTAGTTGGTGGAATGGACTTTGGGCCCCAGAGCATGACTGGTCAATAGTTTAACCCCAGGTGGAACTGCCCATGGGAACTGCAGGTGATGCTCCTAGGATGTTCTTGCCCTAACTGTTCCTCCGTTCTGTGATCCTGCTTGATTTTTCAGTCTCTCATTTGTCTTCCGTCAGGAAATTTATCATATGTATGGTGTTTTGCAGCTGGAGAACATCTCAGCAACATTCTTGTAGAGTTTGGGATTCCAGTCCACTGGGACAAAAGATGTACCACTTAAAAGTGCAAATACTTTACAAACAAGTGTCATCTGTGACACACTGCAGATGTCTGCAGAAATAAAAATACAGATTTTTATGCAAAGTCATATGAAGAAATCGTGACAAAAGACCTACCAAAGTTTCCAAGCTTGGTAAGAAAAGAAATCTTTTCTTACATAAGAAGCTTATGATGCAAAGAATAAGAATTTTTATATGAATGTTATGAAAGTGCACTTAAAACAGAAAACCAACCCTCTGAATAAACAAGAAAGCAAAAGGCTTTGTAAGGCTTTGAGTAGCACCAGATGTAAAAAAAAAAAGAGAATAATACAGCAACATTCTACAAGCCCTAAAACACTAAATGATGGATAAACTGTTGAGTATCAGTGAATAATCTAGGTTAGACAAGATAAAGCAAAAGAAGACTCAGTCAAAGCCAAATTAAAATTCTGTTAACAATAACACAATGCCACTGGATGCTGTGAACTGCAATGAAATTCTAAGGAAAAATGTGCTGGAAATTCACATTTTGTAAGCATCATGCTGCAGCTTTCACAGCCAGTGTTTCTTTGGTTCTCTTTAATGACCTTAAGACCTCACAAATGTTTCATAAAGCAGTGTTGTTGCTTAGATTTTTTTAGAATAGGGGTTTATCTGAGGCATAAATCAAACTTGTTAAGAAATTTTCTGTCTTTGAATAGAAAAGACTTTGAGACATCGTCTGTTTCTCGTCTCTGACTGACACGGAGCTGACAATATTTATGTACCCTTGGTTGAAAGGCTGTAGTGATGTAGAAGTTGTGGCCTTGCTTTGCAGCCTAATTTATCACTTGATTATTATTGTGGTTAGAGGTTTTTTCCTACTCCCTGAGATAATATTTTTTGGCTGCAAGTATTTCTATTTGACATGATCACAGTGAGCACAGGGGATCTTTGATCTCTTTCCTCTCCTTATTATGAGAATAAAGACTTTTACCTACTGACTGGAATACTGTTTCCATGCCCTTTTTTATAGTTCTCTCTCTCTTTCACCCTCTTCACTCTCTCTCTCTCACCCTCTTCTCTCTCTCTCTCCAAAGAGAACAAAATGTTTTTTCCTTTCCTAACAAGGTATGTCACCAAATTTCCAGATCCAAAGTTATTTCCATTATTGTCTTCTCCATCTCTCTTATTTTTTGTCTTCCCAGGACTGGACTCTGGGGTGCATCCAACCAAAGCTTCACAAGTGCCAAAGCACAGCAAATGAATCTGTTACATGTAGTGCATATGTTAAGATAGTGCAAAAGCCTCTCAGTATTTGAACCACTGCTGCTTCGCTAATTATTTCCCATTTTGTATTTGTGTATTTGAATGTTTCTTTCCAGATCTAAACACTTATCTTTTTATTACATTTTTTCTTATTAGGATTCTGTGGAAGCGTTGAGGGGAAGGAGAACTACATTTAAATGGGAAAATTACTGTGGAAACCTGACACATCCCCCTCAACTCCAATGAGGAGGTCATCAAGAAGACAAGAGCCAGACTCTTCACAGAGGTGGGAGGATGACAGACTATGAGTGGAAGTAGGAACAACTGAGCCTCAATACAAGGGAAAACTCTTTTATGGTGAAGACAGAGGAACAGATTGCCTCTGGCAGGTTGTAACTGCATTTTCTGCTGTCTGCTTTCTTGTTTTTGGCCAGTCAGGCCTCGAAAATCTTTTTGAGAAACCTTGTCTGATACTTTGTGCGGAAGGTTAGACTAAAGGTCTCTCGAAGGCCCTTTCTATTTAAATTTTCCTCTAATTGTTTCCATGATTCTCAAAGACTCTGACTTGATATCTGAGATGCTAACAACCCTTTTCAGCAGGGGACTGGACTAAATATTCTAAATATAATTTTATTTAATTTTAAATTATTATTTAAAATACTGACTAGCACTGGAGTCACTGCAGATCCCTCCAAATCCTATCTTGAGACTGAAAATTCTGACTTAGGATGTGAGTGTGTTTTAAAATCAAATATTCACGGACTGACATTTGCTTTGAATTGCATTTTCCTGGTGTGAGAATATCATGCATGTATATGAAAAAGCTTAGGTAGATAACATAAATAGCATATCTATGTCTTTTTCCTTATCATCTAGGCCAATAATCCTAATAAATATACCAAATTAAACTGGTGTCATATATTGTATCATTGTTTTATTATTGCTTTTTTAAGCCTATTTTCTTCTCAGTTATAATAACCAACAATTTAAGTATTTCTTGCTGGTATTTTCCTAAGCACTGGCAAAATCTCAATTACTACATATTAGAATGTTATTTTAGAGACAGACACTGCTGCTGCTGCTTTGGTTTTCTCTGTTTCTGAGAGACACCTCAGAGTTGTCAGGGATGTCTTTCACTGGTTCCTGAAATTCTTCAGGGTGAGCTTTGTCAGCTCCTGCTGAATTGAAAATATCTATCTTGCTTTCACGCTTTTAAGATGTCCTTTCCTTATTCTGGTCTGTGTTCCTTTCTCCTTTATTTTCTATTGTAGCATTCTAAAAAAAGAATGGAAATGTCAGTATTTCAGTCTTATCTGTGTCATACATTATTCGTTGTTCTTCCAAAGTAGTGCACATATTTTTTCTATTTTGTTTTCTTATATTCAGTAAAAATACAGAAGCATTTCTGATGCAATCACTGAGGGGTTTTTTTAAGACCTTTATGTTCCTTGCTAGCTGTAACTTATTTTGTGTATTCATCTTTTGAATTTATTTTTCTGGGCTGTGTTTCTCCCTCATTCATTCTTGGTCATACATTCTTGCTTCCACTTTTTGTGTGGTTCCCCTCTAATTTGTTAAAGAGTTATGAGTGACACATAAGGCAGGGACTGAAAAGAATTGGTTAAAAAATCTAAAAAATAAAGGTTTACAGGTATTCATGTGCATCATTCTCCCTGAATGATTTGACAACTGGGATAAACCCCATCTGTCTTTCAATGTTGCTGAAAATATCAAGGTGATTTGAGTGTATATGGCGGCACATATAGAGGTGGTTGGGTCATAATGCCTAGATCACCAAGAACTCCTTTGTTCCATCCCGAAATACACTCATGACCAATCTGGAATCAAAGCCTGTCTTTAGAAACCCAGAAGGACCATATACCAATCAAATTTCACCAAATCTTTTAGAGAACATAGAATTAATTGCAGTTATAGCTAAATTAAAATGCAGTTGCCGTTTGATTCAATTGCAGTTAAATTAAACACAGTCCAAGTAGCAAAAGGAAACAATGAAAATGCAAGCCGTTCCCAGTAGACCTCAGAAAAAAAGTAGGAAATAACCTTTCCACTGCAAATTATACAAACAGCCTCCTTATTACAGGATTCTCTGTAGATTTCTGGGAACTGACTGACTTCTCGGAACTGTTATGGATAAAGAAATAAAATATTTGTGTGCAAATGGAGTGCCAAACAGTGCCATTTAATATAGTGGACCTCAGGGTATTCACAGCTGGTCTGTACAATTTACAGTAAAACAGAAATTGAGGCATGCCTTAAAACGTGCCATAAAAACAACAGTCACTCACCACTGTTAAACTGAATTAAAGCTGTTAAGGATTTGTAAATGGCAGTTGTCAAAGACCAAACCATTATATATATATATGGCAAATCATTTTGGAAATATGAATAAATGATACCAAAGGCCTGTTTCATCTGCCACTTTGCAGAGTCCTCAATGCCATGTTTTTCTGGTGTGCCAGGGCTGGAAAGGATGGTGCAAAGAGTTACAGACAAAAAAGTACAAAAGACCTAAGCTTACTGCTGCTTCTAGTAGACTTTCATGGACTTCAACTGGTCAGGTTCAAAATGGTTCTTTGGGACAAGTCCTATTCACTGGGAATTGGTAACCATTCAATATATTAGCAACCATTGATATTATCTTCACAGTGAGTGAAAATACATGATTACTCAAAGGACAGCTATATTGGGCCATCAGGATTGCAGTAGAAATGTAGTTCTGAAGACAGTGAAATATACTCTCCATTGTGACTTAATGCTCAGGAGTCAGAAGGAATAGCTCAACAAGTGATCATTAGACATCCATACAGATTTGCAAAATACTGTAGAACTAGAATGAGCAATAACAAAAGAGGAGTATTCTGCCATCCCATGAAAACCACTTGCTCTGACACAAAACCCCTTAAAGTATACAACAAATTGCAGTTTGTGTTAGCCAGACGCCTGAGGAGTGAGAGGGATGTACACTACTGAAGAAGGAAAATTATTACAGTGCATTTAATTTTGTTTCTCCAGAGTAATTTATACCATTATACCATTTTATGGATCTATACATCTACAAAGGTTTGAAAAGCATCATTTTAAATACTGTGTAGTCCTGTCTAAAATGTGAGGGACCAATAATTTCAAATTACAGAAAAAGAATAAAGCACTCTTTCTGTGCCCTGGAAGCCTGAGATTGTAAAAACAATTTTTCACTCTTCACATGAATGGTATAAATTAAAAACCTATGTAACAAAATGATGAATATGTAAGTAGGCCATGGTATTCCTGTTTAATTATACTGTTCTGAATAGCTGTGCCGCAACGAACATTCTGGTGGATAACCCCTCAATAAGGGCATTGCTCTGTGATCACATCTTTTATATACAAGATGATGTCTAGAAAGAGCTTAGTAAGAGGGGACAGTGAGTGGAGGAAGGAATAGATCCTGAGTGTTGCTCTGTGTTGCCTGTCACGCATGTCTATGTGTGAATGCTGAGTCCTGCCTGTGCCGTGCTTTGGATGCTCGGCTGCTTTGCCAGTTTTGAAGCATGAGCAGAGACTGGGGTGCATCCACATGCAATAGGAATCTTTTCTCCCTGTCTCCAGCTTAGCATCACTGCTGCCTTATTCCAGCGAGGCTCACGCCTTGGATCCATGCACAGGCCTGGTTATTCTTACTCTCCCTGTGCTCCACCATTGTGCTGGTGCCTACAAGCTCAGTTTGCGACTTGGCTGTGTGCAGCTGGATACTGGTATTGTATTTGCCAGCATTGTGTAAACCCCATCCATCTGCTGAAGTCATCCAAGATAATTATACTTTTAAATCTACAGGGCTGTTGCCAAACCATGCACTCACGAAAGGCAGATGCTGTGAATTTTCCATGGAGTTCTGCAGCAAATCCACCATGTGCAGAAGGGAGAGAGAGGTGCATTATAAAACCTCCCCCTTTTCTTTTATAATGCAGGAAGGGTTTAATTAGACATAAATGAGTTTGATCAATGAATCATTAACTTCCATTAAACTTTAAGTAGATTGCCTGACCCGGCTACTTCATTCTGAATTTAATCTGGTATAAACTTGATAATTAGAGCTAAAGGGACAAGGGCTGGAGGCAATCCTTCTCAATCCTTCACATAAAATGGAGTTGAGTCAGCTAATAAGTTAATTTTATAGTCAGTGTGTAAGGACAGAATTGGCCGTAAAATGTAATTTTCCTAGAAAAACGGATCAGGAAGCAGACTGTCACTTTGTTTTGCTTTCAGAATTACCTCAGGATTTACCTTCCCAGGGTCTTCAAAGCCTTCAAAAATCCCATCCTCCTCAGCACAGCAGCCTGGAGGATTAGGTTTCATGAATACAGTCAGAAACCAGGTGACAAGGCAGGAAATCCTCTCATGTCTTTGTGAGAATGCTGGTGTAGCATTCTCTTCCTGTGCTTGAAAAAACTATTCTGCCTTGTCTAGATCCACTAGCAGGGGAAGGAATGATAGAATGTTGCTTTCTGATAGCTTCCAAGCTTAGGAAAACTAGAGCCTTTGATCTGCTGGCTCTGCCAGCACCTGCGTTCAGAGCAGCATTTGGCATTTCTTGTGCATGCCTGCTGTTTGTTTCACCATTTGGAAATGGCAGGTTTGCTAGCTTGGGTGACTCTGCATGGCCCTGTGCTGTGCAGTAAGGATGCATTCTTGGGAAGTATCAGGTTAAGTTCATATATTAAATGCTTCAGTTATCAAAGCTGACTTAAAGAACCAGAGCTTTGCTACTTACGTGTCTTACTTCTACAGAAGTGTATTCTTTTTGTCTTTCCTCTGAGCTATAATACTCTTCTTTCTCGGTGCAGATCAGGATATCCTGAGGTGTGCTGGATGATTCAAAGTGGACTGCCTTTGCTTGGTTTAGTATTTGCCTTATTCCATCTGAAATGAAACTTGAGGACAGAACAAATGAGCCTGTTTGTAGTTGGATGCTGTGGAGTGGATTGGGCTGACACAAAGCATTGTGGTATCAAAGGCTGTTGTGGTGAGCAGTCCTGCTGGTGGTATGTGTGGCTGCTCACAAAATGCTTATTTAATGGAATGAGAATATTGACCAAAGATGCTCACAAACCCATTTGGGGAAAGAATACTTTGAAATTCAGTTATTAGGCCAGATGTGAACACCAAGATCAGTGCTAAAGAGTGATAAAGGAGAGGGCTGCCACGCTAGCTGTCCCTCTAGCCTTTGTCATTATTGATAAGTATATTACCACAGTGGACCATTGAGGTCAGAAAAGACTAAGTATGGGATTTCTTTTGTGATGTAGTTATAAGATTGCTCCTGAGAAATGCAGCATTGCCTGGACACAAGCCCTTCTGTACTACTAGAAGGAGGTATTTTCTTACCTGTAAAGGACTGCAGGCACAACTAAAAGTGGTGATGCAGAACTTTGAAGTTTTGGACTTAGATCTTAAAATTGCAGTCAGGTTTCAAGAGGGCTCTAAATATCTGGCCCATGCCTTTCCCATTCCCTTCGTCTCAGCCCTGATACAGTGTTTCTGAATGTCCTGTGAGTGCTGCTGCCTGGGGTTGGTGAGAGGTTGCTGTGGGACTGTAATGACCTGTGGAATGACAGGCAGTCCTGGGGCTGGATTTCTGTGGTATGCCTCTGCTGCTCCTCTGAGATACAAGGGCAGAAGTAGCAGCTGATTAGCTACCTATTTAGGGAGCCTTGTCCATTCTCTGCAGTCACTCTGAGGGAGGCTGAATTAAAGGTTGCTGAATTAAGGTTATGCAGGCAACCTTAGTATTGCCATTTTGAGAATATTGAATGCTGGATTATTTGACCTTAGTGGCATTATTTTTAAAATATTTCTTTTTAGATGTGATTTTGTTTATTTAGGTCAGACTATGTTAGCAATATTCTCCTCTTGCTCTAAAATCCACTGATCTATTCCTTTTCATAGCCAGTATGCAGGGGAGAATTCTCCTACAGCTGATGAAGATTTTTTTTAAAAGTCCCTTTCCAGGGTTTTAATGATGTTGTTGATAAATGCTTGCTGGTTTTCCATATATTTATTTTTCAAATTCTCCACAGCCAGGCTCCCATTATAAATGACAATAGCTGCTGGGGTTTAGTAGCAGAGCACTGAGAGTGCCCTGTTCCCACAGTGCCTGGCTCACCTTCAGCCCAAGCCAACCCTGACCAGCATTGCTTGCTGCTGACTCTTTTATGCTGCCTGTATAGTGTGTGGTGTTTGGTGCCAGGTTTATGTAAAACAAAATTGCCAGTGCAGCCTTATATCAAAAATGTTTTTCCATCAAAAGAGCACCTAACTTTTACTCCAGTAAGTGGTGGTTTCTAGTGATTTGGTTTTTTTGTTTTCATTGAGAGATCTTTCCAGAAGGAGGTTTGATGATCTCTTTTAAGAGTGTCATAGGGAGCATCCAGTAATGGTGAGCATTTTTTGCTGTTCTGAGCTAGAAAAACGAAGGCTTAATTTCCATCAGTGAAGAATTGTTGTTACCAGTGCTCACAGGGTTATGCATGTGAGTTGCTGTTTGCCATTGGCAGTAAGGGATTTACGGCTTGGCTTTCTGAGAATTGAGAAACTTATTCTCTCTAGGGTGCTTCATCCTGAATCCTTTTACAGGCATTTAAAAGTCAATTCAAGTGATAAAATCTGTTATTTATTTTGAAGAAAACATGTTTTAAGGCATCAAAACTGCTTCATTATTTGGAAATACATTTAGAATACATACTTTCCACAGAGCTTAAAAGACGAATTTCAAATAACAAAAGCCTTCCTAGCAGGTGGTGGATAAACATTTTATGTTTCCAGTAGAAGATGGGCTTGCTGCTGTAAGCTGTCTGTAACAGATAGTTGTTCACAAAAATGATGCAGAAGTATTTGCTACCAGCCAAGTCTGACAATGAGCTACATCTGTCAGAGTGTGACTAAGGAATTTCATAAGTCTGTCAATAAAATAAACTTTTCTTAACTATATTTAACTTTCCTTAACTATTTTTTTATCCTATCATCTCTAAATTACAAACTTTGTCTCATACAACTCCTTCTGTTGAGTTCATGGCTTCATGGCTTTTCTTCCTTTTTTTTTTGTTTTTTGGACCCTGCAAAGAGAGGTTTCCCAAATGATTTTCTCAAAATAGTCTTTGCCAGAGCAATGCAAACCCACTCTCATCTGGAGCCACTATTACCTGGATCTCCATGGCAGTCATATCCATCTGGTCTAGAGTTGTGCAGTCCAGGGAGTGCTGAACTTTGCAAGAAAATTAAGCGTGTCCACTTCAGACAGAATCCTCAGAGATTTTGCTTGCTGGGTTTTATATGAGTGTCTATGAACTGTGACATTTTGATGTATTTTAAGCCACCCAGACTTTGACAGTCTTTCATAAGGATAGGAAAAAGTACTTTTTTTGACCCAAAGCAGAACGTGTCAAAATTTTTCAGATTGGTTGGAGTAATGTATTTCTACTTGTCAGCTCAGAAACCGCTGTATCATTTTGACTGAATTTTTCCACAAAAGTTCAGATTCAGATTGGTATTAGGAGGGAAAAAAAGCATAATTACTACCAAAGAGGAACCAACTGAAAAAAACCCAAAAAACAAACAAAAAACCCCCACAAATTAAAGAAAAAACCTCCCAAACCAACAAAAAATAAACAAACCACCCCATAAAGAAAAGAGAAAAATATATAATGGAAGAAGTAGGAGGAACTTGGATACTGTTTTGAAAGTTTTTGAAACAAGATTTGGAACACCGTTTAAGAATTCTTGTGAGCTGAAAGTAAAGACAGGTAACATTTTTTTAGAGCACAGCCAGAAAATCAAAGGAAATTATTGTCCTCTTCTATTTAGTGCTTGTTAAGCTGTATCTGGAGTACCATGGTGAGTGCTAAGCCCTCTGGTAGTTTATTGGAAGAAGATGGCCACAGAGATATTTAGGAAATGGAAAAGGGCAGGTTGAGGGAGCCAGCTGGGCTTGGCCCAGTCAGGCTGTGCTGGCTGAACAGAAGCTGGGAAGAAGCACCTTCCTGTGCTGGGAAGAAGCACCATGCCTTGGCTTGTTGGCAAGTGTCTTTTCTTGACAGAGATAGAACAAGGGGTGGTAGCTTTTTTTGTGGCAATACCTACAGAGTTTTTGATAAAAAGTATGACCTGAAAGAAAATCTTTTGGGGTAAAGGCTTCAGTATAAGAAGTCAGCTTCTGACCTAGATGAACATTTATTTTTTTTTTAATTAGAAAGTGCATATTCTTTGCTGTCCACTCTGCAGTTCAGCGGTGTATTGCCTTCATTTCTGGCTCTCAGTTAGTTGTAAATAAGAAACCCTTTGCAAGTAGTGTCTGCTAGCTGAGGGGCCCAGAAAGGTGGCAAAAGGCCAGGCACTCAAAGATCTTATGTGTACACTGTGTGCATAGACAACTTGAGGTGGCAGAAAACCCATATGGAGGTACTGGGCCTTTGTGGAGTCTATCTCATTTTTTAGGTTGGTGGCTGGATGCCGCTGGTTAGACAAAAGCAATTCAAAGCCCTTTCAAAAAGCAAGAAAATGGACCCTGGGGTTAACCCCAGAACTTGTGGTAGGTCTGAACTTTTCCACTTGAGAGGCACAGCCGTGCTGTCCCACAGTTGCCTAGAGAACATGCCTGGATGTGAGTGGTTGTGGCAAACAGAGAGGATGGCCTGCAGCTGCCTGCCACTGCTCTTCTCTGACAGCAATGGCACAGGCACTGCCACAAGGCAGTCACCCCTCACAGTTTCAGAGCCTGTTCTTCTGCTGAAGGGTCTCCATTGAAAGAGCAGCACCAAGGAATGAAGGGTGTTCTGCAGCCACAGAACTGAAAACAGGGAGATGGATGTCTCTAGTCAGAGAGACATGAGGAAACCTGTTAGATATGGAAGCTGAACCCACATGTCTTGATTCTTTGTTCCATGGCTTATGTCTCAGAGCATCCTTCTTGATGTGAACAAGCCATCGTGCTAGCTGATGAACCATATTTTTCAGTCTTCTCTTCCTACTGTTTAGTGCCCTTTCTCTATTTCACTTGATTTTGCTTAGAAAAATTTGTTCCTTTTTTCCTACCACTTTTCAATGGCATCCTCTTCTGCCTTTTGTTGTATCGGTTCCTCTTAGTCTAACTAATCCTCCACATCATGGCTCTGTGATGTGCTTTGGCAGCTCTGATGAAGTGAGCAAGCAGCCAGAGTAGCTCTAGCAAAGCCTTCTTTGGGAAAGCAGTCCAAAGCAGATACAGCTGTCTACAAGAACGGTAAGTAGAAAGCACACAAGACACCAGAGATAAGAGATCCCTATTCTCTTTTCCTCCTTCCTCCTCCCAGTCTGTCTCCATCTTGCACTCCTCAGGGGACAGGACCACTCTAAACTCTCTCCTCTTTCACAGTATGATGCTGTTCCAGCAGTAGATGTTCTGTAGCTGCTGGTCTGCACCTGTGAAATGCACTTGCTCAAGAATAGAAGTGCCACAGAACACCTCCACAGCTTCTTGCTCCACATGTAAAATATCTCCCTTTGACCTCACCTGGACTAACATTAACATATGGTATGCAGACTTTCCTAAAGGAAACTATCTGTCTCCCCTGCCCTTGGCAGAGTTTGTCTTTTTTTTTTTTTTGCATGTGAAAATCATGATGCAGATACAAAGCTACAGGATAAGAAAGGTGAGGTAGCTTGTAGGACTGCAAGTCAAGAGAAGAATGATGGCAAGGAAACAAGTCACTGGCTGGAAGCCCAGAGCATAGTTTGATTCTGGAGGTGGCTGGGATGACAGGTTAGGACTGTTTTTTCCTTCCTGTCTGATATTAATGGTGCTGGAAGCAGAAAAAGAAGGAACTGAATTGTGCACATGGTGCTGTCAGATTGTTCTCTTCTCCCCCACCAGACCTCTTCCCACCACACACCAGAAATGCAGCTGGATATCTTCTGTTCTTTCCTTCCTATATGCCTGCAACTTCAGTGGAAATGCTAGAGTAGGTATATCTTACTTGCTTGTTCTGAAGGTGTCTCAGGGGATTCACAGGTTTGGTGTGGAAGGGTTTTGCTGTTCCATTCCAGTCACTGTGCAATATAGGGGAGGGATTTCACGGTGCAAAAGGTGCTGATGTTGTTGCTGCTGTTGCTTCTTCTCTTAGGGTTCTGCACAGTTTGAAGCCTGTTGGAAGCTTGCCTGTTTAGCAAGTTTGATGGCTGCCTTGTTCACTGGTACAGGAAAGACCTGCAGGCCACACTGTTGTAGCAAATTAAGTGATCAGCTGATTGTCTGTATGATGTAAACCAAAGCTCCCTTTGAATTCCTTTGGAAGCAGACAAGGCATTTGGCCTGCAGCACTTAAGTGAATAAATGCATTGATCTATGGGAAACTCAGAAGCAAAGCTTTAAGCTGTCTCTTTTAAAAAGCATTTTCTTCAGTAAAAAATTCAGCCCAGCACAATAGTGTGTGGAAGAAAAGGCAATGTTTTACAACATCGTAAAATTATTTCATATCTTTAATCAAATAAATTATCTTTTTTATTTCCTCTGTCATCTTAAATATTGCTTGCCTGCTGAATGACTTCTTGAATAGGTGTATTTTGCACAGGCATATGTGTCTGTAAATGCAGGCTGCATTCCTTGTATGTTCTATATTCCTCACTGATAGTATTTTCTTACATGGCTGATGGCAAACATAAGGAAATCTTTCTGAGACCAGGAGCATGCTGCTGTATTACTCTGCAGAGCATTTCTGTTTGGTTCAAGCTCTACACAATTTAGTAACATGAAATTGTATAACTTATAGAAGATAGTAATATTGACTATATGATACAGTGTGTGTTGCCAGAAAACACTTTGAATTATAAAGTGAAAAGAAAACTAAGAGAGAGATTGCGGGAGGAGAGAGCTTTAAATGTTAAATTTTATTTTATGGGAGTCAGTAAAATCTAGAGAGATCTCAAAGCTTTACATAGCGTACTGGCATTGGGAAGCACCTTTTAAGATGACCCTGTTAGAGCAGTAGAACATCAACTCTGAAAACAGTTTCAGACTATTTTCTTCTGTAAATTCAGTTATTGTCTGGCTTCTGTTGCTCATGAGATCTAATAGAAGATTGTGGCCTCTTGGAAATCAGGATAAAATCTTCCAAGTATATGAAAATGCCAAGTGACTCTGATTAGTGGTGGCTTTAATGGTCCTACATTAATGTTAGTTTTGTAGCCTTGTGTTGACAAAACAATGGTACCAATTTTACAACAGTTTTTAGCTAATAATTTCCACCTTTTATTCATGACAGTAAATGGTATTTTCTTGCCTTAGGAAGATTATTGCTGCCCCAGTTCCCACCTTCAAAATTCATACATAGGACTGTCTGAAAGGGATTTTGTGGAACTAAGTGAGCATTAATTAAAGGTAGGAGTGTCGTCAGTCTGCACAGAGAAATTTTTCCTTTTAATGTGTTGACACTGGTTTCCTGAGGAAATTAATCTAATGCAGGTATATTTTGCTCGATACACATCTTGATTCTGTTGAAAAGATTTTAAGCCAGCTGTATTTGTATGGGGTTGAAGTAGAAACACAGCAGATAAGTATGTAGGTAGAGAACAGACCTAAGAGAAAAGTTGTGGTCTTGACCCTAATAAGGCATTTGAGGAGCAGAAGCCACACATAGTCAGCATTTAAAAACCTCCAGCCATGGAGAAAGTTTTGTCTGGGGCTTTTGCTTTTTACACATAAGGAAATGCAGGGGTAAGGCATGCATCCAAGGAACCTTGGCTTTGTTAGTACCCATGCTGCTGCCCGGTGTATGTCTTCAAATGTGTTTTGATGTCCCTTCTGTTGCCACTTGTGATGGTAGTACCATCAAGAACTTCAGGAAATGGAACTAGGACCATGATTGGTCTTGGTCTTATCCTTTCTTCTCTCCTGCTCAGTGTTTATTTATTCTATAGGCAGTGCTAGCTGTTCACGCCCAACCCCCCATTTCCAGCTTCATTCTGACTTCTTTTACCTGCAGAAAATGCCCAGGGAGAGAGAAACAGCTTCTCTTTTCCTAGGACTATAGTTGGTTTATTAAAAGTTTTCATTGCGTAGGAAAGAGATGGCAACAGAAAGGGCAACTGCAAGCGGAGACGAGGAATTCCTAAACACAGCAGCTTACTCTAAAATGCAGAGAAATAGTGCAAGAGTCTGTGAGTCAGCTGCCTAGAGAAAACAAAAGATTTGGCTTTTCTGAATGTTGTCTTAGAGCTGTGGGCAATTTCCATGATTTCTTCTTCTTTAAAAATGTTACTTTAAAAATCAGCATCCAGATTATATGCAGGAAAATGACATTGCAGTGTCACACTTCGTTTTGTCACATGGTGCAGAAGGAGGAATGGAAATGAAAAGCAAAATCCCTCTTTCATCCCTCTGTTTTCCCCCAGCACCAATAGCAGTGCCATGGCATTGGTGTGGGAGGCCATGGCTCCTTGGCCCTGCCTGAGGAAAGAGAGAACAGCAAATACACCCTGTTGGAATCTTCTGGTTTGGGTGCTAGCACCAGAACTGACAGTGTTGCACCTGCTTGTGCTTCTTGTCTGCTCAAGGGGAATAAAATGCACAGAAAGCAAGAGGATTTGGGGAGTGAAGGCGGCTGCTGCTGGGCAGTCTTAAGTGATGCTCCGGGAAGTGTGTGAGCTCCATGCACAGCAGCATTCCAGTATGTCTGGCATAACTACAGAATTTTTTTTCTTTTGAGTCCATCACTGCTGCAAAGGCAGAGCTGCACCAACTGCAGGAAAGTTGTCATCCTCCTTTCAGGTATCGATTGGCCTCAGTTGTTTATTGAGATTGCATTGCTTGCCATAAGTGTTTCACTCAGGGCTGTCCTGTCACAGCTACTGTTACAAATGAATGTGCACAAGTAGATCAGAAGCTGCTTTTATCCCCTCATTCAGACTGGGCTTGAACACACATCTATCCTTACCCTACATTGCTACAGCTCCCAGTTGTTTCTGGTCCTTTATGTTCAAACACAACAGATGTTTTGATGTGGATGGACAAATTCCTGCAGCATAACTGTTTGATTCTCCTGACCCTTGCAGATATGCAGTTTTGAGTAATATTTCCCACAGAGAGACTGCAAACCCTGCTGTCAGAAGAGGACACACGGTGATCCTGAAGATCTCTGAAAGGTTGTTGATGCACTTCTAGAGCATCTATACTGATAAACCATTCACATTAGTACTGGATGAGAATCAAGGTAGGAATTCTATTTTATTACCTTGTTACACAAAACCCGTGCTGATCCTAATAGCATTTTCTAACACTTATCCTAGGGTGAGAGAAGGCTGACAAATTATCCTGTACTGAAAAGGAGAAAATGTCTTTTCCCATGTCATGCTACTACAACTTTTTCTTTTCTCCCTGCAGGTATCTTAGTCAAAGAACAGTTTTCTCCAACCAACCTCCTTTGAGACACTTACTGGGGCTGCTGGGTTTTTCCCTTTGCTCTAGTATCTGGAGACAGAGTTCAGGTTTGAGCTGTGGAATGGGTCTTGAAAGAGTGAAGGAGAACTGAGTGGTATATGGGAGAGTCCATCTTTGCAAGAAAGAGGTGGAGATCTTAACATTATTTTTTTGGGCAAAGAGTGGATCAGAAGATAATTAGGCATCTGAGAAGTTGCTAATTTATCACCTTGGTGAAATCAGATGGAAACATAAATAAATTAATTCATTACTGCTTAATGAATTAATGAGAACAGATAACTTTCTGTGCATGCTTGGAGAGGAGGTTTCAGGGTTAATTGTGGCTAACTCAGTATGTGGCATTAGCAATAAAACATGAAATAGTGGTTTAAGAAATAACCCTGAGAAAATGGTTTTGTATCCAGACCTTGTCCGCTGACATGTGTTTCTGGCACTGTCACAGGACTTACGGAAACTAACTACAGCCATGGAAGCAAGCCCAGCTTTAAATGATTAAATTGCATAGTAGAATCTCCTTGATCAGGGTACTTGGTACCCTTGTAATCAGGATGCTAGACAATTTAAAACTGGGCATGGGTCCATGGGTGCAGAGAAGTGTCTGTGACAAACATGCCAATATTCTATGCCATCATGCACTCATTGCCAGTGGTAAGTAGTGTAGAACATCTTTCAAGGTGGATTGATCAAGGAGAAAAAATCAGCCATATTTTTAAATATTCCATTTCTCTCACATGCTGGAAAGGAAAATTTCTGTCATGTTAGTCTTCATTTAGAAAAACTATCAGATGTCTACACTGAAATGAATAATCCTTTTTGGGATTATTTGTTTGTTTGTGTGCTTTTTAATAGAAGAGAAAATATTCAAGTTGCTGACAGTTGATCTGAACATCTTATGACATTATGAGCAGACACCTCCTGGAGACTTCTCCCTCTGCACTTGGAGTAGGAAAAGCAGAATTTTACAAAGCACTGAAAGATTGAACACACAGAAAAGTTAACCATATCGCAGATGGCTCACAATGGCTGAAGGGTTGCCGAGGTGATTAGAAGGGTAAACCAACTCTCCTATGAGGAAGGCTAAGAGAACCGGGATTGTTCAGCCTGAAGAGTGGAAGGGTCCAGGGTGACATTATTACAGCCTCCCACTACTGAAGGGAACCTACTGAAAAGCTGGAGAGGAACACTTTACAAGAGCATGTAGTGGCAGGACAAGAAGGAATGGCCAAGGCTGGATAAGGTTTTGAGCAACCTGGCCTAGTGGAAGTGACAGGGCAGTTGGAACCAGATTATTTTAAGGGCCCTTCCAAACCAAGCCATTCTGTAATTATTTGAAGATATTCAGGGTGCTGACACATAGCATATGAACGTGTCTGAAGGAACTGCAACCTGGAGAAGAGGACTGAGGGAGATGTTGTAGCTGTCTACAGCTATCTTCTTGCAGGACACTGATAAGAGGGAGTGAGACTCATCTTCGAGATACCCAATGGAAGGACAAGGGTCAGTGTGCATCAGCTGGAGCATGGGAGGTTCTGACTGGGTGCTAGGAAAAAACTTTTTCATGGTGGAATTGATCAAACACCATTTAGAGGAAGATGTGAGGAAATCTCCATTGCTTGTTCATGACCCTTGGCAAGATCCTGAGCAGTCTGATCTAATTAGACCTGCTTTGAACTAGGTATTAGACTAGGTAGACTAGCCCCTAGTTTAAATTATTAGTCTGAACATCCCTCTCAGTCTAAATTATTTTTTGAGTCTGTCTTTTAGAGCTGTTTGGGATTTAACACTGTATTTGCTTAATGACTTTGCTCTCAGTCATACACAACTTTAAATATGTGTCAATCTAGAACGGGGCTTTCTGCCAGTTTTTGCTTTGTGATGAAGGCTATTGTATTCACTACTGACAAGAAATGTCAATGGACTGCCCCTGAAGGGGAGGGTAACTCAGGTTCTTGTTGATAGATCCCTTGGGGCAGATTAGAATGGAACAACACGAAATGATCAATGTTTATAAATATATAGATATGTAGGATTTATTTTAGAAAAATTTAGTTGCAATGGAAAGCCAGTATGTAGCTGTTTTGGTTAAAATTATCCATAGAAATATAGTAATATAAAAGCAAATAAAACACACGTAAAGATATGTACAAGGGCAAAGAAAGAAAGAGAAAGAAAGGATAAGAATAGGAAGATATCACCACCAGCAATGAGATTTGATTGTTGCCATTTAGTTGTCTATTGGTCAAAGTGATGGTCAGAGTCTCGATGCCCTGGGGGTGGGGGAAGGCCCATGAAACACAAAGTTCAGTGGATCAAGATAGTTTAGGTTTCCATGGGAACCCCCTCTCTCTTGTAAGGACCAGAGGTTTCACTGCCACTCATCCAAAAACTTTCCTCCTCCCTTTCAGTTGCGGGGGGGTGGTGCAAACCTGGCCCAGCAAATGGCTGATTGTTTTAAGTCATTAACCATTAATATTCCAGTCTCACCCAGGAGGCAATCATCTAATAGAAAGCTGGGACAACTCAGCAGACATCCCACCCTGCTGGCTGTAGGCTGTATCCTGTTCAGAGCAAGGTATGACTAAAAGTGAGGATCAGGGACAGAGCTGGGGGTATGTGAAGAGGAAGGCTCCACAATATTCAGGCTAATTCTGATCTGTGTTTGCATGCTGCTAAGCCTGAGCTAATATACCTTCTCCTTGAAACAAGGCATTCTTTCTTGAGCTTGATGTTGTAGATGTTAAAGTTGCATTGTCTTGGTTGCTTCAGATCACAGCACACTTGCAAATATCTTAAGTGACCTTGTGTTTTAGATGCTGTAGTCTTGTAGTGAGCAGCATTCCTTAGACTTTAAGAAAGAGAATAATTTTAGAAACATTTTTGAGATTCCTGTCAAAGTTATGATCAGTTTTATGAAATGGGGTGATCTATAAACAATAAATGGCAAGAAGAAAGAATAATTACTCTGATATATAAAGAAAGCCTAGAGGGATAAAGCAATCCCTGCAATGTCACACAAGAAGTTGACAGAAATGCTGAACACTTCATCTAGAGTCTTGGGTCCGTGGCCTGGACTCTAACTATTCTGTGGAAGACAATAAAGTCCAAAATTTGGATTTACATTAGTGTCACAAATATCAATATTGCAGTTCCCATTAACATATTAGGGCAGCAAACAACTGCATAATTAAGTTTTATTACTGGATGTTACTGATTATTTAGCCAATATTTTAATCTACAGAGAGCAGGTGTTTTGTTGTTTGGTTTTTTCCTGTATGATGCATGAACATAAATAAACTTCAAAAACTCTGACACTTAATTTCAGTGTTGCTGTTGTTAAATAATTTCTTTATTTATTTTGCATCTGGTGGGGTGTGTTTACCAATGTGTGATTTTTGCTAGGAATAACAAAGTTGCCATCAAAAAATCCATCAACAGAGCCTCAGATTCTAGCTCAGCCTTAGCTCAGAATAGATAAAACCGATATAACTTTTTTCAGCTATGTGTGATCTCTAAGGAGCCCTATACTAGCTAGGGGTTGCCTAGCTAGTGTTATTGAGCTCTTCACACACCTTTCTGGGCTTTTTCTGACTCTGTAGATGTGCCTCTCCATTAGAATATGGACTATCTCTCTATAGTGGCTGTGGAGCATAGGGAGGATGTAAAGATACACT
>VZTN01024777.1:65124-86068 GCA_013400515.1 Erpornis zantholeuca | reverse complement strand
CCATTCCTGGAATGTTTTACATTTTAGATTAAATTCTTTCACCCAAGTAGCCATCACTGCCTGTGGAAAAAGAAATACATATAGCCTATTTTTCTAATATTTCTGTAATTTAAAATTAAATTTTACAGCATATTTTGTCACAGCATGAGACCCAGCAGCTTGTGTATCAGCAGAGAAGACAATACAAAGTTTCTTGAATCTCAGATGAAAAATTTTTGCAGTACAACCTGTGCTTTCCAAGTCTTATAAGAGTTTGCTGAATTCTAACAATAAATACAGGCACTGAGGCCCAGATGAATGGAGAAAAATCCAAAAGCAGTAATGTGTTACTTCAAATGTAAAACGCTTTTATCCAAAAGTATTGCATGCATTTACTGATGTGTAGAAATGGAAAACCACTCAATTCTATTTCTTCTATTTATAAAATAACCAAAATTACTCAAAAGATCATAGACCTGATAAATGTATCAGACTTTTTTCACTCTTGTCAAATAGACATTTTAAAATTCACGAAGGTTAAGAGAAGTGAGTTATTTAAAATACATTACAACCCAACTAAATAACAAATGACAACTTACACGATCTTCTTAATAGGTATGTACTTCAAGTTTGTAAGCTAATAAAAGAAAGTTACAAATGAATGTAAACCCTATTTTAAATTGTTCAGCAATGTGGACAAATATTTGGCCAAAGAATGCTTACTTTAGCTTCAATGAATGAAAATTATTCTACAGATACTTGGAGATGGCTATGTGAAACTTGATAAACAATTAAATACTGTGCCTACTTACAGCTAAGGAACAAGGAACTTTCACACTGTAGCAAACTCCTGTATCAGCCTGAGAATCTCCCAACAGGCATTTGGAGACTGATACAGACAATTGTCAGAGCACAAAGAAAGCTCTCACTATTTTTAAATCTGGGAAGAGGAAACTGGGGCAACAATTCTAACTCACAGCAATAAGTGGCTGACTGAGAGTCACTCTTGAAAACTACACACATAAAAAACAGTCACCCTGACTTTGTTAGTCTGGAGGAACCTATAGTGTTATGGATAAATAACAGGAAATAACAGGCCACTTGAAGAAATACTAATAAAATTATATTGTATTCTGAATAAAAGCAACATAATGTTTAGAACGTAAGGTTCTCAATGAATATAATTAGAAAGAGAAAACAAAACTATCTAAATGGCAAATTATATCATAAAATTTTTTTTAAATGCTTTTTCTATATTTTCAATGTAAAAGAATACAATGACTTGTAAATGTTTTCTGTTACAATCCCTTTAACCTCATTGAAAATAATTTTGTATTCATTATCACAATCTCTTGAATTATTTTTATTTGAACTTTTCTCTTTTACTTCTATCTTTGCCTTTGAACATTTTGTTCAGTGAGACTACACTTTTGGCCATGAAGGAGATTATGCATTCCTGGGAGATATATTATGCACATAGATAAGTATTAAAATCTAAGAAAAACATAAACCATTGTTTTAAGAAGGTTATAATCTATTACCATTTATCATCAACTTTTGAAACAATAATTGTACTGGGCTAGTTTTGAGGACCTATCCCTCTTTATAACAGCATTCAAAGATAAAGATCTTAGTCACATGACTCCTCCAAAATTTGTGCTCTGTCACAGCAATTAACCCGAGGAATGCCATCATATGGGCTGCAATGGATACATTTCTACAGACCTTTGGGGCTACATTATTTCTATTCCTGATGCCTGTATCAATGCAAAAATGTAGCTACCCTTGCAAAAAAAAATCAGTCAGTTGGAAAAAAAAATTAATAAATTAAGTACTATAATTCTCAAATATTCCTAATTAGAAATTTCAACAACTTCCAGTTCTCATTTAGCTTTTGAACTAAAAGAGGACTTTTCACAGATTCATTGAGATCAAATAAACACAAGAGCTGGACTATTTTTGCTGCTGTATGTTCTGTCACTGACATTCTATATGAATAGATGAGTTACAAAGAAAGCAGAATTTAAGTCTAACTAACTGCAAATACTCGTTTCACAACTGTTACATTGTAAACATTCTGTTATGGTGCCACATCTTCTGTTCTGTTCATTTCTCTATGAGAAATGAAAAAGGGAGATGAAATTACAATGTTCTCAGTTGTTTTGTTCATTTTGTATCATTCATGGATTTGAATCCATTTTGAATACTTTGACATTAATATCTTTCATTAAGTAGTCATGATCCTAAACATTATTAGGTTATTTCCATTTACTAATACATTCTGTTAACTGCAACTCAGTTCTATTAGACAGAAAGAAGGAAATTTTATCCTTCAAACAAAACCTTTGTGCTCATTTATCTGATTGCTGCTTCCAGTAGCCTCTTAAAGTGGAATGCTGCTAAACATTTTCATTTAATAAAACTGCTTTTTACTGTTTGCATTTTCTGGTTGCATATTCTATATATCCATGACTTTTCTGGTTGCATATTCTATATATCCATGACTTTTCTTTAGTCATTTCAAAATACATTTTGGAAACTGTTGTACAACAATCATACTCAAAAACAAAGACAAATTGGAGAACTGGAAAACATTTCTATGAAAATTGAAGTATTACTGACCTGTGCTATCTTAACATTGCAAGCTCGAGTCTCTAAAGAAAAGACCAATTCAGGTTTCAGAAACCTATATGTTAGAAACAAAAGCTTTCTATTCCATATGGATGGAAGTTCAAATGCTCTCACAGCAGTTTCCAAAGAGTGCCACATGCCATCAGGACAAGGTGAGGGACTGCAGCAGTAAATGTTCTTCACCCACAAGGGTAAAAGGAAGAAAACCATTGGCAGATGACAACATTATTTTTTTTCCAAAGTCTCTATTCCTGAGGCTTAGGAGCGGACTTGAGCTAGAAGGGCCTCAAAGGACACTGTAATAAATACGCAGAATACAAATAAGTGAATTTTCATGCAGTCAGACATCTTTAAGGCCATCAGAGATTTTATTTCCAGGCCTTATCCCTTTGAATTCCACAAACTGAGGAAATTATCAATGACTAAAAAAAGTTTGGCAGAATATAGGNAAGGACATTTTAAGGTATCTGAAAGGCCATCAGAGATTTTATTTCCAGGCCTTATCCCTTTGAATTCCACAAACTGAGGAAATTATCAATGACTAAAAAAAGTTTGGCAGAATATAGGCACATAGGTAGAATAATTTCAAATTTAGCCACTTCTGGGTTTTACTTATTTATTATGATTTCACATTAAATTATAGAGCAGTGCAATTTTTGATACACAGATATGCTTTAAAGAAGCATTCAGAAGAATGTCCTCAATCTGATGTATGTTCAAGACTTTATTTCAGATAAAAGAAGCATTTAAAATTATGTGTTTTCTAGGCAAGAGACTTACAATAAAATCATACTTTTGGAAGTCCCTCTATCAAAATGATGAAAATGCAGAACCTAGAGACTAGTACTAAAGGAAAGAAATTAAGATAAGTATACATGAAGTGTTTTAAAAGAAAAATGCAAGCAGTGTCCAATCTAGTGAACAATACAAAAGGTCACTATAATATTCATCCCTCCTATTTCTTCTAAGCCTTCTGCTTGCCTGGAGGAAGGAAAATAATGTGTGTGGCTCAAGGAATACATACAAAATTCATGGAAAAATATAATATGCTTGTACCAGTTAAAAATAACAGAGTTGCAAAAGTAAAAATGCAGAGATTAACAATACTGGTGTTGTCAGTTTTACTCATTGCTAGCTTTGGTGTGCATTGTAGCTCTGTGTGTTTTGTCTGCCTATCATGTACAGGAATTCAAGCCTATTGGTACAGCTCACAACAGAAGGGCCCAGCCTTTTGTTGCAGCAGCAAATATTGATGACAAAAGACAGGTAGTGAGCTCCTCCTATAATTCTCCAATTGGGCTCTATTCATCTGGCAATATTCAAGATGCACTTCACGGACAACTGAGGGGTCTCATTCCTAATTCATCGCAAAAGTGAGTATTAGTATTTACTTATAATACATGGTCACTTGTGGTATATCATTATCTGTTCTGTTTTCAATTTAAAAGTCCAGCTCTTGCTGTTTTTTCTGAGAATGAAAATATATTCATTATCCCAAAAAAAGGGCAATCAAGGGAAACATTTTTTTCCAACACCAAGAACTGTCCATTCAACTTTCTAGTAGTAATGCTGCAAGTAGCTAAAATTTGCCCTCTACACTGGGCTGCAACACTACTCTCCAAACTTCTCTCCTGTAACTGCACTTTACTCTGAATGTTTCTGAACACTACAGTGATTGTAATTTGAGCACCAGGAATGAACAAACTAAACACGGTTACTTCATGGTTAAAATTTGTAAACTTTGTTAGCTGCATTTTAACTAGAAATGAGCATTTGTAGGCCAAAGAAAGCTATTTTATCTCTTTTTTCTTTACAGGATATCAACTACTTTGAACACAAGCATAATATTCGGCCTAAACCTTTCATAATCTCAGGCCGAAGCAGGTTATAAACTTTGAGTGATGTGCTGGACTTGATGCATGGTGTTATTTTTTTAATGGATGGATACTCACCATTGACATTAATTACGCATTTGGATGCATTTGAAATTTACTTATAGTACTAGACAGCCTAATGCTGAAATTAAAAGCAAACAAACAAAAATAATTAAATGGTTGACTTTCAGAGCTCAGGCACAAAATTCAAATTTCTATTTCCAAAAGAAAGTAGATCTACACTCCCATCTCATTTATACTGATCAGAGTCTGAAGAAACTGCAGCCATGATTTAGTTCACAGCGTGGCACTGGATATTGTAAACTTACAGATCTTTGACACTGTGAATTTCTTCTGTTCAAATACAGTGTACTTTGTTGACTTGCTAAATAAAAGGTAGCTACATATTACACATAAATAAAAGATAGCTAAAGATAGAGAGTTGTAAGCTAAGCCATTCAGAGATTTCAAATTTGCATTGCTGCAGGCCTCTTTCCAGAGGGCAACATACTGCTGAGCTAAAAATAGGAAAACTGATGCCAAAAAGACTCTAAAGCTCCAATGCAGAAAATCGTACACATTTACACCCATCATTTTAGTGTAATAATCTTCTCTCTTAACTGGTGATGAAATTCCTCACTACTGTTTTCATTATTACCGAGGGGACAAAAACAATGCAAACTGTGCTGCTAAAAACACAGGGAAGCTCAAAAGGGCATGAGGGATTAAATATATTGTGATATGATCCTTTATCCTTTCTAGCAGTAGAAGTTTTTACTAGTGGAATTAGCGTTCTACATTTAATTCTGGAAATCAAAAATGCCTGAATTTTAGTTATACTAATTTAAGTCTGAAAAACGAGAGCAGACAAACAGCATGATAAATTTTTCCACTGTACAAAGGACAATTTCACATGGATCATCGGTTTTGAGAGATGCCTTATATTTGTCAGACACCTAACTGTAGAAGATGGTCCTATCCTGCAAACAAGAACTATCAATGTAGAACATCACCACAGTGGAGAAAAGCTGCTCAAGGATAAAACAGTCCTTTAGCAAACATCCCTGGCCTCTAACCGTAGACAGCACTTACATACTGTACCAAACCTGGCTTTGGGACCACTAGGTACCATTTTTCAAGTGCCTACTTGATCTATGAAGATTTAAATGAGTGTATCAAGAGCCTAATCTCACAATTCAGAAATGAAAATTACAGTATTTACCATGAAAATGTTGAAGCAAATGGCTATTTACCAGCGTATAAGAGGAAAACAATAAATTGTAAAAACTACCCCGACAACAATGCAACAAGAACATCAGTTGGGCAACATCTGTCCAGTGTTCTAGCACTGGGGAGGTCTGCACTTACAAACTGCAGAATCTCTGACACAGGTGTTACAGGTACAAAGCCTTGGTTGTCACAGTTTGTCTGCTACTTATTCATCAGTTTGACTTAATCTACTGCTAAACACAGTAGATGCTAAACAAAACAATTGCTAAACAAAAAAAAACCCCACCACCCTGGCTCTAAATATCCCTTTAGGACCGACAGCAGAAGCTAAATGGGACTTTGGCTAAAAGACCTGATTGTGGACTTTGGGCTTGAGATAATGGATTGGACATTGGACAGAATTTTGGGCTTTATTCTGGTGAAACTAACTGAAAATTTTATTTAATATATAACTATATTTAATTTTAACCTATAATTTATTCTGTTTTATTGTTACTTTGGCTTCACATAGTGAGAGAGTTGTGCGTTTTCTAGTCTTTTCCTGCTACTTTCCATTTACTAACACTGTTAGCACTGACAAAACCTATTCTACTACAGCATCTAAAGGTGGTATTGATTCTTCTAAAAGAAAACACTGTAAATATGTATGTTGCCCTGTGTGAATTTTTTGACTGGCTTATACTTGGTGATGATGCACAACTATATTTGCATTAAGGCTTGCCTACCATTTCTGGAATGCTTTTGTTTGACATGCCTTTGACAAAAAAGTATATATCCCTTTAAAATTTTGAGAAAGTGGTCCTGCACAAATTCTGCTCTGGATCAAAGGGAAAATTTTGGGTTGTTTACACCACCTGAGAGTAGCTACTGGGCAGAGTTCTGTACTATCAAACTGGGAAATAGAACTGTTGTCCCAGGTTCACACAGCTTGGAAAGAACTAACCACAACACTGATATCAGGCTGGAGGACAGAGATGAATCATTCACTGTCCCACAGCTCAGAATATCCTGTAAATGGTAACCAATGAATGTAGAAAGACTTGGTTATGTGCTGTTACACAGCAACAGCATAATCTATCCCATAACAAAGAAACCCCCAGCCTCTGGGGTACAATGGAGAGAAGATTGAAGTGTTCAAAATAGTGATACTGAAAAAGACTTCATGTCTAATGTTCACATTCTTCCACTAATCTTTTTCCAGATATGTTGGGTTGGTGTACAGTAACTTCAGTAATGTCAAGCAACACTAATATTTTCAAAAAGGGTCCATCTTATTTTTTATATACACATTATATGGAAAGTCTGCTTCAAAAGCAGTAAAATTTATTATCTGAATATGTACCCACTGTTCTTGTGAAGGACCACTTTACATTTTACTGGAAACACTGTAATTTAGAAAAGCAAAAGTAAGCCTGGATGTTTTAGTAACTTTTCTTCTTTGCAATGATCAACAATTTTTTTTCTTTTAAATTTGTATAACTAGTTTTAAAAGATTCATAAATATCTTACTCTAGAATTAAAGGAAATCTAGAAAATGTCACATTCATTATTTCACACTACTTCATTATAGTTTTTCAGCAGTGGAATAAAATGATTGTTAAGCATAGGACTGGAATGATGTCTAGGATTCCAGTGCTGCAGGTGTTTATTTTGTCTCTGACATGGACAACTCATTTAAAATTGTCTGCTACCCTTTCATAGATGATAAGAATTATTCACTTAGAACAATGAAGGTTAGGGAGGCTTAACTATTCCGCAATAAATCCTAGCATTAAAAATGTAAAATAATGTTATATTCTGAATTATTTCATCTATCAAAGAATTTTTACTATCTTTAAAGAAAATGCATGCCAGAATTTTAAGGACTGCTTTATAGCTGGCCTTGATACTTTTAACAGGAAATCGATTTTCAATGACTACACATACTTTTGCTTTTCTCTACTTTCTGTACTTTTGCTTTTTTGAGCCTGTTCCATTTATGCTTTTCAGCCCTGTTAACACCACTGTATCGCTCTCCTTTTGTCTTTTGTTCTCTATAATCCAATGCACACTGCACACTTTGCCGCACTCTGGCCATTAACACAGTGGATGCAGCACTCCTTCAGGGCTGGACTGCGGCAGTGGGCGCAGTACCCCCTCTTCAATTAGCACGGTCAGCTCCATCTGCCCCACCGAGCTGAAAGCCGTGTCTAAGATGGCCCCTAATGTTCCCCTGGAGATGGAGCTTCCCGGTGTCAAGATTGTACACGCTCAGTTTAACACACCTATGCAGTTGTACTCAGATGACAATATCATGGAAACACTGCAAGGCCAAGTTTCTACAGCTCTGGGGGAAACACCTGTCATAAGGTAATTAGAGCAGTATCTATAATATTTATGAATACACAAATTTAAAATATATCAAAAATCATGAGCTTTAACAATATCACACCGTTTCTACAAAAAAGGGGAATAGGGTTAGAGAGAAAATAAGTAATTTAAAACCATTCAATATTTTAACTAAAATACTTGCAATTTCTTGGTTTTTACCCAAAGCATTAAAGGAGTCCTTCAGAACTTACAAATAAATATTTCATAGGTAATGATCTTGGAATTGCAGCTAATAAATAAAAAATGATGATACTACCTAGACTATTATCTGACTGACTACTCCAAATCATGATTCTGATTCCCTCCAAAATTAAGAACTGTTTGTTACTATAATAATTATTTGTCTAATAATGATTTAATATTTCCCTCTTATTAATAATTAATAAAACAATAATTAATAAAATTTATTTCTACTGTTGAAATTCACGTTAGGAAGATTAAGAAATTTTATAGATGGTTATAGTGTTCTAGGTACTTAACTCCCATTCTAGACGACTCAGTACAGCTAGCTCTCATCCAAAAAGAGACAGAGTTTACTGTAGGCCTACAAATCCATGTCTGACTTACAAATTTTATCCATTGGATGACTGAAAGTCAGGTAGGAACCTTATGTGTATGGATAACAATTATGATTATACAATAAAAAGTTTTAAAGCTTTCATTATTTTAGGAGGCAATTTACCATTCAAGTTGCTTTATCTTTACTTCTGCATAATAGTGACCTATTTTCCTGTTTTACAAGAGTACTTAAGTTAATAATTCATAATATATATGGTATAAACTAAAGCTAATTACTAATATTTTAAATAAGCAATAATCACTGGCACCAATGAGCCTTCTTCAGCATCTTGGCTGCTACTAACCAAAAAACCTCTGATTTTACAAAAGTATTTAGGTTCATCCTATTTGATGAAAAGAAAACTGTAGTTCATTAAGTCTTTGCAAGGTGAAGTTACTCTAGTGCTCGAATATTTATGCTCGATCAGAACAATTCTGAACAATAAAAGAAAATTTTGTGGGTTCATTATTGTGAATTAATGGATTAAGCCCAAAGTAATCAGGTTTCACACTGCCCATGACATCACCAGTTTGAGAACCTACTGGTTTGAAATGCAGGTTTGAAATGCAGGTTTGAAATGTCTCTTGCTGTGGTATGGTTTTCACTATGTATGCGTTAAGAAATGTAAGATGACATATTAGTATCTGGGTTTTTTGCCTTCTGCATGTAATTGCATTATCACTTGTTTTATATATAGAAATATTTCAGTAAAGAGGAGAGAATTCAGAGGTTTAATTAAACACTGTCAAGAATTGTAAGAATGAAGCTACTTCTATTTATTAAAAGCTTCTGACAAGAAAGAAACTCATAGTTCTTCCACCAGCTTAAAGATGGCTCAAAGAAGTCTACTGACTGATGAAGACCAAAAATTCACATAAGCAACAGGGGTCATTGTCCAAATGCTGCTGCTCTTACTGGGCCATTTGGCAGCTTGGATGCTACCCTGGGAAACAAACCAAACCATTTAAAGCAAAACCCAGTCTAATTCCTTTGTATAGGAAGCCAGTTGCAACAGGAAATATAAACTGGACATTTGTGTGTGTAGCTGTAAGATAACAGACTTCATCGAAGTAAATTTGGATGTTTCTAATTACCCCAGTAGATGTTCGAAATTTACAGATGCCACATATTCAGTCTAATTCCCGTAAGTTCATATAGTCCTCTACTCTTTCTCTCGACTATTTATGATGTCGTTTATCATGAATACTTCAAAATATTCAGCACAGTTTAAAATGCCTTGAAATATTCTCATTAAAATCTTTGTCTCACAGGTCATTTGAAACTCAACCATCAACTGCTGCTTGGACAGTTACTTTATATTTTTAGCATAAAATTGTCATTTCAAAAAAAGGCGGGTCTCATTTTTACTAAGAAATAGAATTTCTGTTCGTCAGCATTCAGCTTGCAATGTTTCCTATTATGCAATACTTATTCCACTCCTTTTCATCATCTCCATAAGTTAAATAAATAACAATTATCTTAGCCAAATAATCACTATATTACCTAGTGTTCGACCTAACTTAGAAGTCATATTCTCCCAAAAGATTTGACTGGTTAGGTTTTGGCTTTACAAAGTAAAGGCATGATCTGTGATTTTAACAACATTCTTGAGGGCAGCTGCTGCAAAAAGGGAACTTCTAGGTACCATAGCCAAGAGCACCTGGTAATACAGCACATGATTACAGAAATGAAACTACTTTGAGATTTAAGGACATATTCTCAAATGCCAGTAGAGCCAAAACAGTAGTTATGGAAATACATTACAAGTTTCTAGATTTATTTTTGTAACAATTGCACTGATTTAATTTTTTTCAGAACTTTTTAGATCAAAAGAAGACTACATAAAGTTTTTCAGTAGTTGTAGGAACACATAATCTTTATGTTTATTTTCCGGATCATACTCTATGCCTTGTAGAGCTGTCGCTTTAAAGTTATGTTTGATAAACTGTTTTATCTGCTCTTCCTCCCTTTAATACAGCGACCCATCTCCCAACTCAGTGTCTCAGTCTGACGTGTACAAGATGCTGCACGCCAACCAGGAAGAGCCCAGTCAGCCACGCCAGTCTGGCTCCTTTAAGGTGCTCCAGAATTTAGTCTCCGAGGAAGGTGGTTAATAACAACATATTCTACCTGTTCAAATAACTTTTAAAATGTTTGTGGGAGGGGGGAATCTGAGAAGAAAATAAGAGAGATTAGAGATACAAGAATTTCTGAAAGCCCAGATCATGCTGGACCTTATACCTACCACACCAGTCTCCTGACATTTCCCCTCCTTTCTTGTATAGCCAGCAGCCTTCTCTGTGAATACAATGCAGGTGTTGATCACATTTGCCAAAATCTCTTCTCAGATTTTAAGATTTTTAATATACAAAGTTAACTTTAACTGAACAACAAAAAGTTTTATCTAAGAGAATTTTTGGGACAAGTTTCTTATACTCATGACACCAAGAAAGAAAATGCTCTTTTCCACATCCAGGAAAAGAGGAATTTAGACCAAATCCTGAAATCCCCTTAAAACCTATTTCCTCTCCATTCTAAATAAAACTGATGAGGGTAATATAATTGACAGTCATATTTCCTTCAAATGAAGAAGTTACAAAAATAAAATTCTTAAAGGCTGCAAGTTTGTTACATTTACAGTAAGCATAAAGCATAAAATACCACCCAAATTAAACTTAAAGGTAAATATTTTAAATTTTAATGTTTATATGTCAATATTTATTACAGAAGGAATAAACACATCTAGTTGTCTACATATATGTCATTGTGGGATTTTACTTAGCATTTTCTTAGCATTTTGGTTAGCATTTTGCTATTATCTTGTATTCATATCATGTTACTAATCTTTCCAATTTGTTGTGCGGCTAGTTATATAAATAAGAAGCTTTCTAACAATAGGTCTGGATTATGTTATGTTTCTATGTTAAAGCCCAATCCTCCTCCCTCTCTGCAATATCCAAGACCTACTACCAGAGAATTTGGTGATGTCCATGAGGCAGAGAGCACTGTATATACAATGTTTGCTATACTTGCTTTTTGGCTACAGCTACACAATATTTCTCCTGATTCCAAAGAGATGGAATCTGGCCTACTGAACTTTTCTAGTGAGACTGCATTGTTTGTTCTTATAAGTGAAAGCCTGTAAATACATCCAGAAGTGTATGTACAGTACAGAAAGTACAGAAAAGTGTAAAAAAGTACTTAACTGCATCAGATGCTTTTATGCTAGCCTGTACATAACAGGATTGTTTCATTTCTCAGATGGGCGCCCTGTGGGAACAAGAAGTGTGAAAGCACCTGTAACAAAAATACCTACTTCCACACCTGGTGTCCAGAAAGTGCCACTGTGTGACAAATGTGGGAGTGGAATTCTGTAAGTTGTTTCTTTTTAGTTTTAGAAATCCCCAGCTCAAGCACACGTCATCCTCAAACACCACTGCAAACTACAGTTTGCACAAACTATTACCGACAAAAAGAATTGCATTCCCATAATGCTTCTAGAGAACAGAGATATAAAAATATAGTGCTCTAAATGTCAAGTTATAACCTGTACCTTCAACAGTTTCAATACAGATTATATAAGTTTTGACAAAGTACCATCAAGGTTTTAGTTGAGATTTCTCAGGAACTTTGCAGTCAAGCAATAACACATAAATAATGAAACCAGAAGTTGTCTGTGCTATGCTGTGTCAGGTCGTGAATTCTCAAAAAATTTTTATTGATACAAAGCATCCTCCTCCCAACCCAGTGGGAATATCCAGAAACCTCTGTAGTCCTATTTTAAAACTATCAGATTTCTACCTGACTGACATCACTAACTTCAGCAAAGAACACAGATAATGATGAACTGAGAGACCACAGACACAAAGAAAAAGCAGTGTGGTTTTGAAAATAATTTTGTCACCCTTTTGATAGGTTAGGCTGTACTTTCTGCCTTGTAAGCAAACTAAAGTGTTTCTTCAGACTCTTGATTTTCCAGTGTTTGTAAACTATGTGATCAACTCTATAGCATTTTATCTCACCCACTCAAACTCAGCATCCAACCTTAAATTATATAGAAGTTTCTAAAACCAGAAGATGAACAACTCCTCAAGAAGGCAGGGACACCTTCTAATAGACCAGGTTGCTGCAGTTTCTTTTCTCATTTTAAATTCATATGAATTAATTGGGGCTTTTCCTTTTCATTGTTTCCATATAGAGGGACAGTGGTGAAGGCACGTGATAAATACCGGCATCCAGAATGCTTTGTGTGCTCTGACTGCGACCTCAACCTGAAACAAAAAGGCTACTTCTTTGTGGAGGGCCAATTGTACTGTGAAGCGCACGCCCGCGCCCGCATGAGGCCACCAGAGGGATACGAAACAGTCACGGTTTACCCGAAATGCTAGTCTTAGCTTAACACACAAATATATGCATGCACACAAAAAAGCCTTTACCAGCTTAGAACCGCAGTACAAGTGTCAGGACTTCTGCCTAAATCCAAAGTAGCGGATTTTAAACCTTTCCCTGTGGGATTCTGAGAGAGGTGGAAGTTCTTATTAGCCAGCAACAGCATATTACACCAGCAAAATTCTGCTAAAATATTGGTTTTGAAACTATCAATATAACTGAAGGAAGTACAAACTAAAACAGCTCTCCTGGAATACAAAAATTAGACAGCTGAGGTATTACATGAATGCTACAGTATATACATAAGTGCTGTAATCAAGACATAATTTTTAACATAAGTTAATGATTTGTCCAAACACCAACATCATCAAAGTCTTACAGGCTGGGCTGCTACAACTGTAGAAACTTGACAGATCATTAGAAAAGCAGCTATTTTACATGGATAGTACAAAAGAAGCAGTTGTTCATGTCTGCTATTATTCAACTAGCATTAATGTACACCCCAAACACGTTTCGCTTACTTTGCTCTGAATTTGGGGTTATATTGCCTTAATTTTCTGATGCAGCAAGTTTGATAAACAATAAATGTCAAGTCACACAATAAAATGGTTAGTATAATAAAGACTGGTTAGTAGGAGGCAGAGTAAAAGTTCTATGTTGTCTTAATGATTTTGCAATGATATCAATTTTCATATCACTTTGCAGAAAATTGTTCTGAGGCATGCACACACATAAGTTGTTTCTTTGGAAAAAGAACCTCACACTCTAATAGGAATTCATTGCGAACTGACAATGAAAGCAAATTTTAAAACTTTTCTGCAGAAAATTATACTGGATTTTTGTATCTCCATCTTTCAATTTCCATAATAGAAATAATAGAGAAATATCATCACAATATCTTTATTGCTGGTAAATTAAATCTTGGACGACTTTAAAAATAAATTTTAATTAAAATATGCAAAGGTAAGGTCTTTCATAAAGAAACACTGGTGAAGTCCTAAGGAATAAAAAACAAAAAAGGTGAAAGAATATAGGTTTGTAATCAATTTCTGAAACCTGTCAAGGGCTACATTGTGTTCTGGTGCCCACTACATAAACATGCCCACGGGGCAAACCAAACTTAGCATTTCTAGAAAATATCAAAACAAGTCAGAAGTTCTTTATTGGAGTATTTTGAACCCACTTTAAAGTAGAAAAATCAACAAAATTTTATATGAAGTCCACAAGAGTAGCAAAAAAATAACAACCCAGTGACAAACAATTTTATATACTTTTCCCATTCTATAATGTAAGAAGCCTATAATGCAAGGAGAATATGGAATCAAAAGAAGTTATACATACTTTAAATTTATTTCAAAAATTCACAAGTCCCAAAGACTGAAATACAATGTCCAAAATTCAAAAACTTTTCAAAATGTCTTAAAGTATTATTTCAGAATTCAAAAGTTTTAAAAATGTGTCACTGCATGTATTACTTACATTTCTATATCAAAGGCAGAGATAAGAAAAAGTATTGCCCCCTTTTCAAGTTTAGTTCCTAAATTATTTCTGGGCACAAAAACATAATTCTGCTCCTGAGGTACCATGGAGGCTCTGTGTAGTATTAATATTTTTTCATTGATAAAGCCCATAAAGCTGAAAATCCTTTTGAAAATATGAGTGCACATAATGTCTATTTTTACAAATTTAAAATGTCATTGGTCTTTTAAAATGTTTGTTTAATGTTCATGTATTTGTGGAGTAACTAAAGGTAAAAATAAATCTACTACATATGATAAATATTCTGTGTTTCTTTTCATCTGGTATGGAAAATGAGAAAGTATGAGTGTCGAGTGACTTGACAATAAGAGGTTTGGATTTCAGTCTGACAGACCAGTATGCTTCCGATTGATCAAATCCCTGGCAAGAAGGAAAGACAATTTTTATATCAGGCATTTGAGTACACACCTGGGGCTTTCTAAAACAGAGTGACATCATGTGCTTTCAAAACTAAAGACTCAAAACCACTCTCTTTAACACACCAAACATACAAATTGTAAATGTGGGGAAACTCCTGGGAATACAGATACAAAAACTGTTAGGTTGCAAGGAAGTCATAGAACCTGATCCTAAAACTTTGGGGTAAGTTCAGTGGTATTGCATCATCATGTAGTGCTATTTTGGGAGGTTTGAAGTTGGATGTGGCTTTGATAGAATTCGAAGGTAAGCCTATCTATTTGCAAGTACTAACCTACATGAAAACCTGTGCAACAATATAACATCAAGGAAACCCTGACTTTCGGTTAAAGCAGATTCTGAAATCCCTGATCCTGAGAAACGAGAAATATAGGAAATCTCATCCCACAATCACTTCAGCCTGGAAAACTGGATATAGTTTTAAATGTGAGAAGAAGATACACCAATTCTCTCTATTGCATGCTCAATGTCAAATTCTTTATCTCAGTAGGGTGTAATTGGCTCTTGCCACACAAGTTGTCCAGCTAAAGATCTACTCACTTTATCTTCTGGCTTCAGAATAGTGTAGCCATTCAATCATGATAGTAGCTTAATGCTACTATGCCTCTCAGCTGTGTCTAGACTCTTACATACATTACAAGCCAAAGGCAGGCATGGAATTTATTTTTAGTTGAAGAAAAATGTAGGAAGTGTGACCTCACACACTTTTCATCTCAACTCTTCAGACACTGACCAACAGGTGTGAAAAGTGTTATGCAGCTATGCTACTGCTGCATAAACAGCAGGGCTGTGGTTAAAAACTTACATGGAACTGCAATAGTCCAAATGAGGAAGCCAAGAATTCCGTCTGAAAATAAATAGATTAATTTGTATGGTACTTTTGAATCAATTCTTCCAAGACAAGCAGTTTTGCCAACAATCTGAAATCTAAAAAAGTACACTAAAGTAGTGAAAAGAAACTGTGTTGTTTCCATCAACTAAATCGCTTCCTTCATTTTTTCAACTACATTTCATCACTGAAAAAATTAGACTACACTTTCGTTCAGACCAGAAGTGGGCTACTGAAAGTAAACTCCCCCCACTGCTCCCACTGACCACATTTTCGTTCACATCACACAACTTCACAGTGCACAAAACGGTTTCCTTTAGGGTGAAAGAAGCTGTTCTCTGAGAGCACTGCTAATGCACACCAACCACTACTGAGAATTCAGACCATAGAATCAAAGTGGAGCTGAACAGACCATGCCTGAAACATGTGTTAAGGTAGATGCCAGGTCCTCAACACCAACTGATCTGCTCCTGCTGCATCTCGCCGCCTTTTAAAGCACACATAGCTTTAAGAATTGCTTTTAAGTTTCACAGAGGAAAGGTTTCTTAGCAGAAATTAAATTGCTGACTGCTTATGCAGTCTCAGAAATTGGACCTGATTTCAGATGTTTCAAAGCTCAGAGCTGTTTGATCAAAACTTCTGGTTCAAATTTCTATAAACCATACCAAAGGGAATAATTGTGCAGCTGGGTATACATTTAACTTGCTTGTAAAAGACATGCACTTGATTTAAACTCCATTTTAGGGGTCTTTTTCACAAGGACAAGACCATTATTTCCCTACTGGGTTCATACATTTATAAATAAAATGGTGGAAAATAAAACATGTTTACTGGCATATGTCCAGCAAATTTGATCTCTGAAGGTATCTGTACTCTGCAGATTTACCCATTTCTGTTTCTCTTTTTTCCTCCTGTCATCCAAGCAAGCTATTCAGATAGCTTCTTTTGAAACTGTAAACAAGAAATCACCACAAGCAGATTAAATTTTTTTTCTAAGTTAATATTTTGAAATAAAATGCAAGTCTTCAGTTTATGGTGAGTACCATCAATTAAAATCTTTGCCTCCACAGCAGATGCTGGATAAAAAATGTTATCTACACAATGAGTTCACAAAGAATTTTGTTTATATATATGGTAAAGGACATGTTTGTTTTAGCATTCTCAGTGAGTGTTTTTAGTTACATGCACCCTACCTAGTTCTCCCTCTCTCCACACCAGATCATGATCCAAAGACCAGTAAAGATTTTAGGAGAGTCTAGAAAGATTGTATATTATATTACTATGAAATAAAAATGCTCTCTTTGGCACAGGAGAGGACAGTTGTCCAAAGAAAAACTTTAAAGAAATACTGCTTTAGACAGGGCAGACAAAATTACAGCTGTGTTAGAGTGACAAATAACAAAACACAGAAATTATAGAATAGTTAAAGACTATTATTTTACTCAGAAAACAAAATATTCCCTAAATACCAACAGGATTCTGAAAGGAAAAATCTTTTGCAAGGTTTTCACAATTTGTCTTTTCATGCTACTGTTCAAAACACGTCTTATATAGATTCTCTGTATAATGATTAAAAAATTAGTATATACTTGATTTGAGAAGTTTTTAATTATCCTGTAAAAACTTGAGTTTATAAAAAGTTAAGTATTAATTAGACCAGATATACCAAGGAGATATGACTGGAACAATAGGTTCAATAGCACTCAAAAACAAAAACAAAACAAAACAAAACAAAAAAAAAACCAAAAAAAAAAAAAAAAAAGGAGAAAAACAGCAGTTAATACAAGCACCCAAATTGTCTCCACACATTCAGGCCAAAACCAAGTTTCTGTATTAAAACAAAGAGCAATTTTCTGATTTTATGCAAAACCTGTAGGGTGTCAGTAACAACACTTTATACTCCTGGCACAAAAATATCCAGTTCATTTGCATAGAAAAAGAATCTGAATTTCCCAGCACCAGCTTTGCAGGTAATCACAAGGTGCTCACAGGCTGTGCAAACACAGAAAGCACAGGAATAGGTAGTTTTTTGTGAGGAAAAGTAAAACCCAAAGAGAATCTATGATTGCACAAATGACAATCAGTTTTTCTCTCTACTAACAGGAAGAATATCCTTTTCATATATTGACTATTCCATTTATGTAGAACTCATTCAATGCACTGATAATAAATGAATGCTATCTATTTAATAAACATGTTCTGAATGATATTTCTCTACTATAATTGGCAGTGTCACAAATAATTCTCACCACTGCTTTACTTTGTACAGTTTGGACTTCTAATGTTTATACTTCTATATCTTGCACATTTAAGAAAGTTGGGAGTGGGATAAAACTGCCAAATATGAGACACTTAACTAAGACACTTTTCCTCTGGCTTTCTACTATTTTCCAAGAATTGCATTCCTTTCTGCTGTTTTACTGTTGCAAATTTCCTCAGTTTCAATTTCAGTGCAAAAATATCCCTAGTTTCCAAATCATGGTCACATTTACAAAGAGCTTCTGTTCACTGCTCCAGATCTCCTGCAATTCTTTCAGCAAGCCAGTTCAAAACTAAATGCAAGTAGGATGTAAGAGATTAAAACTATACTTGTTTCAAAATTAAATTCCTCCACTGTCTACCTTACCTCATCCTACAGGAAAAGCATATATTACAATATCACTCAGAAGCAGAGATGGTCCAACTGTATCAGCCACTGTATCGAGAATTAAAAATAATTGGTAGCCCACAGTTTAAAATTCAGACTACACAGACAAGGTAGTTACAGTACAGAAGGGAAAATGGCATGATGACTTATAAACATTTTTTCACACAAGGCTGTTAGACTGAAGTTGAAATAAAGAAGCTCTAAGAACTGCCAAGTGAGAAAAAATGCACAGATAATCACTCAGCACAAAGAAAGAACATGGAGAGTGTGAAAAGTAGTCATACACCAAGACACCACCAAGATCTTTTATCAGCTGATCCAATTACTGGCTGGCTCACAGCAATTTCTCTCTTCCCTAAATAAAAATGAATTGGAAAAAAGAGAAGCCAGGTAAGGATCCTGCACTGTGTTAACAGGACTAGTTCTTTAAACTTCTGCTTGAGTATAAATATATGTCTGACTACACAGTCTCAGGAACTTCAGAAGATTCCTTAATCCTAACACCAGAGTATAATTCTAAAAATGTTTACTTGTTACTTCTCTGACTCATCATCCATCTAAACTTTTCCATTCTAACTCTGGTTTGTTATGAGATTCTTCTATATGAGCACATGCCCTACCTAGCTCTGGTAATGGCCTTCCCTACATATTTCCTCTTCATTGCTTATTAACTACTGGCCTTTTTGAATCCTACTACTCTCACCCTTGACAGAATATGAAAGCGTAGTGCTTCAGAAATTATGCACTGACACACAGTGCTGTTTTTCCTTACAAGTCCACAAAAATGCCATAGAGGTAAGTTCCCTTATTAAGTGTGAAGTTCTAATGACCCTCTGATATTTTTCTTTGAAAAACATGCCTGAACACAGATGCTGGTTAGCAAAAAATTTTTGATGCCTGTTAGCAAAAGTTGTAGCAGTTATTGTCCTGCTCTAGGCATAAGTAAGGACTGAGTAAAATATGCTTTACACTGGTAACATCTGGGCAAATAACAAGCTGTCAAATCAATCACAGCCCTACTGTGGCAAGTAAGGAAAAAAAGGCAAAATCTTTGAGGCATTCAGAACACAGTGTTGCACTGGATCTCACTGTTGTTTGCCAAAAGGCTTTTCATGGCAATTAAATTTCCTGGAAACCAGGCCTCCTCCTGAATGCTGAAACGGCTCAAATTCATGTTCTCACCACAAGACATAATACAGTAATCTGAAAGTAGGACAATCTCTTTTTTTTCCCAAAATTCTGAAGTCAGACAAAAATGTTGTGTCTAATTTTATATTTAACTTCCCAACAGCAGAGGATGCTGGATACAAGGTACAAAATAATTAGTAGAGCAGAGCAGTATGAATAGTTACACTCATAGAGATTCCTAAATGAAAGTGGGCAAGTTTGCCAACAGTGGTGATACCAGAATCCTCTTTTGAATTTATCTCTTAAATGACTCTGCCCTTGATGCTTCGGACATCCCTAGAGAGGTCAACTTACATAAACTGACAGCAGCTCTGACACATACAGTGCCTCTCAAGCTAGAGAACCAAAGTGACATTTCCAAGCATTTAACAGACTTTGTCTCTCTGATCCCCCGGTCAGATCCCAATGCCTCACATACTTGTATATTCACTCCTATCACATTTCAATAAACCTGTCATGCTTGCACCTGTTCAAAGGTTGGTGGAACATCTCTACTCATCACCTCACAACAATCAACAAGTGACAGCTGTGCCTGTAGCTGATTCTAACTTTTCTATCATAATGACATAAACAAATTTCTTCAGCTGTTCATATTTAGCCCATATTTCCCTAAGAAGATTCACAAGGCTATGAAGACCTGAGTCATGCACTCTTAAGACACATTGGCATCTGCAAGTTACGAGAACAACTGAATGCTTCCGAATATCTCCCTTCTTCTTTCTTTTTCCCTTTCTTATTAAAACCAGTTAGCAAACAACTGTTGCTGACTTTTTCTGTGAAAGATTTCTTTAAGGAACAGATAATCAATATCAACCACCAGCTGAGGAAAATAGGAGTCATTCTTGGCACATCTTGAACCTTCATGTTGAAAGAGCAATGCCAGACATTTTTCTAAAGCTTTGCATTAGATGATGTTGAAGCGTTTTGTAAAATAAAACAGTATCTATGCTATATTCTAAGGATTAGGAATGTATTCAGCAGTTTTTAAAAACATATCAGTTCTGACTTTATTAAGACTATTAGCCTCTAATCATGCCTATTTATTGGAAACATCATAAAAAGTTAATTAAAGAAAAAAAAGCAAGGAAAGAAAAGGACAATTCTCCTCATATCTTTGAGGAAAAAAAAAATCACCTTCATCTTCAGAGAATGTCCCTTCCACATTAAAATTATTATCTTTTAAAAAGTAAGAGAAAGTATTAACTCATAGCCTTACCTAAAGAAAGACATTTTGAAATTGATCTTTCTCCTTTACAGGAACATGTTCTACGGTTTATATATTCTTCCTGAGG